>QEPC01011901.1:11345108-11366870 GCA_003113815.1 Sphenodon punctatus | reverse complement strand
GTGCTTAGCTTCGATACAGGGGAGAAGGGGACTCTGAGTGACAGGATAGAAGAGGAAGCATTCGTGATGAGTCTGTGGGGATGAGGAGCTTGTGAAAGCCTGATGGGAGAGGTAGGTTTTCAGGAGGGATTTGAAAGTTAGGAAGGAGCAGAGTGACTTTGCTCAGGGCGGGAGTGGAGGTCCAGGCCTACGGGGCAGCAAGGGAGAAGGGGCGAATATGTTTTAAGGAACAGAAGACTCATTGGCAGGTGAAGACAGTGGCAAGGGAGGAACAAAACACCTGGGCTGGAACACGGTGGGAAAGAAGTGTGGAAAGACAGAGATGCCACTGAGAGCCAATTAGGCCATTGTAGATGGAACCTGGTGTAAGTGGGGACCTAGCACTAAGGGGCCGCGTGTGTTTTGACTCATTTAATCATTACCCTCCACCTGCCCAAATAACAATTTGGTTCAGTAGTAGGGACTCAGACTGGCACCTGTAAAGTCTCATGAACTTTGCACCTATTCCCAGTTGATTATTTTCAGCTCTTGTGGCTTCAGGCTTGATCCTAAAAGACGCTGCCTTTGTATGAGCATAACAATGACCCTGCAGCTCTTCCCTATAAGGCACGACAGGCTCATGTGTTAAGGGGTAGCCCTACCCCATGAGTGCAAGAAGTCCTTCTAACCCACAGTTCAAATGGGATAGTTACCATAGAGAAAATTCTTAGCAGCAACCCCATGTGAGCAGGGTCTCAAAATGAAACCCTTGACTGCTCTGTCCTTGTATATAGGCTAATGGCGTGTGATGGAGCATAGGAGAATTTTAGGACAACATCCCAGGCAGATGTAAAAATGTCTGCAAAGTAAAAACATCTGGAGCCTGAAACTGTGTATAAATAAACATCATTTAATGGGGGAAAGCAGGCTGCTCTTATGCCGGTCTATTTCTGTTCTGCATTCTAGTCCTTCCTCGATTTTCCAGTGCTGTTGCCAGAGACTGCACTACCTGCTCCTGTAAATCCTGTACTCATTGGATAGCTCTTCCCTTCACAGCAGAGTGACTCATTGATTTCCCATTTGGACAACTCTATCTAGACCATACAATCACAGTTAACACAGGAAGTATATATAGCAATGAATAAGCAAAAAAACAAAAACAAACCCCTTTTCAGATTGTCCTGCTAACATGCCAACTCATTGTCAAGCTAGAGCTAGGAAGCATTTTTACAGTTGCGTTCAGGATTGAAGGGTCAGTTCCATTTTCAAGGTCATTGGCCATTCCAGATGTGCTTCACTGCTGTAAAATGTTTCTCTGATGTTACCGAGGGAGGACAGTATTTAAGAACTGGATGAGAAAAAATCGAAAATCGCTTTCAAAATCAAATTTTCTGGGGAACTTTGCACTAAAATGTCAACTCTGGGTAAAAACAGACACGTGGGCTTGCCGGACCAGGCAGGAAACCACAGCCTACGTGGCCCGGGGCAGGGAGGGGCACTAAACAAACATTCTCATGGCTGGAGAGCCATCCCGCCACCCCCATGGCCTGGGTAGGGCCGGGAGTGAAACAAACATGTGACCAACCAGCCCTGCCTGGCTCCCAGCGCCCTGCCCCTCCCTCGCCACAGCGCTTGGCCGTGACGGCTTCGGCCCCGAGGCAGGCATGGCGGGGCCAAACAGATGTTCAAGCCCACATTGGCCCTTTGCCCGGGCTGAGGCCTCAGAGATTTTCCGAGGACACAGCCTGGGCTGGCAGCCTACCCACCCCGGGGCAGTTCCGGGCTAACATCTGGCACCACATAAACAGACGTGCCAGTGGGTGCCAGGGGCCACAGCAGGCCACTGTCATGTCTGGTTTTCCCTATGTTCAATTTAAAGATGTTGTTGTTCTTTTGCCATGATGATGATGATGATTATTATTAGTAGTGAATTTCCAAACAATTTTTCCTACTTCTGGATGGACTCCTGCAAAGTGACTCCCACAGAGTGAAATCCAGCCCTAGGGTGACTTTGGGTGTTTTTAAACGAGGCGCCCCCGCACATGGTTGGATACCCACTGTCGGCATGCGCGGCGCGCCTGTGTAAAGTCGGTGCATGGGGACCCACCCAGTCCCTGCACGGGGCACTACGGATTTGTCCAGAGTGATCTGGGTGGGGACTGTGCCTATTGGAATTAGCAGAAGCCTTTCTATTGATTTCTGAATGTAACGGATTAGCCCATAAAGAGGAACTGTTGCCGCCTCCCTCTGTGACGTTACGCATGCAGTCCAGATCTGTCCTTGCTGTCTCTGCCACCTTGTTGTCTTACAAAGCCATACATCTACCAGGCTGTCAAGTTTGCTATTTGCATTGTTACTGTTCACATTTCTCCCTCCCTTTGAATACAGCAGAATCTATACTTTGGATTATTTTCTCCCTTAGGCTGCCTAAGTTTGCATTTTTCCAAGCTGCGTCCCATTCTTTTATTTCCTGCTCCTTTGTGTGACCTGTTTCTCAGTCATGTTGTAGCCCTTGCTGCCTGGAAAAGGGAGAAGAAATACCACAGGAAAGGCAGCCTATGAAGGATATTTTTTTTCATTACACAATAGAGCCTCTGGCTTGTTCCTGTGCTTTAACTTTAAAACATTAACTGTTTCCATAGCAGACTGTCATGCATACTCCTCTAGAGAAATGAAGCAAATAGACCCCAGGTAACCTGCCTGTTTGCTTTTAATAATCATCCTGTCCCACAGCTACAGCAAATAGGCGGCAGCAGTGTCAAGAACTCAAACATGCACACCATGGCCAAATTACGTCTTGTACAACAGAGGCACTTCTCCCTTGTGTGGCCAGAGCCGGACTGCTGGCCTATTCCTGAGAAGTACTGTACAATAATCATTATATCTTTGCTTCTGACTGTCTGCTTTGTGTTTAAAGCTAATTACTTGGCAGGCGTTACAAGTGCAGATTGTTAACCGTATTTAATATTACCATGGTACATTTTGAAAGTTTTCCATTTTGGGGCTGGAAGAAGAACTGCAATTCAGTGGCAGATTTTTTGAAAGCTAAATCGGAGTCGGTATCTTGAATCAGCAGGTTTCCCTCCATCCCTCCCTATTTATTTTGTCATGCAAGAAACCTTCCCCTTCCAAAAAATAAATAAAAATCTACCGCAGTAGGTGAAATCCTGGCCTCTGTGAAGTCAGTGGGAGTTTTGGCATTTGACTTGAATGTGACCAGAATTCTACTTTGTGGACGTGGATCCTAACTTTCTTGAATTCACAGAAACGTTTCTGCGGACTGTAACATTATCCCGTGGTTGAAGCCACATGAGAGAGAGTGGGGAGGCGGCCACCCCTTAGCCCACTCAGGGCAGCGCCAGCTGGGCCATGCGATGCAGTGCATTATGTGACTGGCATCTGCGATCCTAAAAGACGCTGCCTTTGTATGAGCATAACAATGACCCTGCAGCTCTTCCCTATAAGGCACGACAGGCTCATGTTAAGGGGTAGCCCTACCCCATGAGTGCAAGAAGTCCTTCTAACCCACAGTTCAAATGGGATAGTTACCATAGAGAAAATTCTTAGCAGCAACCCCATGTGAGCAGGGTCTCAAAATGAAACCCTTGACTGCTCTGTCCTTGTATATAGGCTAATGGCGTGTGATGGAGCATAGGAGAATTTTAGGACAACATCCCAGGCAGATGTAAAAATGTCTGCAAAGTAAAAACATCTGGAGCCTGAAACTGTGTATAAATAAACATCATTTAATGGGGGAAAGCAGGCTGCTCTTATGCCGGTCTATTTCTGTTCTGCATTCTAGTCCTTCCTCGATTTTCCAGTGCTGTTGCCAGAGACTGCACTACCTGCTCCTTTAAATCCTGTACTCATTGGATAGCTCTTCCCTTCACAGCAGAGTGACTCATTGATTTCCCATTTGGACAACTCTATCTAGACCATACAATCACAGTTAACACAGGAAGTATATATAGCAATGAATAAGCAAAAAAACAAAAACAAACCCCTTTTCAGATTGTCCTGCTAACATGCCAACTCATTGTCAAGCTAGAGCTAGGAAGCATTTTTACAGTTGCGTTCAGGATTGAAGGGTCAGTTCCATTTTCAAGGTCATTGGCCATTCCAGATGTGCTTCACTGCTGTAAAATGTTTCTCTGATGTTACCGAGGGAGGACAGTATTTAAGAACTGGATGAGAAAAAATCGAAAATCGCTTTCAAAATCAAAATTTCTGGGGAACTTTGCACTAAAATGTCAACTCTGGGTAAAAACAGACACGTGGGCTTGCCGGACCAGGCAGGAAACCACAGCCTACGTGGCCCGGGGCAGGGAGGGGCACTAAACAAACATTCTCATGGCTGGAGAGCCATCCCGCCACCCCCATGGCCTGGGTAGGGCCGGGAGTGAAACAAACATGTGACCAACCAGCCCTGCCTGGCTCCCAGCGCCCTGCCCCTCCCTCGCCACAGCGCTTGGCCGTGACGGCTTCGGCCCTGAGGCAGGCATGGCGGGGCCAAACAGATGTTCAAGCCCACATTGGCCCTTTGCCCGGGCTGAGGCCTCAGAGATTTTCCGAGGACACAGCCTGGGCTGGCAGCCTACCCACCCCGGGGCAGTTCCGGGCTAACATCTGGCACCACATAAACAGACGTGCCAGTGGGTGCCAGGGGCCACAGCAGGCCACTGTCATGTCTGGTTTTCCCTATGTTCAATTTAAAGATGTTGTTGTTCTTTTGCCATGATGATGATGATGATTATTATTAGTAGTGAATTTCCAAACAATTTTTCCTACTTCTGGATGGACTCCTGCAAAGTGACTCCCACAGAGGGAAATCCAGCCCTAGGGTGACTTTGGGTGTTTTTAAACGAGGCGCCCCCGCACATGGTTGGATACCCACTGTCCGCATGCGCGGCGCGCCTGTGTAAAGTCGGTGCATGGGGACCCACCCAGTCCCTGCACGGGGCACTACGGATTTGTCCAGAGTGATCTGGGCGGGGACTGTGCCTATTGGAATTAGCAGAAGCCTTTCTATTGATTTCTGAATGTAACGGATTAGCCCATAAAGAGGAACTGTTGCCGCCTCCCTCTGTGACGTTACGCATGCAGTCCAGATCTGTCCTTGCTGTCTCTGCCACCTTGTTGTCTTACAAAGCCATACATCTACCAGGCTGTCAAGTTTGCTATTTGCATTGTTACTGTTCACATTTCTCCCTCCCTTTGAATACAGCAGAATCTATACTTTGGATTATTTTCTCCCTTAGGCTGCCTAAGTTTGCATTTTTCCAAGCTGCGTCCCATTCTTTTATTTCCTGCTCCTTTGTGTGACCTGTTTCTCAGTCATGTTGTAGCCCTTGCTGCCTGGAAAAGGGAGAAGAAATACCACAGGAAAGGCAGCCTATGAAGGATATTTTTTTTCATTACACAATAGAGCCTCTGGCTTGTTCCTGTGCTTTAACTTTAAAACATTAACTGTTTCCATAGCAGACTGTCATGCATACTCCTCTAGAGAAATGAAGCAAATAGACCCCAGGTAACCTGCCTGTTTGCTTTTAATAATCATCCTGTCCCACAGCTACAGCAAATAGGCGGCAGCAGTGCCAAGAACTCAAACATGCACACCATGGCCAAATTACGTCTTGTACAACAGAGGCACTTCTCCCTTGTGTGGCCAGAGCCGGACTGCTGGCCTATTCCTGAGAAGTACTGTACAATAATCATTATATCTTTGCTTCTGACTGTCTGCTTTGTGTTTAAAGCTAATTACTTGGCAGGCGTTACAAGTGCAGATTGTTAACCGTATTTAATATTACCATGGTACATTTTGAAAGTTTTCCATTTTGGGGCTGGAAGAAGAACTGCAATTCAGTGGCAGATTTTTTGAAAGCTAAATCGGAGTCGGTATCTTGAATCAGCAGGTTTCCCTCCATCCCTCCCTATTTATTTTGTCATGCAAGAAACCTTCCCCTTCCAAAAAATAAATAAAAATCTACCGCAGTAGGTGAAATCCTGGCCTCTGTGAAGTCAGTGGGAGTTTTGGCATTTGACTTGAATGTGACCAGAATTCTACTTTGTGGACGTGGATCCTAACTTTCTTGAATTCACAGAAACGTTTCTGCGGACTGTAACATTATCCCGTGGTTGAAGCCACATGAGAGAGAGTGGGGAGGCGGCCACCCCTTAGCCCACTCAGGGCAGCGCCAGCTGGGCCATGCGATGCAGTGCATTATGTGACTGGCATCTGCCAGATGTTCGCCCCCGGGCAAGGGGGAGCCGCTGGCTGCTACGCAACACGTTCTTGGAAAGATTCCAAGGACACGTCACAGAGCAGCCTTACCCCAACATGGAGGAAGGCTGACCAGGGCGGGGCAACTCGTGGGCCTGGGCCGCGCTTACCACACCGTGTGGGGAGCGCCAATGCCAGGCCTTGAGCGGCAGGTGCTCTCACTTGTTGAACATGGCCACATCACAGCTGGGGAGGCCGGGGGAGAGAGGCAGGGCAGGGCAGGGCAGGGCAGGGCCATGCACCTGCTGTGGCAGCAGCTGGTCAGCCAGTCTGGCTTCCCCACGACTGTCTGCCCAGCTCTCCACGCAGTGTGGTGGTTGCCCACCATGAGGCTGTGCGGGGACCAGGCCTCCGCAGCTCGTCTGGCTGCACCCAATGTGTCCAGATCTTCCTGGGCATGGTGGCACGACACACACTGTGTAGCCTAGTTTATTCAAACCTCCCCCAGTTCTTCTCGGTTGACACTGACCTACAGTTTACTAGATAATTCTGTGACGTCTTCAATTTGCTATGCGCAAGAAACATCCACAAAGTTTCTCAAGCTACATGTCCAACAAGCACGCTTGCTAAACGAGTCACTTGCCTACCTACATCTATGACTCCCTCCCCACCCAATCAGTGACCGGATAGTGAAACAATAGATACATGCCTCTGCAGTCTCTTCATGTATAATTCACTCCTCTTTATTTTCTTGATTTAATTTGTTCCAGTCTCTCTCCCGTCTTTCTGACAAGGTTGACTGTGCAAAGGGATTTGGGATTTGCTTGCTAAAGATCTATCAAAATGTCATGTCATTATCAGGTTCTGAACTTGCTGTTTTTCTTCTTCCATTCCAGGGCTCCGCCTATTATAGGCTACTTACCCTTTGAGGTTCTGGGAACATCAGGTTACGATTATTACCATGCTGATGATCTGGAGCTTCTTGCAAGGTGCCATGAACATTGTAAGTTATTTCCCCATTGTTTTCAGGGATTTGCCAATGCGGAGGTGTGTGATTATAGCGGCGATACAACCCTCACAAATGTCCTCCCACCCCCAATTCCAGGGTCATAGGGTGGGGCTTATGTAGTTCATGGGGATCCCATATCCCCTCTAATCTTAGCCCAAAGATATGCCAGTTCCAATGGGTTCCTTTAATTTTGCTTGTTTTCCTTTTGAATGGTGCTTATGATACTTGTGCAAAACACAGTCACCACAAAGACAAGATATTTATTAAGCAGTGTTCCTCTCTATTCCTATAAAAGACGTTTGACCTCTTCCCATCGAGTGAGATAGGATCTCTGCAGAACCCACTGTATTATTATTTATTATTTTCTATAGTGCCAGCAATGTGCCCGGTGCTGAACATTCATGGTTAGAGACAGGTCCGTGACCCACGGGGGCTTCAATCTAGGATGGCCAAGGGCAGGGAGACCAGTGCATAGGGGGAGACCCGGATACAGGCATGAAGCTGAGAGGTTGCAGGTGCACGTGCTTAGCTTAGTTACAAAGGAAGCCGGGGTATCCTGATGGAACAGGCAGTATAAAGAGAAGCATGTGGGAATGAGGTGCTAGGGGAAGTGGAAGAGGTAGGTTTTTAGGAGGAATCTGAAGATCAGGAGGTAGGGTAGGCGCAGAGTGTATGTGCTTGGGGAGAGAGTTTCAGGCACAGGGGGCAGCATGACTCACCTGAGACTGCTTTTAGATGAGCCTTACGCCACCTTGTTTCTTGCAGACTTCAGAGTCTGCAAGAAAAGAAACTTGCCCGGGAGGGGTTAGACATTCCCCTGCTACGACCGGAAGTCGGGCAGCCGCCATTTGAAACAGCAGCTGCGGCAAACTAGCACTTGTTTGGAGATGCTGCCTTGTAAAACCTCGATTGTGTGGGGTTTACAAGGCAGCATCTCCAATCAAGCACCTGTTTGCCATGGCCGCTGTTTCAAATGGCAGCTGCCTGACTTCTGGTCGTAGCAGGGGACTGTCTAAACCCCCCTGGGCAAGTTTCTTTTCTTGCAGACTCTGAAGCCCACAAGAAAGAAGGTGGCGTCAGGCTCGTCTAAAAGCAGCCTGAGAGACCCAGGTTCTAGAGCAGGGCTGCCGAAACTTTTCTTTCCCAGGTGCCACTTTGAAAATGAGTCCAAGCTCCAAGGATCGGTGCTTAACACAGGGGTGGGGAAGCTCAGGCCCGGGGGCCAAATGTGGGCCCCCAGCAAGTTTTCATGTGGCCTCGTTCCAATTCCTGGATCTGGATCTTGGATCCAGTTCCTACCTTCAACCACTTAAAAACTGAGCTCCGGGCAAGGGAAGAGAGACAAGGGGCGTGCACACAAGGATAAGGGACAAATCCATGATCTGCACCTTCCCTTTCTTGAGTGTCTCTCTTAAAGCACCCCCACCCCATCGTCTCTTCAGCCCTTGGAGCTTGGACTCATTTTCAAAGGGGCCCGAGGAGGGAAAAGGTCCCCCCCAATCCCCAGCTTAAAAGGTAGGAAATGAGGGGCCAGATCATTTTGAAATTTTTTTTACTTAGTTAAACTTAACACCCCACCCCTCTTGTCGCCGGCATCCCGGTGCGACTTACAAAGTAAAACAATACAAAAATACAATTTCATAAAACATCAATAAAATCACAAAAAACAATAATCACAATTAAAATCTGTGTATAAAAATCTTATTGAATCTATGCCATGGATGTCTCTCCTAACCTTGTGTGCATGTCCGCCTCTCTGCTCCCTTCCCCTGAGCTCAGTCTTTCAGTGCCTGGGCGTACGAACTGGATCCAGGGGCCAAATCCAGGAACAGGGAAAAGGACCAAATAAACGCTAGTCATGAGCTTCCCCACCCCTGCGGGAGAGGAAGCTGAGAATCATCAGCAGGTGATGCCTCCCCATGCACTGGTAACGCTGGAGACTCAGCCAAGCCCTGTTCGCATTACACCAAAGGACAGACTGCTAATGCCTTTTATGGATAGACTAAAGTAACTAGAATTAAAGTGAGCTCTGCAGCAGCAGAGTTGGCACGGTCTTGGCCTTGGTTAAATTGCATGACCTGTAACAGCATGTGCTGAATGTTCTCATTAAACAGATTAGGAGGCGGTGGACTCAACTTGCTGCCAATTGATAAGTTCCACTGAGTTTTTCTTTTCAGTCCTAAAGGGTTCATCCATACCCAGACTGGTTAGCTCCCTCTGACTCAAGTAACCCATGCTGGGCAGATCAGAGCCTCTTGTCAGTTTTGGAGCTGGTGTGCATGGAAGGGAGTTACGTTTAAGAAGAAATTGTGCAAGCTGTTTTTTCCCTAGTGTGGTTCTGCAGTGCCTCCTGACCTGACTATATACATTTATTCCCCACTGTGGTTCTGCAGTGCCTCCTGACCTGACTATATACATTTATTCCCCACTGTGGTTCTGCAGTGCCTCCTGACCTGACTATATACATTTATTCCCCACTGTGGTTCTGCAGTGCCTCCTGACCTGACTATACATTTTATCTGAGAGGATTTTTTCCCCCTCTTCATTTTATATACATCAGAAACAATTGTGAACATTCTTCCAGAAGTTTTTATGTTCTTATAATAAAGTATTTAAAAAGCGGAATCCCTTAGATTGATCTTTGCCATTCTAAAATGTATCCCCATTGCTGTAGGTTCCAATAAGCCGTCGTTAACGGGGATGGAAGGAAGTCCCGGGGTGTGCAAATTGCTGTCAGTTAGCTGCCTTAATTAGCGTCGGGCAAGCCAACAGGAAATACAGATAGTTTCGGTGTGGCATTTCATGCACATTTTGAAATTTTGGGTGCTTTTTCTTACAGCGGGAGGTGGGCTCGGATTTGAGATTCGGAACTGGGCCCAGACCATGGCCCTGGTGGCGGGTGAGCGATGTATACGTAGCCACTTAAGCAGAATCAGCAAGCTGTGGTGTCTGTGGTAGCCACAAAGACTAGAAAAATGTAAAAGATGAGCTTTTTCCTCTAGTACTCATTTATTTTGGGTGTTTTTTAATTTTATTTATTTATTTTTGCATTTATATGCTGCCCCCTCCTGCACATGCAGTTCAGGGCGGATAACAACATTTAAAAAAAATATAAAATTATAAAATTAACCCCACAATAAAACTCCCACCCTAACCCAACCCACCCATCCCGTCTCTCTCAGAAAAGGCCTGGCGGAACAGCCATGTCTTACACTGTCTGCGAAAAGGTGGGGAGGTCTACAGTCAGGCGGACCTCCAACGGGAGAGAGTTCCACAGCCGCGGAGCAGTCACTGAGAATGCCGCCCTCATGGTCAACACCCGGGGAACCTCAAGGAGGGCACCCCCGGCTGACCGCAGAGGCTGATACAGAATATGGAGGGTGAGGCGGTTCTGCAGGTAGGTGCGGCACAAACTGTTTAGGGCTTTAAAGGTCAAAACCAACACCTTGAATTGGGCCTGGAAGACCATCGTCAGCCAGTGCAGAGAGCAAAGCACTTGATTAATGTGCTCATGACAACGGCCTAAGTCGTCATACCAGATGTAGTTGGCAGAATGTGCCCTTCACCACAGCCGCCACCTGGACATCCAGGTGGAGCTGCGGGTCCAGGAGCACCCCCAGACTACGGACCTGAGATACCAGGGGAGGACAGACCCCATCAATGATGAGGGCCATCACTCCCCCAGCTTTCCCCACAACCATCACCTCCGTCTTGTCGGGATTCAACTTCAAGCGACTCGCCCTAATCCAGTCCCCCACAGCCGACAGACACCAGGTAAGCACCGAGACTGCCGGACTTGGGTCTGATGGAAAAAAAGAGATATAATTGGGTGTCATCAGCATATTGATGACACCTTACACCAAACTCTCTGATGACCTCCCCCAAGGGCTCCATATACAGATTGAACAGAAGGGGGGGATAAGATAGAACCTTGTAGGACCCCACATGTGAGGTCCCAGGGAGATGATGAATAATCACCCAGCACCACCTACTGAGTTCTCCCAGCCAGGAAGGAGCGGCACCATTCAAGAACAGTCCCGCCCACCCCTGCCTGGTCCCGCAACCGAGTCACCAACAACTCATGGTCAACAGTATCAAATACAGCCGAAAGATCTAATAGGATCAACAGGGTAGAATGACCTTGGTCCAACTCTCGGTAGAGGTCATTAACCAAGGCCATAAGCGCAGTCTCGGTGCCATAACCTGAATGAAAGCCAGACTGCGAGGGATCCAAGAAACTGATCCGGTCCAGATGCTCCTGAAGCTGACGAGCCACCACCTGTTCAATAACCTGCACCAGGTTTTTAAACCAGCACCATGGGAGGGGGTGGGGTCCATGGCTTTTGAGTGGCGCGACTGCAGTGTGCACACACACACGCAACGTGCGTGGGGAGTGCTTCAAATCAGCGGCTCCCAGCATGGCTGCTTTGTCTATGGAGGCGGCCACCCTGTCCTGCATGGGGCACTCCGGATTTTTCAGGAGTGCTCCGTGCATGGCCGTGAGTGGCTGGCTGTTGCGGGGTTCACGGGAGCGCGCATTCCCACGCCCCACCGTCACACGAGCAGTACGGTTGGGGGGGGCATGCGTGAACACGTCTCATTTAAAAACACCGTTTGTGTTAGTCTCCCCTGCTCTTATCGAAATGCACCATTGTATACTGAGGCCAACAGCTTCTTCAGACTTTAAATGCCTGTGGGGAAAATGTGGATGGCATTAAGCTCTTGTAGGGTTCAAAGGGTGCCCTTTGGCTTTTCCTGTGTCAGATTATATAGATGCATGTTAGAAGGTGGCTATACAAAGGGCTGTTTTTTTCAGCAAAGATCTTGCAGGAGCAAAATTGTGGGTGCAGCTACGGGGACTGCATCAACTTGAAAAAATGTCAGGTCTTGAAATCTAATCGGTTTCACGAGTTCGAAGTCATTGCAGAACCCAGCCCTGCTTCGTTCTCTGTTTCTCTGGCAAAGGGGGTAGCTGTAATAGGAATAGGCAGGGCCCCACAAGTCTGGGAGACCCATGTTCCCAGATGCATCTGTCTCCTGGGAAGGGAAACAGGAGGGCCCATATTCCCCCTTCCAAACAAGGACCCATTCCAGCCTGGCTATGACACTGTCTCGGGCTGTTTTTGTGATCATACCTATCACATTTTCCTGCATTTTTCAATAGTTTTTCTATTTCTGGTTATTTTGCAAAAGACCCTAAAAAGCAACATGGAAAGCCAGCAGGACACCAATGACAGGGAAAATGGCAGCCTGTTTTCTTTCAAAAGCACAAAATAAACCAACTAAGGTACCCAGGAGAAATAGGTGATGTTCCACTTCTTATAGCAGCAGGAAAACAAAATTTGGAGAGGCTTTATTTTTTAAGTTGGCAGCATCCATCCCTTTAGTTGTGCCTGCAGTATGAGTATATTTAGATACCTAATTATCGGATTTGTGGATGGAATCTGGTAGTTAGACATCTAATCTACCTACTTAGGTATTTACGTGTCCCCTGTTGCTGTTGGTGTTGGTGTCTAAATGCCACGTAAACATTAACAAGCTCATCCTTGCCACGCCCTGGAGTGGCTAGGCAGCATTGCTCTGTCCGCATTGTGCAGACAGGAAAACTGCAGACAATTAAGTGACTTGCCCAATGGACTCAGGCTGTCTGTGGCAGAGCTGGAAATCCAGAGGCTGTAAAACAGCCATAAGTCCAAGGCCATCCCTTTCTGTCTTGAGAGTTTGATCCAAAACCCATTTATGAAGGCAACATGCCAATCCATGTTGGGTTGCATCAACAGAAGTGTCCTATCCAAGATACAGGGAGTCATTGGGTGTTTTCAGACGTTACGTGGTCCCGATTCACCACAGTGGATTCCCAGCGGCGGGGAACTGATCAACCACCCCCCATGGTCAAGGAGAGCCCTGAACAGACGTGACAGGAATGGGACCACGGCAGGGAATCGGGCCGCCAGACCACGGCCCAGGTCAGCACAACAGACCGATTCCCGGCCGTGGCCAAAACACCCAAAACACCCAGAAGGCACTGGGGTGGCCCGTCCCGGCTGCTGCTGCTGCTGTCCCTCCACCTCCTCCATGTGCAGCATGACCACCTCCTCCGGCTGTGCCTCCTCCACCTCCTCCTCCTCCCTTGCTCTCTCACCCGCCGCTCTCCTCTCCCTTCCGCCTCGCTCCATCCCGCCATGTTTCCCTGCTGCTGTGTGCTCTTTAAATCTCCCTCCGTGGCCTGTGTTGTTGCTGGTTGCCTGACAGCGACGTTGTGTGCTTTGTCCCCGGCTGGGAATCATTCTGTTTGCCTCTGGCCAGTGGCTGCCGTCCAGGTGTTACTTTTTTTTGTTTCCCGTTGGGAATCGTATTGACCATGCTTTCGGAGATGGTTCGGGCCGGAGCTCCGGAAGCGTGGTTGATTGACCCCTGGTGGGGATTGACTGTGGTGAACATCTGGCGGCTGCTGAACAGACGTTCAGGGCACTTTGGCCTCACCGCGGGATCGACCGTGATTCACTGTGGTTGAGCGTGATCTCGTAACGTCTGAAAATACCCATTGTTCCACTCCAGTCAGAATCAGCTTGGAATACTGTTGTTGAGTTTTGGCTACTACACTGTAAGAAAGTTGCTGACAACCTAGAGAAGACTAAGTGCAGTGAAAATGCTAAGGCATATGGGAATGCAAGCCCTTATGACAAAAGGCTGCAAGAACTGGGTATGTTCAACCTAGAGAAGAGAAGGCCGAGGAAGGCCATGATTACAAATTTCAAATAGGTAAAGGGATGCTAGAAGCAGGATAGTAACCAGTTGTTCTCTTGGCTGGCTACTGAAGTTAAAAGTGGTAATGGGCTTACCTGAAGGAGCAAAGATTTAGGTTAAATAACGAGGATTTTCTAACCATAAAAATAATAGACAAATCATGAAACAAGTTGTGGAGTTTCCATCACTGTGAGTCTTTAACAATAGGTTAAACAAACCTCTGTCATGGATGGTTTAAATATGATCTATCCGGCTCAAGGGGAGAGGAATGGACTAGACATTTTTACTTGGCCAAGCAGTTGGTGGGTGGGGATAGGGGTAGGGGGATTTTTAAATTGGGTGTGGGTGTTGTAATCTGCCCTGAGCCTTAAGGAAAGAACGGGATATAAATTTAAATAAGTAAAATAAATAAATTGTATTAACTCTATAGGAGAATTTCCATTAAATTCAATGAGTGTTTTGTTTGTTTGTTTGTTTGTGGGGGGTGGGGTTTGCAATTGGTCCCTTAAAGTGTTAAGTTGTAGGCCCCATCAATTTGCTTGTGCTAAATGTCCTTTGGAAAGCCTGGTCCTGGCTCCAGGGTTGTTTTTTTGTTTGGGGCCCTTTTCACACAGACAGTCTAACACTGATAAAATGGGTGTTACATTTGATTATACACGTTGCAGGGCTGCAGGTGTGCTCTATGGGTGCCCTGCAACTTGTATAATAAAATGTAACACCCATTTTATCAGTGTTAGACTGTCTGTGTGAAAAGGGCCCTTGTCAACAATTGTTGCGTGATGGTTCTAAAGTGAGATCCAAGTGCTTCCCTTCAGATGAAGCTAGCTGTGAAGCACAGACAGGAGGATGGATTCGTGTTCACACTGAAGCCTCTCACCACAGGTCTAACAGTGTGCAGGGTCTTGAAATGGGTACAAATACTCTCCCCCTCCCTCCCCCTCCCCTCATTTGAAGGCCTCTGTACATTGCCAGAGAGCATAAACTAGCCCTGGTGTAAATCACAATCTGGTTCTTGGCTGCCGTCTTCTCAAATCTAAGCTGTGGAAATTTCAATTAGCAGTTACGCTGGCAAGAGGCTTTTGCTTTCGGATCAGGTTTCTGCCATTATCAGGTTCCAGACTTTAAGCCAACTATGTTGGAAATGCATTTGGATGTACTTAGGAAAGGCCAATGTGTGCTGTTCAATTGACGTCATTTGTATTTACCGTTTGCTGGCAAAGATAAGAAGTGTATTCCTATTCTGAAGCCAGCCACTTATTAAAATTAACTAAAATCATTGGAATACATTTAATAATAATTTTTTTAAAAACAGAAATCAAATAACCCTACTGAGGTCTAAAGTTGATCATGTCTTCATCATGAACCTGAGTCATCTATTTCCTGCTAAGACACTTTTATTAACTACTTTGCAGACCAAATTGCTCATATTCACCATGACTTGGGTGCTGCTATTTCGACTGCATAGTCAGAGGGTATTTTCAGATGTTACGAGATCACGTTCAACCACAGTGAACCACGGTCAATCCCACGGTGGGGCCAAAGCGCCCTGAACGTCTGTTCGGCAGCCGCCAGATGTTCACCACAGTCAATACCCAAATGGGGTCTAAATCAACCATGCTTCCGGAGCTCCCCGCCGGACCATCTCCGAAAGCGTGGTCAAACAGATTCCCAACGGGAACCAACAAAAAGTAACGTCTGGCCGGCAACCACCAGCCGGAATCAAAGGAAATGATTCCCAGCCGGGGACAAAGCACGCAGTGTCGCTGCCAGGCAACGAGCAACAACACAGGCCATGGAGGGAGATTTAAAGGGCACACAGCAGCAGGGGAACGGGGCGGGATGGAGTGAGGCGGAAGGGAGAGGCGAGCGGAGGGCGAGAGAGCAAGGGAGGAGGAGGAGGTGGAGGAGGAGGTGATAGAGGCGCGGGCGGGGAGGAGGCGGTTGTGCTTCACCTGGCGGCGGTGGAGGGACAGCAGCAGCAGCAGCAGCCTGGACGGGCTGACCCGGTGCCTTCTGGGTGTTTCGCCCACGGCCGGGAATCGGCGTCACGTCTGTTGCGCTGCCCCAGCCCGTGATCTGCCGGCCTGATTCCCTGCCGTGGTCCCGGTCCCGCCATATCTGTTTGGGGCTTTTTTTGACCACAGGGAGGGGTTGTTTGGTTCACCCCGCCGGGAATCCACTGTGGTGAATCGGGACCGCGTAACGTCTGAAATCACCCAGAGTTCGGAGCTGTGGAAGCTCAGTTTTGTCCCATTTGTTTGGATCAGTGTTCATTAGTGTTGCCCACCCATGTGGAGGATGTGCTTGGAGCAATGCGGGCAACTAGTTGTGAGTCCTTGTCCATCCTGGCTGGTGAAAGCCAGCCGGGAGACACTGGGGCCTTTGCTGGCTGAGATTGTCAGGGCCTACCTTTGGGAGGGTAGGTTGCTGGACACCCTAAAACTGCAGTGGTCCAGACCCCGCTTAAGAAACCATTTTTGGACACTGGGTGATTTCAGACGTGGGGATTCCCCGCCGGGATCTTTCCGGCACGTCCAACAGACGTACTGGCTGATCCCGATGGGGAATCGGGGAGGGGGTGGGGACACGCAGCGCAACGTACGACCGCACGGCCGTGCCCCCCCACCACTCGCCCCCTGGGGAGATGGGCAGGTGCCACGGCCAATGTGGCCACACTGCCCGCCTGAATTGACCACGGCCCGGAATCCCGCTAAGGATTCCGGGCCGTGGTTGCCATCCAGATGGGACGATCCCCTTCATCGCGACAGGGAATCACATTCACCACGCGATCGGCGCCGGCCCTGCCGGTCCCGCCAATCGTGTGGTGAATGTGATTCCCCACCGCAATTGACTGTGGTAAACATCTGGGGGGGGGGGACTTCCGGTTCCCCAACAGATGTTACAAGGCCATTCCCCACCGCAGGGTATTGACTGTGGTTGAGCGTGGTCTTGTAACGTCTGAAAATACCCACTGACTCCGTGGCCACCAATTGCCCTGTTTTTAACCTGCCCTTTTTATGGAAGGTTATTGAATGGGTGGTAGCCTGGAAGCTTCAGGCTCATCTCAATGCTTTCGGATTCCTGGACCCATTTCAGTCAGGTGTTCATCCAGGGTTTGGCACGGAGACTATGCTTGCGGCATTGATCGATGACCTGCGCCTAGAGATTGACAGAGGAAATTGTGCCCTGTTGATCAAGTTAGATCTTTCAGTGACTTTTGATATGGTTGATCATTCATGAGGTGTTGTTGACATGTTTGCAGGACCTGGCAGGAATGCTCTTGAGTGGTTCCGTTCGTTCCTGTTGGGGAGGTCCCAGTGGGTGGTGATGGGAGACTTCTCATCGTCACCTCAGTACCTCCCTTGTAAAGTTTCCCACAAGGTTCCATTCTGTCTCCCCACTTGTTCGATGTGTTTCTGAAGTTGCTGGGCGATATTATCTGGAGGAGTGAGGTGCCATCAGTATTCAGATGACACCCAGCTCTACCTCTTCTTTTCATCTGACCCAGGTCCCACAGTGTTTCTAGACATGCATGGTGCACACACAACATAAAATCATGCCACGTGTAAAAGCCCCGCGTGCAAGATTTAGATCTGACATTTTGCGCATTGAAGCTGATCGTATGTTCTTTTAAAACCGCGAATTAAATCGCTCGACACAGAAGTATTTAATTCACCATTTTAAAAGAATGAGCAACCGACTGTAATGTGTGAAATGTCACGTCTAAATCCCACACGCGGGATTTTTACATGTGACATGATTTTATGCCACGTGTGTGCTGCGTACATCTAGAAGTGGCCTGTGCTGGCTGCTGTCGGGGACTGGATGAGAGTGAGCCAACTGAAGCTGAATCCAGACAAGAATGAAGTGATGGTGGTTGGCCAGTTTAGTGACTTGGAAGGGATTGGACCCCTGTTATTGAGGGAGTCTGGCCCTATCTAGTTACTCAGGTTCTCAGCCTTAGAGTGTTTCTGGACTCTCTGATGCACCTGGATTGTCAGGTTGCGGCGGTGGCTAGGAGCACATTTTAAACTCCATCTGGTGAGGAGGCTGCGGCCCTTTCTTTCTAATTCAGATCTGGCCACCATCATCCATGCTTTCATCACCTCAAGGCTAGACTACTGCACCGCGCTCTACGCGGGGCTGCCCTTGGTGAATGGAAGCTGCAGGTGGTGCAGAACGTGGCCGCTCGGCTCCTTTCAGGGTTGGGTTGCCGTGAGCATATTATACCTGTGCTCTATAGTCTGCGCTGGCTTCCTATAGCTTTCCGGGCACAATTCAAGGTGTTGGTTTTGACCTTTAAAGCTGTAAGCGGCTTGGGCCCCACTTATCTGAAAGACCGGCTCTCCTTCCATGCTCCAGTGTGACCCTTGCAGTTGACCAGGAGCACCCGCTTGCAGGTACCACCTGCCAATCTTGTCCATACGACAAGGGCCCGCAGAGAGGCGTTCTCAATTGCTGCCCAAGTACTATGGAACTCCCTTCCCCTGGAGATCCGCCAGAGTCCAAACCTGAGTATGTTCCAGAGGTGGTACAAAACTTTCCTTTTTGGCAAAGCATTTGGCAGGTGGGGTTGGTGTGGATGGACTTTTGGGGCGAGAGTAGGGATTATATTATATTTTTATCAAAAACAATTCAGTTGTTTGTTTTTTAAAATTTCTGCAAGCCACCCTAAGTCCTTCAGGGAAAGTATAAATTTAAATAAATTAAATTGAATGAAGAATGTGCTTAGTACTGACAGCAATTTAAAGATGAACTTTTAGTTTTGCTAGTGTAAGCCTGACAGAGTTATCTCCCCTCCCCCTTTTCTTTTTTTTTTGTGAACAGAATCACAATAAAAACTCCACACAATCGTTATTTACAAAATCGGTCTTTTTTCTCTCGCAGTGATGCAGTTTGGGAAAGGAAAGTCCTGTTACTATCGATTCTTGACCAAAGGGCAGCAGTGGCTCTGGTTGCAAACGCACTACTATATCACGTATCACCAGTGGAACTCCAAGCCCGAGTTCATTGTCTGCACCCATACGGTTGTGAGGTAAGAACACGTTGCTATTTATCTGGACCTTCAGCCATTACTTCATTTTCCTCTCTTGTGAATTTGCCAAATATTTGACTCTGCGTATTGACTCACTGATGACACATAATTATATATAATTATTACGGTTCAGAACTTGGACATTTTTTGGACGTGTTTTCATCACACACTTTTTTTTTGGACAAACCGACCAAAAGCCTGGCATCGGCATTTGGCTGAGTCTTTATTATGTTCCATTTTTGTCCCTGGCAATGACATGAATAGATGAGTACCAAAAAAACTGTTCCTATACTTGGCAGCAATACAAATCCCACACATTTCTTGCAAACCTTTTTATTTGCTCAAGGCTTGAGCGAATTGTTGTTTAGAGGCAGCTGCAAGTTTGCATTATCCAGATTCATAACTAGGCATGTGATGCCCCCTGTGGTCAGTCATGTCACACTCTTGTATGTTGCTAGATAACGCATCGTCTGACTCTAGTTTTGGAGGGTTGATAACCCAAGCAATTGGCTTGAATCAGCTTTTGCTTCAGCCTGTGGAAAATTCCCTTTGTTGTGATGAGCTCACCGTACCACAGGGAGATCCAGGGCAATCACCCTGGGCCCCACACTTTTCAGGGCCCAGCAGTGGCCCCATATTTCACCAGGGCAGAGTGCAGGGGCCTCATTTTAGGTGTTTTCATATGGACATGGGGGGGCTCACTCCCAGAGCAGAGCTGGGGCTTCGCCCCCACATCTGCCCGCTTGCAGCCCTGCCTGAGTCAAGTTTAAATGACCCAGCTGCTGCTGTGGCCCATGGCCCACCCACACAGCATCTCCCTCCCTCGCACCATAGAGTTGCGGGCGGATCTCCCGCAACTCTATGGCATTGCCCGGGGCAACCTCTGACCGAGAACGGAGCTGCAGCAGCTGTCCGCTGAGCAGACAGCAGCCCTGCCTCCAGCCACTGACCCACGTTTGTGCTGCCTGCTCTGTCAGTGGTGCCCATAGATGTTGCGGAGCGCCACTGGCAGGGCTGCCCCGGAACAGGGACAACCTGCCCTGCCTCTGCTCTGCCTGCACATCTGACGCTGGGCCGCCTTTCAACAGATGGCCCACCTGGTGGAGAGGTGGAGGCAGGGCAGCTGTCCATCTGAAGAGACCCTTTCTTCCAGCGGGGGCTCAAACATGACACTTCTAGCGCCCCTTCAAGGGGGCCTATGCCCCCCCCCACACACACACATTTTATTTTAGCCCAGGGCCCCACAAATATTAAGGCTGGCCGGCCCTGTGAGGAATGTTAGATTCAAACTTACAGGGTTAAAAAACATACAAGTGAAACGCTAGTTTGTCCAGGTATTATATAGTTTTGATATCATAGGATATATAGCCTTCAAAATTTATTTGCATTATTTTTCTGGAATCTCATTTTCATTGTTTATTTCCTTTTTGGGCCTTTGTAATATATGACAGGGAATTAAATGGCAGGCCTGCTAGCTATTCTGAAACAATGTACACACATCAGTAGATGCGTGTGGATGTACTAGTACAAAGACTCATTTAGAACAAGTTTCTAAATGGTTGCATTAATCATGCTGTAGAGAGGAGTCTCTTGAAACACATGGATTCTGCATTCTCTTGGGGAATTTTTATGCTTTAACATCAGCTTGATAGGTTCTGATCTTGCTATGTAAAAGCTCATGTAGATGTACCTGCTTCTGGTACATCTACATCCCTGAGGGCAGAATCCTAAAAATTCCTGGATGTAAATGCTAGCTCAGATAGGTGAGGCTGAAATTATATTTTACTTAGTGAATGAGGCTGAGGTGGGATAGAACCTTCCTCCTGTTCATCAAGTCCTTTCTAAAAATCTCTCTCTTCCATCAGGCTTTCCTTATCTCCATAGATTATTATTATTATTTATTTATATAGCGCCAGCCATGTCCCTGGCGCTGTACAGAACATAGAAATAGACGCGGTCCCTGCTTGTGGCTTACAATCTAAAAGACAAGGAGGGGGAGACAGGACAGTGGGAGAGACAGGGGAGAAGACAAACAAACATTCAGGCAGATGCAAAGTCTCAGGTGCGTGTGCTTGGCTTGGTGACAATCAGGTTGGTTGCAGCAGTCTGCAGAGGAGGGCAGACAGTAAGTATACGGGGAACGACTAGCAGGCATTGGGAAAGGCAGTGAGGAAAAAGTGGGTCTTGAGGAGGGATTTGAAGAAGCGGAGGGAGGGGGCAAGGCGGGTGTGGGTAGGGAGGGAGTTCCAGGCATGGGGAGCAGCGAGGGAGAAGGGTCGAAGGCGGTTAGGTGAGCAGGAGAAACGAGGGAGAGTGAGGGAGGGGACAGAGGAAGAGCGGAGAGCATGTGCAGGAGTGCGTAGGGAGATTAGGTCTGAGAGGTAAGGGGGAGCTTGGTCATGGAGTGCTTTGAACGTGAGTACCAGGAGTTTAAACAGGATACGTTCAGGAAGGAGGAGCCGGTGAAGAGAGAAGAGGAGAGGCTGCACATGGTCGAAGCGACGGGCAGAGTGAATGACCTTGGCAGCGGAGTTTTGGATTGCGATAAGGGGGGACAGATGAGAGCGAGGGAGACCAGCAAGGAGGAGGTTACAGTAATCGAGGTGAGAGATAACCATGGCATGAACAAGGGTTTTTGCTGAGGAGGTAGAGAGAAAGGACGGATCCGAGCAACGTTATGGAGGGCGAATCGGCAGGATTTGGCAACAGAGTCAATGTAAGGTTTAAAAGAGAGATGCGTGTCAAAGATGAAGCCCAAGCTACAGGCCCGAT
>QEPC01011901.1:11328040-11344749 GCA_003113815.1 Sphenodon punctatus | reverse complement strand
CACACACACACACACACACACAGATCTTTTAGATCAAAAGAAAGAATACTTTACTGATAACATAAACCCAGCATCACAGGCTACAACCACGTGAGATATTTTGAATCCTTGAGCAAAAGCAATTGATCAGAACAGTTTAGGCACAATGGCCTTTTTAGAAGCATCTGGCCTAAACTGGTCCCTCAGATCTAACATTAAATTACTCACAGCTTCAGGTGCTCCTTTGGTTTGCAGCAAAGGGGTTCAGTCCTTAGGTTCAGTTTAGTCCAAACAGGCCAGGAGCCATTCCCTTAGCTCCTCAGCACATAGTCAGTGTCCAGAGCAAACAGCAGACAAGATGGAAGAGAACCTGAGAGGTGTGGCTTTTCTTTTTAAAAGCCCCCTACCCCTCAACTGTGATTGGTCCTTGGGAGGCCACCTGGCTGTACCTTCCCCTGGTATTGCGAAATCCTGCCTAGTAGCAACTGGAAGCCAGGTGTCAGTGAAGGTCAGCTGGAAAGGGCAGGGTTGCTCCTGGCAGCTTCTGCCACAGAGGGGGTAGAAAGATAGAGTTGGGTGTCAGCAGCGTAGAGATGATATTGGAATCTGTAGGAGGCAATAAGTTTGCCAAGGGACAGGGTGTAAATAGAGAAGAGGAGAGGGCCGAGGACAGAGCCTTGGAGGACCCCAATTGAAAGGGGGAGGGAGGAGGAGTTTGACTCGGGAGCGAGACTTTAAAGGAGCGGTCAGAGAGGTAGGAGGAGAACCAGTCAAGGACAGAGCCACGGAAGCCTAAAGACACCCTTTGTCTGCCTCTTTCTTTCTGTTCCCCACCGTTGTCTCCCAAATCCATCCTAGATTGTCAACCCCATGGCGCAAGGATCTCTGTCTAATCATGACTCTTCCTCATCAGGCACATTGCTGAAACTAAATCAATTAGTAATAAATATCAAATCAATGGAAGAATTTTGAAATCAGTGGAAGAATTTCTACTGACTCCAGTCACCTCTGCGTCAGACCCTGGCTGAATAACATCATTCTAGCAATAAAGGGCTGCTTTCAATATTGATTTGCTTGAAGATGCGGAGGACCAGAATTTTAAAGAATCGTATCTTTCTTTTTTGCCCTGAGTTTTCCATATTCAAGCAGTTGCATCCGGTGATCAGATCTGTGACTATGAACAGCATTTGCCCCTGCGCAGCAGGTAGCTAGATGGCAAAAATGTTCTCATTTGTGCCTACTAATGATTGAGCTTGTGTTATGATTACAGGTGCAAAGTTAGGGATCCGGTGAGAGACCTGTATAATTGCTTAGCTGGCAGTTCTGCTTCCTGGACCACTTGTCACTTAAATTGACCAAGGCACGTTTTCTTTTTTCTTTCATTTTAATTTTAAATTAGTTATGCGGAGGTTCGGGCTGAAAGAAGAAGAGATCTTGGCCTTGAGGAGTCATCAATTGAACTGGCATCTTCTCCTTTGAAGGTACAGTGTGCTGAAAAGCACAAATGGGCTTTCTGGTTAATAGCCAAGAGATACAAGGCACCTGTGATTGTTACATATTGATGTTTGAAAAACCATGTGGGCTTGCTTCCTTTTACTCCCTTCAGCCTGAAGCACTTTAATTTCAGTCCCTTTTAGCCACATTATGGCAGGGATGGGGAACCTCAGACCCGGGGGCCGAATGCGACCCTTGGCAAGTTTTTATGTGGCCCCCCCTTTCCAGTTTTGAGACCGGGCCCCTGGATCCAGTTCTTACCCCTAAGCACTGAAAGAACGATCTCCGGAGCAGAGATGAGGACATGCATACAAGGAGAGGGAACAGATCCATGATCTGGACCCTCCGTTTCTTGAGCGTTCGCCTTCCCCAGCATCGTTCTATACGGCCTTCAGAGCATGTATTCGTTTTCAAAGTGGCCTCAGGAGGGAAAAAGTTCCCCACCCCTGCGCTGTGGGGGACTTTGTTACTAAAATATGCCTTCATAACAGTGCAGAATAACTACATGACTTGGAGGCTAGGTCCATTAACGGCTATTAGCCAAGTAGATCGGGGGAGACTGTTGGGAGCTGGGAGTGATTCGCTGGCCCCGTTGTGGCCTGTTGAGTATGTCTCCAAAGTGACAGAGAATCGCAACGGTTGGAGACAGGATGCAGGGCGTCGATGGACCGTTGGTCTGACCCAGTATGGCAGTGTGGTGAGCACTGAAATGAACGTGGGGGTGGCTGCAGAAGCAGCCGGGGGAATCTGTCGTTTAGAGTAAACATAAGTACGCGGTGGCCATGCGGGTAGGCCTGATGGCAATTCCAAGCCTTACCCGGAGCTCAGGGCTACCACTCTCAGCACGCAGGGGGGGCAACCAGAAACCTGGGCTGGGTGGGGTCAATTGGTTTAAATACTCTGGGCGTTGGGGAAGCTGGGAGCTGCTGGTAGGAGCTGCCGGGAGCTGGGAGTCGGCACTGCCGCTTGGGGAGAGAGCAGGCTCGACGGGGTCTGTAACCCTCTCTACAGGCCAGTTGGGGAGCACCTCAGAGGCTCTTGCCCTTGTGCTCTGGATTTGCTGCTAGTGTCCGTGTGCGGCACCTTCCCTAGCCTCAGCCCCCAGCTCTGCTGTTAGTAACGTTTGGCCTTATTTTATTTTATACCAAGCTTTTTAACCCGCAGCCTCCTGCCCTTCGGCAGCTCGGAGCGACGGGGCAGAGGCTGGAGTTCATCTGGTCATTACTCCAGATAGGTACCTCCAGGGAGGGGGGATCTCTCTCTCTCTGTGCCCTCGCCTGCACCCCAGAAGGGCAGCCTTCCCTCCCAGGGGACTGCCCGGCGAGGTGCTCTCTTGCTGGCTGCAGAACAGCCAGAGCGTGGGCCCACAGGGGTCCGTCCCGGGCCCGGTGAGGCGAGAGGGGGGTCCGTGACAGGCACCTCTTATGAGCTTCCTATGCTGTTATCTGCTCTCAGCTGAGACCTTCCCCCAATTGTAACCAAGCTCGGTGCAGCGACGCTATCGGATGGAGAGCGCTCGCTCACTGTGCGCGGTGTGCTGACTCGTGGCAGCCACGCTCTCAGGGACGACAGGAAACTGGCTAGAGCTGGAGGGGGAGCGGCTCGGAGCCCGGCTGGCCTGGCTGCTTTTATGCTGACTCATCCGTTCTCATCAGACAAAGATTGGAAGCGAAAGGAAAAGAACGATTTATTGATTTTCCCTCTCAGGTCTCAGCCCTGTTCGCAAGGCTGGGCAGGATCCCATTCTCAGGGAGGGCAGAAATGTGACCGTGGCAACAATTTCCATTGTTGTGTCTTTTTTTAAAAAATCAATCAATCCATCAATCCATTTTGAATCATCACTCCTGCTCAATTAACAGATTCAATTCAGCTACATTATAAAGAGGGGGGGGAATTCCCCTGGTGGTTTTAAAATAACAGCTTTTGAAATTACAGTGGGCACGTTTGCAGTAGCTTTGAATTCTGATTAGCTTGATGGCTCTTTGGCCATTGCTTTACAGAGACTGTTTCAAGGGAGGCTCAAGGAGGCTTGCTGTTCTGGTGATGGTAATAAATGTTTAACACCCCGTTACCTTGCTAATGTGAGCTCCATGTGGGTATAGGGGTCTGTGCGAGAGAATTGGATTGCTCTCTGGGTGGCTGGGCGAATGGGAATTAGATTTGTTACCGTGGAAAGCTTTACTGCCTTAAAGGCTTCAGGTAAAAATAGTTCTATCAGCTTCTGCTGTTCTGTATTTCCTTTGCCGTATATGCTGACTGTTGAAACAATTTGGCTGAACCAGGCTAGCCTATAGATGGGGGCCAGGGGTAAAGCAGGTTGGCCCTGCCCCAACACATCCAGATTTTCCCAATATAGCCTAGTACAGGGGTACAGAACCTTTTCCTTCCAGGGGACCATGTTAACAATTAGTACAAGCTCTGAGGGCCACATACAAGTTGGGGGGGGGGGCAGGGGTGCTACTAACTACCACTAATCATTTCTACAGCACTGCTAGGCATATAGAGTGTGCGACAGGGACAGATTTTTGCAGACAGATCCCTGCCCAGCAGGTTTACAATCTAAGATGGACAAGGGTGAGGGTAACACAGAGACACACACACACCCATTTTACAGATGGGGAACTGAGGCTGAGATGCTGTGACGTGCCCAAGAACACCCAGTGAGTTCATGGCTAGGACAGGATTTGAACCCTGGCTCCCCAGGTTCAAATTCAGCACCTTATCCACTACGCTACACTGGCTCTCTGGGCTTAGAGGTTGTGACGTGCTCAAGGCCACCCAGTGAGTTCATGGTTAGGCCAGGCTAGCGTGGTGCGTAGTTTAGTCAAGAAAAGGAGGACAGATCTATGCCATGAATCTGCCCTCTATCCTTGCGTACATGCCCTCATCATGCTCTCTTACCCTGAGCTTAGTTGTTTCAGCCGTTGGGAGTCAGGAACCGCATCCAGAGGCCTGATCCAGGAACTGGATGTGTTTTATACTTAAAATTGCTTTTATTTAATTTATTTTTCATTCATTCAATAAATCATTCATTCAATAATTCATTCATTCATTCGTTCATGTTTATATTTGTTTATACTCCATGATGGCTGCTTGCTTCCCCAAAGATGGAATGAAACTTATTGATACTCAGGCCTGTAGCTAAGAGGAAGATGGGGGAAGGGGCACAACTCCCACTCCTGTAAAAAAAAAAAAAAAAAGGGGGGGGGGAATTGCCCCCACTGTAGAAATAAGATGTGTTTCAGGTTGTCCCTCTCAGCTTCTCAGTCTTAAGTAACTGCCCCCCACCACTTGTCGTGCAGTCTGCCCACCCTACCCCCCTAGTTTCCTAGCTATGGGCCTGGACTGGCTCCACCCCGATCGTTGGGACACCGACCTCTCTTTCAACCTAGGCAGGGGCTGCGTTGCCATCGGTCTACTGCATAACCTGCCTGGAGGGGCGGTGCCCTGGTCTAACATGCTGCTGCAGAGCCTTGTGGATCTTTGCTAATCATAGCGGGAGATAAAATATACCGCCAGTACCTGCCATCCCTTCACTTGCTGCAGCAGCAGCAGCAGCCCTTGTGTGGAGCCAGCAGGACTGCTCCCCTGAAAGGAGAACAGGAATGTGGCTGGTTTTGCTTGCACACCTGCATGCCCCTAGGTACCAGGGGTGAGCTGTGCATGCCAAGGAGTCTGCGACCAAGATCCCCGTCTATTGGCCTTTTGCCCTGCCCCTCATCTCTGCAACCAATACCAGCTTTCCCTCCTTTCAGATCAGCCTGTTCCTCCTGTCACATTCATTTGTTAGCTCCGCAGTCACTGACGGAGCCAGCGAACTGTGCCATCCCTGAAGAAACTGGGCAGAAGGAAGCTAATTAGAAAAGAGCACTTCTATTTATACACCCATCTATTGGCAGTCGGTGCTGATGGGGAAAGGGGAGCGCGAGGGCAGGAAAGAGTGTGAGCGTGTCAGATAAAAGGGGAGGGCAAGGTGTGTTTGCTATTCACTCCCCGCACACACCCAAGCCCAGCCTCCCACCTCCCTTCTCGAAGGCCCTTTTACACGAGTGGCACCCACGCACGAACATCCAGAAATCTGGGTGTTCATGCATGGGTGAGTCTCGTGTACACTTCGTGGTGGGTGTGTGTGCACGCTCCCGCAAACATGTATGCACACACACCTCCACCCATCGCGCACACACACGGAGCAACCAGCAAAAACAGCGATTGCTCCGTTCGTGTGCGATGGGTGGGGGTGGGTGGAAGTCGGTGTGTGCCCATCTCCACCCTCCCACTCCACACACACGCACACACACCACACCGCACATGAACCGGTGCGAACACCAACCCCACCCCAACCCCACGCTGTGGCCCGTGTAAAAAGGGCCTAGATTTTGGCTCTTGTAAACTTTGGCTTAGTTTAGGGGACCCCATCTGGAAGCACATGGGCTGCATGTGGGTTGAAATATCACGGAGAAGCATGGCATGGCATAGCATTTATGATTATTCATTATCTAAAGGCTCCACTGAGTCAGGCACCGTGTGTCTGGCTAGGTTAGGTCTGGCTGTTGGACAAGATGCTCTCTGGCTCAATGCACTCCTAAACCTCTGACTGCCAGAAACAGAGAGAACATCCAAGCATGGACCACTCCATCGGCTTCTCATACACTTTCCTCCAAGGCACGGGACACTGAGCTAGCTTGACCCTTGGTCTGACCAAGGATGGCAGTTCCTACATACTGCACATAGTTAGTCATCATAATCTTTATTTTTATATAGCGCCCCCCTGCCATGGCACTCGGCCCACTTTACATAGAACACAACTTTGAATCCTCACAACGACCCTGCGAGGTAGGTTAAGCGGAAAGAATATTGTGACTGACTCAGGCTCACCCAGTGAGCTTCTGGCTAAGGCCAGCCTCGAACAGTCGGTAAGAAATTGTCTCTGCCACAAGCTTGCATCCTAAATAGACAAGAGTGGGAGGCAAAAGGGACTATTATCCCCATTTTTAAAATAACGATCCGAGTGGGCAAGCCTCCTTTCTCCGGTAGCGGCTCCCTTTGAGATGCTCAGGGGAACGCACAAGTCGTTTGTGAGAAGACTCCCATGCTGGCGCATAGAACATCAGGCTTACGTTGCCTAAGGGAGAACGGCCCAGCACAGCCACTTTGGGCAGCCAGGGAGGGGCTTAAGCATTTTATGGCTGGTCAGAGAAGGTGTAAAATGCCGACAGTCCCTAAATGGCAGGTAATTCACGTGTGCGAAGCTTGTTTGGAACAAAACATCCCTCCCTCCCTGCAATAGCAGCTTTGCCGGCCATTCGCCCTTAGGCAATGTGTGAACCTGATGAGGCGCTCCCCCGGGTGGGAATCCTTTCAGACACTGCTAATCTGTCTCCCTGAGCAGATCAGCAGAGCTCTGCACTCGTGTTACTGCCCCTGGAGGAATGAGCTCCAAGACATAGAGGGTTTACACATGTTGTCCGTGGCAGAGCTGGGAACTACAAATTCTTCCCCTGCAGACCTCAGCCTGGTGACATAACTACAAAACCATCTCACCCCCCTGCCTGGAGGAGTTTCACACACACACAGAGGGGGAACACAGAAGCGATGGCTGTATGGTGGCAACCCACCCCGGGTCAGGAAGCCGCAGCGAACATGGTCCCGGTCGGGGTGCCAAACACACATGCCCTTGGCCGGGGCACCAAGGAGGGTGGGGCGCATGCCCAACATGCTGGCTCCACCCTGCACCCTGGCTCCACCCTGTAATGACAGACAGCCTGTCATAAATTTGATTTTCTTGGTGGTTTCCCTGAAACAACACCAGTAATATTTGTTTTCCCCTTCAGACCGTATAATTCTCAAGAGATGGTTTATACGTGCCAGGAAGGTAGCTGTTTCCAATCTCTCGGTTACATGTCTGCTCTGGCTGAAGGAGGAGCAATGGCTGAGGGAGGCATTCACTTGCTGGTTACCATGTGCTGCTAACTCTCTGCGGTTGCCTGTATTTTATCCATTACAGAGTCACGGCAGCTATATTGACATCCAACAATGTGGAGGCAACCAAGAGACAAGTAGGGACAAAGCTTCTGTGTCATCTCATAGCTCCCGCCGGTCCTCGCACACGGCACTCTCTGACTCCGCATGTACGTATCATGTTAAACATTTGGCAAATCTTGATAGCGTTACCGTACCCTGACAAGTGTACAGAGCACCATGGCATTTACCAAAGCTAAATTTAATTTGAGCTAGAGCTAGAGAGTCACCTGAGGGCGTAGTCTAGGATTTGTCACTCGGGGATCAAAGTTATTCTTAGTAAATATATAGCGCCAGCACTGTGCCTGGTACTGAATGATCATTAGTTAGAGACCGGTCTCTGCCCTGAGGGGGCTTGTGATCTAGTGCTGAACTCAAAGTTTTCACCCGGTTCCGATTTCGACAGAACCAGGCGATTCATTTGGTCCAATCAGAACCGAACTAAATAGACAAGAATCCGCCTGAAAAAATCAATAAGACGTTCCAATTTCATGGGAAAGGCTGTGAAATTGGAATGGCTTATTCAGTTCAGCCCTATTGCAATCTAGGATGTATAGGAAAGGGCAGTCACAAACCTAGGGAGAGAGGGGGATACATTCATGGATTTGAGAAGTCGCTGGTGCCCATTCTTAGCTGAGTGATGGGGGAGAATGGGATCCTGAAGGATAGGAGACTAGAGGGAGCATCAGTGAGCAGTTAGTGGGGTGAAGAGGTAGACTTTTAGGAGGGATTTGAAGGCAGAGATGAAGGAAGCACAGGGATTGTTTTCAGAGAGTGATTTCCAGGCGTGGAGGGAAGCATGGGACAGTTTAGGCAACAGGAGACTCTCGGGTAGGAGAAGGCGGTGGCAGAGGAGGAGCAAAGTTCCCAGGGGAGAATGTGGTGGGAAATGAGTGCAGATGGGTCGGGAGGAGCAGGGCTATGGAGAGCCTCAAAGGTGAGGAGGAGTAGTTTGTGTTGGTTGCAAAGGGGGAGAGGGACCTAGTGGAGGCAGCAAAGAAAGGGACAAACACGTTCAAAGCAGCTTTGTTCCCTCGGTTAATTTATGTCTTTGCTCAGCCCTTTCCCAGTGACTGAAGCCCAGAGGCACAAGCAGTTCTCTCTGTGTATTTGGCAGCAATCCATGTTAAAAGGATCTGGGGATTGTAGCTGATCACAAACCAAACACGAGTCAACAGTGCGATGCAGCCACAAAAAAGGCTAATGCAGTTTTAGGCGGCATTAACAGAAGCATCATTTCCAAGTCATGAGAAGTAAATAGCTCCACTCTATGGCTGTTCTAGATGAGACGGTACCAGGCAAGTCCACCCAGTGGGCATGTGTGGTACCACCCATTTAAAAGTGGGGGTGGTGGGTGGGCACGCACTCCCGCGACCCACGCACCTCCACCCATCTCCCCACACGGAGCCCTGTTGGAAAAGCTGGACCACTCCGTACGGGAGCATGAGTGGCCAGCGGGTGGATGGGGGCACACACCAAATGCACCCCCATCTGCTGCTGTCTAGACCCTCCCCTCCCCACCGGACGTGCGTGTGCGCTCCATCAAGCGCACATGGATCCCCACCCCAGCGTCTGTCTAAAAACCGCCTGTTCCGCGCTGGGCAGACCTCATCCGGAGTACTGCGTCCAGTTCTGGGCACCGAAGGACATTGACAAATTGGAATGGGTTCAGAGGAGGGCGACAAAGATGGTCAGGGGTCTGGAAACCAAGTCCTGTGAGGAAAGGTTGAATGGGCTGGGTGTGTTTAGCCCGGAGAAGAGAAGACTAAGGGGAGACATGACGGCCGTATTCCACTACCTGAAGGGCGGTCGCAGACTTGTTCTCCCTTGCTTCTGAAGGCAAGATTAGGAATAATGGACTCAAATTACAAGAAAGCAGATTTCGATTAAACGTTAGGAAGAACTTCCTAACGGTGAGGGAACAAATTGCCTAGGGCGTGGGTGGGCTCTTCTTCGCTGAAGACGGACGGCGGTCTGTCGGGGATGCTCTAGCTGCGGATTCCCTACGTTGAGATGGGGGCTGGACTAACTGACCTCTGAGACCCCCTTCTAACGCTACGATTCTATGATTCCGCACTAAAATATTCACCGCGGGTCTCCGGGCAAACATGGGTTCTGCTCCTGCTGACTGAGTGGAGCTCAAGCCAGAGAAATGCCAGAAAGAGAGCCTGGAAATGAGGAGTCATTCTCATCCGAGGCAGGCTGGGCTACGTAGAGCGGGAGAGAGAGAGAATGGGCTAGTTGCCTGGCACTAGGACTCGGTGGCTGTGCCAACAGCAGGGGGCATGGAAGGAGATTCATGCTTGTCCTGGATGTAGCTCAGGGCTGTGGGTAGCGACTGAGGTGCCCAGGTCACCAGGGTTCACATGCGCGGTGCATCTGCTATCCTCGCGTCGCTCCCTTTCCTTAAAGAAATGCCCTGTTTTGCAGCCAACTCATCGGTAAGGCGCACAGACGCCAGCACCCTGACAAGGCAGTCAGTGCCAATGGCTCAGCCAGACAAGACGCCGTTGAGGCTGCCCTCCAGCGGCAGCGCACAGGTAGGTCATTAATTTGTCAACAAGACCCTTTTCCAGGTACACTTCCCATGACAGGGAAAGGTATTTGCCCTAGAAAGAGAGGGTGTGTGTGTGTGTGAGAGAGAGAGAACGATGCAAGCCTTTATGCACAGAGTAACCCGAGCCCCGTTGCAACCGTTCCCAACCCAGCCTGGCATGTATCAGCACTTACTTCAGCAGGCAGAGTGCCCCCACTTGTACAGATCAAGTAGCTGTTACAAGTGTTGCGAAGGAGCTGTGCCTACTGTGTCCGTAGTCTAGCAGGGCATCAGCCCTTCACCCGGGCTTTCTCTCTACCGTTTGTTTCCTCCTCAGGCCACAGTACACTTCCCCCAAAGCCTGACCCGCTCATCCTTTGCACCGATTAGCGCTCTCTCTCTTTCCACCTCCTGCCACCATATTCATATCTTCCTCCAATGCTGGGCACATGTTTAGAGCAGAAATGAATAACCACTGCTATGGGACACCGGGGAGAATACCGGATTTACCGGTATCGTATCTCCCTGGTACCGGATGTATCAGTATCGGCATACCGGATTTTTAACATTGGCCGCGTTACCGGATTTTTAACATTGCGGCTATTATTGCGGCTATTGACTTCAATGGCTGCAGTGTAAAAAAACCTGTTTTGCCAGTGCAGGCAAATGTCGGATTTATCGGATTAAGCCTGTACACCCAAATACCGGCAATATCGGTTCTCGGGAGAACCGGAATTCCCACCCCTATGCCAGATATCGCAGTATCCAGTATCCAATATTCAGTCAGATATTGATAGTATCTGATTTAGCATATGGTGGTTTTCCTGTTTACCAGATTATCGCATTACCATTTAATTACCATTTGACTTGTTGTTTTTTACTCTCTCCCTCTGTCCAGACTGGCCTGGTAATGTAGTAAATGGTAATCAGTAGTAGCCGGTGTTCGGGTTTGACAGTTAACCTCCACAATTACCAGATTATTATTACTATTAATTATTATTAAGCATTTATATAGCGTCAACAATGTACCTGGCACTTTACAATTGTAAGAAAGAGACATGGTCCCTGCCTCAGCGGGCTTACAATCTAAGAGAGACAAGGGGTTGGCGGGAGGGAGGGGGCAAAGGGTGGGGAAAACAGAAGAGACAAGGATACAAACATGAACTCGTGAGGTCTCAGGTGCACGTGCTTGGCTTAGTTAGAAAGGTGTAGCTACTCATTTAATGTTACACAAGATACAATGATTCAGGATAAGTCAGCAAGGAGAACAAGGGACCAGATCATTACCGAATAACCACCAAGCTACCTGAAATACCAGACACTATCCACGGATAGTTTTATTTTACTATCTGTTTCAGCTCTGCCCATGATATAGCTCGATCTGTGTCCGTGGCAAGGTTCCCTCAGGAGTCAACAGACCAGAAGGGGTTCCATGTGTCTTGCTGCAGTCACAAGCATCCAGGTCTTGCACATAGCTCCAATTTCTCATGTTGTTCCCAAAAAATGTGACCAGCGTATATGAGCTTGCCAGAATGGCCCACCAGATATCTGGAGAACAATCATCATGAGTAGAACAGGAAGGTCACAGCAGGCCAAAGACTTTAGACACCTACTTTGTGGCCAAGTTGCAGCTGGTGGCTTCTTACAATCACCAAAAAGCTACCTCACCTCAGTAAAACTATTGGAAACCTCTCCCGCAACCACCCAACTGAAATGTGGCCGGCAGGGCTAGATGTTTTTAATGAGGATGTAAAAATGCCTGTGGATGTTGCTGAACCTCTTTCGGCGGCAGCAGAGTTGAGCTGGCTAATTTGGAGAGGTCTAAATCACCTTTGAACCGATTTGGTGAATCTCATCCTTTAATATACAGGAGGAAAATAGAGATTGGCCATGAGCGACGGGCAGCAGGAGAGGCCAGGGTTGTTCATTCTGCTACCTAGGCTTCGGGTGTACGGCAGCTAGGATGGGAAATCATACTGAAAATCGGGATCAGTTCAGAATCGGACCGACCTAATTTTCAATTAGACTGTATTGATCGGAATAGGTTCCGATTCTGAGCAATATGGGCTAAATCCATGTGTCTGCCCTCAGCTCTGCCTCCCCCGGACCCTGGGTCTGGTTGGCGGGGGGCGGGCTGTTCGGCACACACAACCCCGCTGGGGAAACGGAACCTTTGGGACTGTATCTCCCGGTTGGATCAGATTGCTTCTGATCAAGACAATTTGTCCAAATATCGGACGAATCATATTGATCCGATTCCAATCTTTTCATCGCTAATGGCAGCCACCTTTTTCAACAGGCAATGCTCAAAATGGATCCGTTACTCCATCCCTATTTTCATCCATCCTCAAAATGCCAAGCACTCAGCATGCTAAGAAACTAAATGGTTTTCTAAATGGCAAGGCGTCAGCTGGGATCAGCAAGGCAAGGGGGAATTACATGAGTTTTTCTATAGTATATGTTTAACGCTGATGCCTGGGTAATTGTTGCTCTTGATGCAAGAATCCTCTCCATCCTTGCATTAGGTGGTTCTCACGGGGCTAAAGCAAAGCGCTCTCTTCTTTGACAGGGTATAACAACTCCTCAGGCACCCGCTGAGCATCTCACCCAGCATCACATGGCCCCGCCAGCAGTTCCTTCCCAGCAAGCTGCAATGGTGCGTAGTCTGTCATTCTAGTCACTTGTGCTTTTGTGTGGCCAACAGATCGCAGGATGATTATAGCATGAGAGGAAGACTGAAGCAGTTGTGAGCTGACTTGGGTTGGAGGCATTTTTACCTTGTTGCTTGATGCACCAGCTCCCCAGCCTATAGCATCATGGAATTAGAGAGGTGGAAGATAAGCTATCTAGCCCAGCTCTCTGGGGCATTAGCAGGTTGGTTCCACAGTATCTACACCATTCCGGAGAGATGCCCATCTGACCTATTGTTAAAGGCTCCCAGTGATGAGGCCTCCACCGTCGCCCTTTGCAAATTCTTCTACTGCCTGACTGCCCCAGTGGCTAGAAATTCCTCCTGACGTTTAATCTAAATCTTTTCTCCTGCCAGGGGCAGCCAAGAGGAAGAGTGTGATCCAGCGATGGATCATTAATTAGTCTCCAGTAGATCACAGAGCGGGGTTAGGGACCAGCCCCTCGGAGACTGTCTCAGGGGAGGAGAGGGGCTAGGAGAGCACCTCCGGGGGGGCAGCAAAGGGGCTCTCTGAAGGGAGTGCTCCGCTTCACTCCAGAGAGACTTAGAGCCGGGAGCCAGCAGGAAGGGGCCAGGTCCGGAGTGCCGGAGCCAGCCTCGAGAGGAGGCCTAGATCAAGTGAATCGCATGCACCATGAAGCTGCCCACCCCAGACCAGTTATCGCTGGTCCTCCTGTCCTCAGCGACCAGAGACAATAACTGGGGACCACCATTTTGCTTCCAGCAACACTTTTTCTCAGGCTGTTTTAACTGGGTGCATATTTTCACAGCAGTGCCTCTGAGATGTGAGGCAGGAGAAGTCCTAGGATAATGAGTCAACTCTGAGATATGAAAAAATACTAGCTAGCTAGCATGGGGAGAAACAGGAATTCAACCATGGGGGCCATTTAAATGTCACTCGGTTGTCTCATTCCATCCGGGCTAGATTGTGGAGTGACTGGGAATCAAAGTAAAGTAAGTTTTATTGGACATTAGCTTTCGCCATAGTCATCAATTTGCAGTTAGGTTAAGTGCAGAATCATCAGCTATAAACGTACCTCTATCTATACCATAAAATAAAGCATTCCAGTGGATACTGCCTAAAATAGAAGTGATATAAAAAATACCAACAGCCATTCCCAACCCCACTAATCGATCAACCGGCAATAATGAAATCCAAGACTGTAAATATCTAAGATGACATACTTCTTTAAACTGGGACTCAGAGGAAGGAACATAGTTTGGAGGTGTATCCCACCCTTTCCCAAAGGCTCAGATTGGCTTGCAGCAGAAAACATACACAAAATATTAAACTATATAAAATTCCAATTAAAACCATGACCCTACCTCCCACCCACTAAATTTCTGGCCAAATAAATAGGTCTCACATTGCCTCCAGAAAATATTCAGGCTCTGGCAAATCTTCTGGGGAAGGGAGTTTCAAAACTGTGGAGCAGCCCACCACCAAGAATGCCTCTCTGGGTGTCCTTACTGTGCCATCTACCCTGCAGCTGGCATAGACCAGCTTTTGAGCAACCCAACCCTCCATCCTGTCCGGGAGCGTAAGCTTTTCTATAGCCAGGCAGCAGCCGCTCTTTTAACCCCACCAGCTGCTTTGGAAGAAAGGTGCTAAGTTACTGTGGATGGTTTCTGCTCCCCACAGCCGGTGTACCACTTCCCAGCCCAGCTCGGGATGATGCATCAGCTGAAAGAACAGCTGGAGGAGAGGACGCGCATATTGCAAGCCGACATCAAGACACAGCAAGAAGAATTGCATGTTATCAAAGAGCAGCTCCAGCTGGTGCAAGACTCCAATCTGCAGGTATCTCAGCAGGATTTCCCCAGAGCTCGTGCATCCCACTCGTTGGGCCCAGAATATCGTTTTCTCTTATTTTAAGCACCAGAGAGTCCAGCTGGGTAACAAAAGAATTAATCGGGGCTTTCAGCTCCAGCCTCACAGTTCAGTAATGAACGCTCTGTTTGAATTGGCGACTTACCCCTTTAATTCTTTTTTAACTCTGAAACAGCTGTCAGGCTTGAAAGACAGGGAGAGTCTTCTGTGTTTGCAGTAGCAGCACTGAGAAGCCTGCTTCCCTGCTAATTGAACCTCAAATCAGTAACTGCAAAGAAGGTGGCCAGTCACATACGGTTCGACCATTTAAACCACTGGCTAAGACTCCATGAACTTGGTAGTAGATGTTTCAGCCGAAATGGGCAGGGCTGAGAGGATTGTAACAATGATTGGTTCCGGATAAATATTTGGGCACAAGCAAGCGTTTGATTTTCACAGGTCACTATGTTCTCTGATTTTGTGATGCAGCAGTGTTTTCTCCGTGGAATAACACAGCCTGAGAACCGGAGACAGCATGGCCCAACTAACAGAGCCCAGCTGATACCTGTCCTAACTATTCCGAGAATACTCCTTCTGGGCATTGGGATTATATGAGACGCATTTGGGCCATTTTGCTGGGTATTGACTAGGATTGAAACAAGAAGCAATTTTTTTCTTGCAAAAATATCGTGAGAATTGAGAATTGTCACCGAGAGGTCGGCATAATCTTGATAACAGACCAAGATCTCGTTTAAGAATAGTTTTTAAAATACCATTTACCATTACCATTTATTGCAATTCCATTACCAGGATGAATGGGGTGCATGGTAAGCGGTACATGGTAAATCGGTATACAGCAAACAATAAATTGCAGGTAATGATAAACGGTATTTCGAGAAAAAAATCTTGTCCGAGAAATGTCAAGAATTGGAATTTTTCTCAATTATCGTTTCTCGCTTATAATGAGTCGAGAATCGTGACTCTCGACAATAACCGAGAAAAACTCAAGATTGAGTTTCAGCCCTATCGGGGGTGGAATCTTCTCCCTCCATGGGCCAGTTAGTACAAGCCCCATAGGCTGGATAGGCGTTTGGGGCTGGACTGGGCGGGTGCTCAGGATGGAAGAAAGAAGGAGAGGGTCCAGATCATGGATCTGTGCCATGGATCCATCCCCTGTTTTTGAGTGCATGTCCTCATCATCTCCACCTCCCTCTCCAGAGCTCACAACTGGAAAGGGGCCAATTAGAAAACAGCCCTTGGTCATGTTTGGCTAGAGGTTCCCTATCCCTGACTTACAGGCTCGTACAGAGGGGGAGGATGAAAGCAAGAATAAAGGGGAGAGGGCTGGAGGGAAGACATCTTTAAATGTGCATCTAAAAATAGTGAGAGGCAGATTCACTGCTGCTGCCTTTAAATACCCCAACGATGAGAAGTACTTTAGACTAACCTGAAGTTGTGCATCTTCTTATAGTTAAAGCTTTATCCCCCTCTAGTGGCTTTTCCGAGTTTGGCTGCAGCTGATCTAAATGCTGCCGCTCCGATGAAGGCCTCGGGCATGTTTTCCTCTAAATGAAATCACTCTAAAATGTTCTCTAAGGTCAAGAAGCAATTAGTTTTATTCCAGTTAAAAGCTCACCCAGATGGAACGCTGTCCCTGAGAGCTCCACAAGGGTCTTCCTACCGTAATGTAATATTCAGCCCAAACTCCTTGCCAGGCAGAGAGATACCTGGCTCTGAGCTTCCCCTTGTGCTCTACGGCAGAAAGAAGCAGGAGATGGAGAAACAACGGTGGCAAAGCAACATATATCCCCCCCTATGGGCCACCGTGTAAAATAGGCACGATAGGCAATAACGTCTTCCGCCAAGCTCATCCACCTCACCTGCCACTTTGATCACATTCAGCCCCTCCTTTTCTCCCTCCACCGGCTCCCTCTCCCCCTCGGCATTCAGCACACAGTGCTTCTCCCCCTCGGCATTCGGCACGCACTCCCGCTCTCCCTCGGCATTCAGCACGCACTGCCTCTCCCCCTCGGCATTCAGCACACACTGCCTCTCCCGCTCTCCCTCGGCATTCAGCACGCACTGCCTCTCTCCCTCGGCATTCAGCACGCACTGCCTCTCCCCCTCGGCATTCAACACACACTGCCTCTCCCGCTCTCCCTCGGCATTCAGCACGCACTCCC
>QEPC01011901.1:11296447-11324997 GCA_003113815.1 Sphenodon punctatus | reverse complement strand
CCCCTCGGCATTCAGCACACACTGCCTCTCCCCCTCCCCCCCACTCGGCATTCAGCACACACTGCCTCTCCCCTCGGCATTCAGCACACACTGCCTCTCCCCCCCACTCGGCATTCAGCACACACTGCCTCTCTTTACCTTCAAGGCTCTTCATGGCCTTGCGCCTCCCTATTTGTCTGCACGTGTTTCCTGCTACATTCCCACCAGGAGCTTCACTCCTCCGGTGCTACCACCCTCCCCCCTGTTCCCAAGTCTCCTGCTCCATGGACCCTTCTCCTCCCATGCTGCCCCTTGCACTTGGAACTCCCTCCCTGAACACAGGGTAAAAACAGATCTGTTGAGGTGCCGCCAGATGTTGGCCTGGGATTGCTGCCCCCGGGCTATGTCGGCAGCAAGCCTGGGCTCTGACCTTGGAAAACCTCTGAGGTCGGAGCCCAGGCTAAGGCCTGCTCAACCAGGCCACGGCAGGCGATCACATTTATCATGTTGGCCACCATGGCACCCGTTCATGGTGGGAGGGGGTGGGGAGGCTGGGCACAGCATTGGGGCGGGGTCAGCCACCCGGGTGTCTAGTACGGCTCTTCCCCTCCCTGGGCTGTGGGATGGTGACCCGGCCACGGGCATGAATTTTTGGTGCCCTGACCCAGCCCGTGTCCGTCGTGGAGGTCCAGCCTGGGTTGTGATGGTGACACACCTTCATCGGGTGTATTTCTACCCTGAATCACTCTGCTCCCTTCCAACCTTCAAAACCCTCCTGAAAACCTACCTTCTCTAGTTCCTCGTCCCTCACAGACTGCTCACTGGTGCTTCCTCTACTGCCTTTCCTTGTACCAAAGCCAAAAACGTGAACCTGCAACTTCTCAACTTCATGGATATCTTCCTGTCTCTCCTAGATTGTACGCCCCCAGGGGCAGGGACCTGTCTCTACTGAATGACTGCTCAGTGTCAGGCACACTGTTGCCTCTACATAAATAACAATAACAAATTATTATAACAACAACAACATTAGGAAAGATTGAAGATACTGCTCCTTTTCCACAGTATTGTCCTTAAATGAATGGAACAGAGCAATTAAATGTTGCTTTATGTCAACACAAATTATATAAAGAACAAACAGTTGCACCATTACCTTTCTTAGATCTGTAAAAACATTGAGAGACTAACTTTTATCTTTGCTTCAAATAGTTTTGCCTGAAAGGAAAGGTCCCATCATTATTAATTATTAAGTATTAATTAAGGTGTCCGCAATGTAACTGGTTCCGAACTGTCATGATTAGAGACTGGTCCCCGCGCCATGGCGCTTACAATCTAGCATGAACAAGGGGAGAGGCACGTAGGGAGAGACAAGGATACGTTCAGGAGGCTGAGAAGTTGCAGCTGGACGTGTTTAGCTTAGTTACAGGGGAGGAGGGGGATCCTGAAGGGTGTGACAGTCTAAGGAGAAGTGTAAGTGAGCGAGGGTGAGGAGTTAGGGAAATCCTGATGGAAGAGGTAGGTTTTCAGGAGGGATTTGAAGGCTGGGAAGGGAGTGAGAGCGCTAATCGTACTAATCAAGGTTTCTGAATGCGAGTTTTAAATCATCATTCACGGAGCGCAGAGACTCACTCTGGTCTGACATCAGAGGTTGATTATTGGTTTTCTGTTCCCTGAGAATATTTTGTTTGGACGAGATAAATTTAGCAATCAGGCTAAGATGCTTCCTAAGGAGTTAAGCGGATACAGAGCGTACCTAGCGTCAGACAGAACGTGTCATGCTTGTAAAAGCCAATAAATACATCGCAGCGGACGGCAGCTGCCGGGAAACCTGTTCTTCTAATGAAGGAAAAGTTCCTTCTTGGATCACAGATATGGCAGTGAGTCTTAAACAAGAGGGCTGAGGTGCTAGAATTAATGACTTTTTAAACACAGAAATGCACATTCTTGCCCGATGCCAAATGTCCAGAACTTTGTAAAACTGAAGAGAGAGAGTAAGCTTTCATTCTGTCAATGGAACGTCCCAGGGTCACGTTACACGGTTGTATTCTCCGTTCTGTTAGAATTGTAGAATCGGAGAGCAGGAAGGGACCGTAAGGGTGAGCTAGTCCAACCCCCTGCGTGGAGGCTGGATGACTACAACATTCCCACCAGAGGCCTGTCCAGCCTCTCCTTCAAAACCTCCAGTGACTCAGCCCACAGCCTGCCTCGGAAGCTCCCTTGTTACGCTGCCGCACAGCTCTGACTGTTTGGAAGTTTTCCTAATGTTTTATTGTCCAAATATAATTACCATGTTTTTTAAAGGAACTAAGGGTGTGATCCAGCACCTGTTGTAGTGAATGGGCATTGCTGAATTGATCTCAGTGGGTTTGGATTAGTTTCTAATGGCAAATGGGTATATTGTCCAATGCCACCCAAGTCTGTTCGTCCGTGACTATGGACACGTTTTGTTTTGCCCTGGCAGTACGGCTCATTGTACAAGAGCTGGCTGGTCAAGATTTTTGATGTGTTCTAAGATCAAATGTCCTTGACTGCTGTAACGAAACCTGTATCTTTGTTTCTGAAAGATGTTGATGCAACAGCAGCCGATGCCCTTGGTATATAACAACGTACAACACCAGAGTGCCCGGAGACCTTCGCAACAAGCAGCGACTGGGGCGAACAGGCAAACGACAGCCAAGAAGTCTCAACAGCAAGGCCTTATGGGAACGAAGCAGTACTGCGGCCCGCACGTAACCTCCCCGCAGCAGTTCCTCAGGGAATCTTGTGTCCCTTCCCCCCAGGTTGCTATTTTATTTCCCTTCGGCGAACGCATTGTTTGTGTCGGTGACTATTTTATGCCCATTCACTTAGGCACAAATTCATCCCTCGTACTGTCCGGCTGGCTTTAACGAAGCTTGCTTCACCGGTAAAGCCGTACTTCCCAACATTCCAAGCGGCCGATGTACAACAGGCTCCGCCCCTCGAGACAATAAGCTCCGCCCATCCTCTCAAGCGCTGACAAGGCTGTGATGGGCCCACACTCATGGCCCAATTATGCCTCCCCCCGCCCTTAAGGGCAAAGGGGTGGTGTCTCCAGGATGGAGGGTAGTGCTTACCCATACCCCGAGCAGAAGCAACCCACCAGGAAGGAAGCTTTAAGAGTGGGTGGGAGCAGGACTGGCACGTCACCTCCACTCTGAAAACTTCCTTTTTGGCAGGAACCTTTGCAAACTACCTGAACTAGGAGATCTTCAGAGTGGCTGGGGGTGGAGTACGGGCCTCTCCACGCCCCCTTTGAAAATCTCCTAGTGGTGCTCAGGCCACGTGCAAAGCTCCCCCCCCACCCTTAGAGACCGGGGCCCGGGTTGAGTTTGCATTGAACACCTCTGCTTTCAGGTCTCCAGCAGGAAATACTGCAGTCTTTGGGGTTACTGCTTATATCGCAGGGAAATGGTCGTTTTATCCTTTAAACAAGGGGTGCACCTTTTATATCTCAGGTGCAGCAGCAGCAGCAGCAGATAAAGAGAGGAAGCCAAGCCCAGCAGTCGTGCCTGCCAGTGCAGACAAGCATTTCCATGCCCTTGTACAACAACTCCTCCATGGGGTTCTCTCAGGTGCATCCCATCCCTGTATCGGCTCAGGTGCCAGGGGAGATTGGTGAGAGACAGCAACAGTCTGACTACAACCAAGACAGGAATTTAAGGTAACAAATCACCCCGGGGGGGTAGGTGCGAGAGGGGAGATCAAGCACAGTCTGGGAGATGGGAGAGTGTCATTGTGCCAAGGGTGTGGGGCTCTGATAGGTTCAGATGGTGCTGCTGCACCCAGGCCCACGAGCCTGGGGTAAGGGTGGGGGCATGCCCCCCTACCCCAAGTTCTGCCTCAAGGAGTCTGGGATGGACAAACGAGAGAGGGTCATGACGTTGAGAAGTTTGCCAGTGCCCGTACCTAGCTTAGTCCCAGAGAAGAAAGGAACCTGGAATGAAAGAAGGGTAGAAGGAGCATTGATGATCAGTCTGTGGGGGTGAGGAAGAGCTAGGGATTGAAGGTTGGGAAGGTGAGAGCCATGGAAGTCATTATAATGGGGGAATGCGTCCCACCCCCAATTTCCTTCCCCCTGCAATTCTAAGGCAGTTTATGTGGGTCGTTGCCCCCCATACATTTTAGCCTAGAGTTCATCCCATGGAGGGAGCTGAACAAATGTGTTCAGGGAGGGAGTTCCCGGCTAGGGGACAGCAAGGAGAAGGGGGAAAGATGGTTTAAGGAGCAGGAGACTCAGGGGCAGGTGAGGGTGGTGGCAGAGGAGGAGCCAAGTTTGTGCTTTTGGTTACTCCATTGAATATCCAGTCACATAACTAGAGGTGTGCACCAAGGACCCATGTTGTTTTTCATTTTCATTTTTTGTTTTTGTTATTTAAATCTTTCATTTTTGTTTTCATAAATATCAAAATTTCATTTTCGTTTTTGCTTTTGTTTTCAATTTCCATTGGTTTCAAGGGAAAACACATTTTCAACTGTACCTTTTATGTTTTTCATTATATTAGGATGACACATGGAGAGTTTGTACCTTCAGTGGAAGGCATTAAGTGTACCAAATTTCAGAAAGACTGGATAAAGGAATCAGATTGTATAAGCAGTTGAATTATGTTATTTTGCAAACATCTGTATGTACATTCCTGGCTGTAACATCTTTATCTGCCATCTAATATGGATGAAACTTGGCACGTTTGTACCCCTCCCCATGTTTACTATCTATGCCAACTTTCAGAAGGATTGGATAAAGGGTCCTGGTGGTATAAGCAGGGCCGGACTTAGGAATTTTGTCCCCCATGGCCCTTCTCAGGCTGCTGCCCCCAAGCCAAGCCCCGCTCCCACGCTGCATGTTCATGGGTGAGGGAGCCCCGTGTGGATGATGTGGTGCATGCGCCTTCAGTAGCTTGGGGTGCATGTGCGCACCCACCTAATATGCATTTCCATTCACCATCAACTCGTCCCTACACACAGAGCAACCGGGGAAAACGGTGGTTGCTCCATGGATGTGGGTGACATTTTCCCAACACCCACCCTTCCAGCCCTGCATGGAATTTTTTTCTTATATTCCTAGAGAGGGTTCGAAGGAACTGTCATTCTGAGGGGGAGAGCGCTCTTTATTAGAGGTGGGACCCCGGGCCCATTACCGGCTACCGGATTTACCGGTTACCGGTTCTCTGAAAACCGGATTCCCGGATTAAATCCGGTATACCGGTACCAGATTTATTTCATTGATTTCAATGGGGCGCTGTGTCCCCATTGAAATCAATGAAATAAATTAATTCCCTCCCCCTCCCAGGCTGCGCGGGTGGAAGGGGGGACACCCCCCACCCACCCTGCCCAGCCTGGATTTTTGTTTAAAAAAAGACTCAGAGGCGAGCCCACCCCCCAGCACCAGCGGCCGCGGCGTCCCCGCAGCCGCCGGTAAGTATGACCCGATCCCTGGGGGGGGTGTTTAACACCCACCCCACCCCCCAGGGATCACCCCTACTAAAGTTCATAGCTTGCTTACCTTGCGGAGCTCCGGGTGCGGCGGCGGCGGGCGGTCCGGCGGCCTCAGCGCCGGCTGTGGCTGCCGGCGTCAGAGACGCTCTAGGCCTTCCGGGGAACTTCCGGGTTTCCCCGGAAGGCCTAGAGCGTCTCTGACGCCGGCAGCCACAGCCGGCGCTGAGGCCACCGGACAGCCTGCCGCCGCCGCCGCCGCCGGAGCGCCGCAAGGTAAGCGCACTGAACTTTAGTAGGGGTGATCCCTTGGGGGTTGGGGGGGTGTTAAACACCCCCCCCAGGGATCGGGTCATACTTACCGGCGGCTGCGGGGACGCCGCGGCCGCTGGTGCTGGGGGGTGGGTTCGCCTCTGGGTCTTTTTTTAAACAAAAATCCAGGCTGGGCAGGGTGGGTGGGGGGGTGTCCCCCCTTCCACCCGCGCAGCCTGGACTCAGGGAGGGTTTGTTTTTTTAAAACTTTTTTGCTGGGGCTTTAAGTTTTACATTGCAGCCATTTTTAAATGGCTGCAATGTAAAAAAAATCCGGTACCCCGGAATCCGGTACCCGGACCAGATTACCGGGTCGAATCCGGTAATGCCGGTATGCCCAGTACCGGCATTATCGGATACCGGATTTACCGGTTTTCCCGCCCCTACTCTTTATATTAGAGGAGCTCGACACCATCACGTAGTCTATTATTTGAATATGGTGAGCATGCACAATCCAGATGTGAGAATGTTGGGAGCCATCTTGAAGAACCTCCTTTACAAAGTAACAACCTTCTGATCACTCACATGGGGAGGAGTTGTTTGTAAACAAACAGATTTATCTCTGAATGGTGTGTCTCAGTGTCCTGCTGCTACTGCTGTAGCACTACTGGCAGGCAGACGGCAAAGGCAGGTGAGGGATGGGGACCCAGGCAGCAGGTTTCTGCGGGCAGTAGCCTCCAGCCGTGCAGGGAGAAAAGAAAAAACTGTCAGGATTGCCACCCCCTAGAAAATGCCGCCTAAGGGTCCAGGCCTAGGTATAAACAATTAAGTTATAAATATACGTCTGACTGTAACATCATTGTAGTCCAACCAGTGTACATGACATTTGGCAGGGCTGTATCTCACACCTTCAGGATCATCTCTGCCAAATATCAGAAAGATATGATAAAGGGTCCCAATTGTATAAGTCTGCACAGCACATGCAGAGAAGGAGCCTATGCCACGGATTCTCTTACGTGTCACTGTGGTATAAGATCAGTTTGTGATGCCAGCTTCTCTCCCCCACTTGTTCCTGGGAAGTTGGAAGCATCTGTTTAGGAAGAGCCAATAGAGATTCTCTTATGTCCTCTGTCACAGTGCTGTAGGATGTGATTGTGATGATAACTGGCCAGTCTGGATGTGTAAACTATGTTTCCTGATGCTGTCCCCAAAGTCCCAGTTATGTCCCTTTTATGCCCGCCTCATGGCCACCCCCTGTGCCTGCCTCGAAGCCACTACTGATTGGTCCTGTAAAGCTGGAAGCATGCAGAAACTGGCCAGTGAATGTGTCTGTCAGCCTGTTGTGTTGCTCCTCATCCTCCCTCCTACAGCCTCCCTCCCCCTGCCATGCCAGGTGCCTGCCTCTGACTGGCACTGCATGTGCTGCTATTTATCTGAATAAAGATCTTCAAGGGGACAACTTCAGTTGCTTATAAAATTGGGGCCCTTTATCATATTTTCCTGTAGTTTGGCAGAGATCACAGGGAAGGTGTGTGATACATTCCTGCTAAATGTCTTGTAAACAAGATGTAATATAAAAATGTTACAGCTGGAAATGCATTTTCAAATTAATGGCTTATAACATCAAGACCCTTTATCCAATGTTTCTGAAATTTGTCAGGATTGGTAAACGTGTGGATTGACATAATATTCCCAGGTTTCATGCAAATTGGATGGAAGATAAAGAGGTTGTAGCCAGGAATGTGTATGGAGCTTTTCTTAAAATCACACCATTAAATTGCTTCTAAAATAGGTTCCCTTTATCCAGTCTTTTCAAAATTTGGAACACGTAGTGCCCTCCATTGAGGGTACACTCTTTGCAAGATTCATCAGGATTGAATAAGAAACAAAAAAGGTTTGAGCCAGAAATACATTTTTCAGTGTTTTCCCATTATTTTTAAAACAAAAATTCATTTTCATTTGCTTTCATTGTTATTTGTCATTTTCATTATTACAATAATGAAAAAGAAAATATAAATTTTCATTTTCGTTATAACAACGAAAATGAATTGTACACCCCTGTAAATAACCGGATATCCAAACTAAAATGCCCCTCCCCCACAACTGAGAAACCTGTATTGAATATTTGACAAAAGCAGGCATGAATAGTGTTTCATCCTCTCCTTGGGGTGAAATCTATATAAATTGTAGGTGTGGGCACTGCCCCATGTTTTCAGATCCTCCAGTACCTGCCCCTATGGTAGCGACACTCATGGCCATGGCATTTGCTTTGACTAGCTTACATTGAGCATTTTTATACACACATTTAAATTCCGGATTTTTCAATCTTCTGGGTTTACAAGTCCACAAGTAAGTTCCAGATTGATTTTTCACACACACACACTGCCCCACAGCTGTAGACACGAGGGGCTGCCATGGAAACCAAGTGACCACAGCTGCCTGGAGCAAAGCAGTTTACCAGGAGAACTTTTTTCACACAAAAGTGCTGGGAGAAGTTCTACGCAGAAGTTCAAAGAGCCAGATGTGTAAGATCTGGGTGAGTGATTTAGACACAGAAAGTGCAGGCTCTAACAGCAAACATGCAGGAGAAACGTGTGTGTAAAAACACCCAATGTTAGCTTTCAGCGTGGTGCCTGGAACTCTTTTGTGGACAGATGCCAGTGAAATAAAGTGCATTCTTGTCTGAAGCAAATGCACACGGATATTACAGGGAGAACGGAGCCCTTGATTTGCTGGAGGGTGTAACGTTATGATGTTATTAATAAGATCAATGAGGCATTTGTGATATGGAAGATTTCCAGTTGCAGCTCAGATCTATGGCCTAGTTAGATCAACGGATGATAAAGTCATTAAATTCAGAGCCCCACTGCGCAGGCTGTTTTCCGATCCTTTTATTAGCACGGAAGGGTTGAGTGCTCTCACCCAGCTGTTTGTGGGGAGAGACTGCAAGGGAAGCTGTTTATGTAACAAATCTTAAAACATGCCAGAAGCCAGGCTCCGTCTCTCACTAGCGCCCGCCTTTTCTTTCCCTGACAGAATGCTGCTAGATCAGCCTATCCAGCCCTTGATGCCCGGTGCTAACGCAAGCGGCCAGTCATCCCAGAGCACCTCTGGCAGGCAGCAAGCCAAGTAAGCGAGAGAGAGAGAGAGCAGCTACCTTTAACTGGGGCCAACTTCTGTTGGCAAGATTGCAGCCTGAAATTTGCACAATGGGCCCTTCCTCAGGCTGGACTAACAAATCAGAGCTATGTAGACAAAGCGAACGCCGGCCAGGCCTGCTAGCGACACCTATCCTGTCTTTGCTCAGTCTACGGTTCTGACTTATCAGCCTGTGTGGCCCAGAGCTTGCATCCTCTCACCAACATCCAATAACCCATCTCATCTCTTGCATCTGGGACCCACACAGTAACCACCATCTCTCTAGTAAGGAAAAAAGCCATGGCAAGAGGTTAGAATGGGCCCTGGTGCAGAAGGTGGAATGGGTTCCCCGACTCAGCCCATGCCCATCCCTTTCTTTGGGGCAAGGGACACAAGTGCCCCAGGGACCCCAGGCTCGGGGAGCCCAGGGCAGCTGCACCCCCTGTCCCTATGATAGCTAGCTACCCCCTTAAACCAGGGCAAACCTAGGCAAGTGTCTCTGAAGTGGCTACTTGGCTGGCTAATGCTCCCAAGCATCCACAAAGGGGATGAGCCTCAAGCCGTTTTGTTCCAGCATGAGCCCCATTGAAAAGGACTAAGGGCCTAGTGCTGGCATCAAACAGCTCCGGGCTATAAACCGTCTCGTCATTCTCCTTTGCCTCGGTGCCTAGGAAAAAGGAGATGAAGATTAGGTGGCAGGCGTGCAAAACCACATTGCATCAGCTACAGGGCCGGTCTTGCCACAGGGCGACCGCCCCGGGCCCCGCTCTTTCTGAGGGCCCCGCAGTGGCCTCTGTTTTTACCAGGACAGGCTGTGGGGGCACTGATCCCCCTCAGCGGGGCTCCGAACGTGACCCCCACTGCAGAGCTTGCTCCCAAGGGGGAGGGGCCACCGGGTCCCCTGCATTTTATCTTCACCCCGGGCCCCGCAAATCCTCAGGCCGGCCCCACATCAGCACTCGTTCCCTCACGCTTCTCTGGCTTCTTGCAGCCACCTCACGCCTCAAGTCTTGGGGCACTTCTGCAAAACTCTCTCCAGCAGGGATCGCCAACACAGAGCAGCGGGCATTCCCCCAGCCTTCGAGCAAGCACCCGTTGGCTGGTCGTAACTCGTCCCTTTGTACACTCCATTCCCACAGCCCCTCTTTTCTGATAAGCTGTGTCTTTGTATGCTCTACGAGGAAGTAGTGGTTCTATAGCCCACCCCTTTTTCTTTCTCTTTTACCTACGGGTACTTGTAATTAGTGGGTAAAAACCGGCGTCCGGGCAGCGCCGGTGGCTGTTCAACCCAGCCCAGGGCAGGAAACAGTGGCAGTCAGTCTCCGGTTTGGTGGAGGACATGAAGCAAACATTCCTGCTGCCAGGAGAGCGGTCCCACCCCCCTGCGTGACCCGGGGGGGGAGAGGGGGGGAGAGAATAGACACGTGGGTGGCCAGCCCCTGCCCCACCCCCAGCACCCCACCATGCGGGGGTAGCCATAGCAACCAGCAGGGCCAAACAGACGCATTGGCCTGCTGTGCCCTGCATTGCAAAATCCAGCTTTGTCAATCGCCCTCGTAAACCCGTCTAAAAGCTTCGATCACGCGCCTCTGGGCATTCCCACTTGGGCAAAGATGCACCCGATTAGCACGCACGTCCCCTCTCCCGACCTTCCAAGGACGTGTTTGCACAGGTGCGAAAGCGGGCTCATTTAGGGGGACTATCCAAACTAACGGGGTGGCAAGGCAGAGTGAGAGGGTGGGACAGGGAAAAGGAAGAGAGGGGGGCAACGTATGTGTGGCGGAGGGAGGGGCTTCAGCTACCATAGACATGCCAAAGGGAGTGTGGATCAAAAAGAGAACCCCCGGTTTAGGGTTTATTTTGCTGTACCTCCTCAGAAAGGGGTGGACACGGTTTCAGATGTCACTGGAAGAAGAATAGTGTTTGCTAGCTTCTTACGGGTCTGCAAACCTGACCTGAGTGGGTGTTAAGCAAGATGAAGTGCAGCTGACCCTGGAGACCAAGCTACCCAAGCAATCTTGCAGAATTCCACACCGCAACAGTCAAGCACCAGCTGTAGAGGGGTCGAATGGAGGTCTGGGATGGGGAACCTGGACCTCCCTGGGACTTGATCGTCCCATTTGGGGATGGGGGTAGAGCTGCATCAGGTGTCCTCTGGGTTGCCTTCCCTCCCAAGCCCTCTGGGGATGCTCTGAGGGGGACGAGCCCCAGCCTGTGTAGCTCCAGCCAGGAGTGCTTCTCTACCCTCTGCCTGTGGGCCGCTGGGAAACGGCGGGTGAGCAGGCAGCAGTGATGTCTGGGGAGCCTTCAGGGGCTGGATTGGATGGAGGAATGGACAGTGTCAGTGTGGAGGATGCGAGAGGCCCGGTGCCTGGCCCATTGGCCCAGGCTGTTCTGTGTTTAGCAAACTGCTCTTGCATTTTCGCCGCCCTGCTCCCACAATGGTGTCTGTTCGACCTGCCACTAACGAGCTGTGTTTCTCCTCTGCGCAGATTTGTTCAGGAGCAGCAGCTGCTGCCGCCCACACTACAGATGCAGCCAATGACAGGGAGCGCCGTTCGGGCGCCGCCTCCTTCTCCTGTGCTCACCCCGTCAGTGATGATTCCGCACGCCAACTTCACTGCCCCCCAGACACACACCCCGCTTCAGCTCCACCAGTGGTCACAACAGCCTGTCCAACAGCATCACCTTTACCTTCAGGTAAGCAAGTCAGAGAAGAGTTAGAAGAGCTAGAAAACCAGGCAGATTAAAAAGAATGGTTCTTACCCATGGTTCTCTCTGTCTCTGCTCACCCCCCATTGCAGCTGTGCGTCTGTCCGCCACTATAGCCTGGACAGAAAAGCTGATCACACTATAGGTTAATACCAGTCAGAGGGCATTTTTTTCATGTTACATGCGGGGAGGGAACTTGCATGATCATGCAAGTTTCCTGCCCCCCTCCCCCCATGTAACATGAGAAGGCAACCAGATATTTCTCTTTATGCAAGACATGGCTTATGAGTGGGTGGGTTTTACGGACCTGTAAACAGTGTCCAGATAATGGCCTGCTGTTTTATAAAGTACTTTCAAAGCGATATTTAATTTTCAAGAACAAATTTCAGAACTTAATTTGGGGGGGTGTGGGGGGGGTGCGCCGTGGCTTAGCCCCAGCCATTAAATTTGAAGGGCAGGGGGGGCTGAGCCTCTGGAATTGTTCTTAGTAGGAGTGTGAATCCTGCAATGTGAAAGACCAGGGAAAGGCCGATATTGGCCATTTAAAACCTGGATGGTTGATTTGGCTTTCCTACCCCACCCCTGCGCTGGTCATCAGGTTGGTTAAATCACAAGAACCCCTGTTTTAGATTCAGCTGTAGAGAAGCAGGTTAGTCCAGTGGTTGGGTTGCTCGATGGAGACTAGGTTCGCTTTCCGGCTCTGACAAGCTTTGGGCTGGAGAAACGACTTAAGAACATAAACATAAAAACGTAAGTGCCAGACTGAGTCAGACCAACGGTCCATCGAGCCCAGCACTTAGTCACTTTCGAGAAGTACCCAACAGGTCACGATGGGGCGATCCATTCCCTTTGCTCCCAGCTCCCAACGGTCAGCGATTACTTCCCTCGACCTACTTGGCTAATAGCCATGAATGGACTTATTCTCCGAGAATGTATCGGATCCTTTTTTAAACCCAGCGATGCTACTGGGCGTGGCCACATCCTCTGGCAACAAGCTCCACAAGTTAATTCTGCATTGAATGAAAAACGACTATTTGTTTTAAATCTGCTGCCAGTTAATTTCACAGCGTGTCCCCTAGTTCTAATACTTTTAGAGAGGGTAAATAACTTCTCCCTATCTACTCGTTCCACTCCCCTCATGATTTTAAAGACTTCTATCCTATCCCCTCTCCAAGCTGAAGACCCTTTCCTTACCACGCCTCGCCTCATACGACTTCTGGGGTGGAAGGGCATGGTTTCTGGGGCAGGCTTGAGCCCCAGCAACCACTGCCTGTTCTAATCCCTGCCAGCATCCGCCCCCACCTCTTGCCTCCCACGGGATGGCAGTGCGGGGAGGAAGCCCAAGTTTCTCTGGCACCAGCTCTGAGAGCATCTCCCTTTTCTCTCTGCAGATGCAAACTCCTGAGTCAGTCCAGGGTGGACAGGGCCAGCACATTTTCCAGCCACCTCCCCTACAGCAGCAGAACACCCTGGGGTACTTCCTGCATCCGCAACAGCAGAGTCGACCCACGCAGGGCCAGTCCTGCAACTTACAGGACTTAGCGGAAATGCAGCTGCCGTGAGGGCCATGGCAGACGAGATGGTGATGACCTCGGAAGCAGCCGCCGTGCGGAGCGGATGTGAGGGGAAGGATGGAGAATTCCCTGCAGAGGAGACCCTCCCTCTGGCCCTAGGGGTGAGGTGAACGCGGAGGGAGAGTCGGGGAAGGTCGCGGCAGGAAGGCAGAGTGGCTGTATGTATCACTCGTTAATTAGCATTTTTCATGTATTCCGTGCTCAACATTGCTCCAGCGACAGGATTATCAAAGCAAAGTCTACCGAGCGGAATAGTTTAACAAATGACTCAGCTGCAAGCAGCTAGAACCCGTGGGCACACGCCTCCGGGGGAGACAGGGTGCTCGTCCGAGTGCTAACAGCATTCCCAGACAAAATCAAGCATGGTGCGATTTGAGCAGGGATCGCCTGCCTGCCAACAGCACTTACAGACTCGCTTGCTGGGAAATTGCCTAGGCGGGGGAGCGACTTCAGAAGACCACAGCCAAAAAGCGTCTGAGATTGTCGGTTCCTAAGCCTACCCGGCCTCCCTTCTGAGACCTTTGGAACTGGAGGATGGATTTCTAGCTGCAGGCGTCTTGTTAATCAGGTCAGCGTGACAACGGATACTTCGCAGTGGAGATGTCCCCCCGTGCGTTGGGGATGCGGACGATTCTTCTTAATTTTGCTGATTCACTGTGAATTTAAGACCAGCATTTGGAACATCAGCAGAAACCCGTTTAATTCTATCGTGTACATAATTCATTCAGTCGTAACCGTTTAATTGTGGATTACTGAGTACCATTCATTTTTCTCCATCTTCCTATACCTCAATCCCGTAATTTGTTTTGGGTTTTTTTTTTTCCAGACAATTGGATGCTGCTGCTAATTTCCACACCACCACTCTTGCCTGACTTTCTTACTCTCCTTATAACCAGCTCATGTCACACTTTGTACACTAACACGCATCATGTTTCTTTTGATTAAGAAGCGCGGGTGAACGGTTTTACTCCTTAGAGCCAAATATTTTCCAGGGTGCAGGCAACGAGTCTTTAACATGTCGCTGTGGATTTTTCTGTATCCCCGTGGATCAGATGAAGGCAAACTTTGTGGTTTGGCCAATTTGTTTTCAATTCGGCCAAGCGGAGATTATTATTATTATTTTTTACCAAGCCAATAGAGTTAGCAATAAATTGTATTTTAGTAAATTGACACTTTTTAACAATATGTTTATATTTATGAACTAGAGAAAAAAAAAGTTTATTCCTCAGTGGGTGTCTTAGTAAAGCATCCCTACTGTTTGTGTCTTTCCAAAGGAAAATGAATATTTTAAATTTTGTTTTAGGTTTTTAGTGCTGGCTTTGGGCAACTTTAGGTCCCAGTTTCAGAAGATTATTTATGCCAATTATTAGAAACTTCCTTAAAGGAAAAAAAAGAGAGAGATGGCACTTTTAGGAGCTAATTTACACTATAATAATGTAATCGCTGGCAGTCGGAATGAAGTGTAGGGAATGCTTATTTCTTAACCTTTTCTAATCTACCTATTTTATCTAGGCCTGTCCATCACCACCCCAGCTAGTGCCTGTCTCTGATAGCTGAGCTATCACCGAGAAATAGCACTGAGCAGAGCTGTGGGTGGGTATCTGGTTGAGGTAGGAAGAGCGCTGGTCTCCTTCCAGACAGTACCAGTTGTTTCCTGACGGCTGGGTATTCAGAGTGGGGGTTCAGCTCCCCTCCAAAGCATGGACAGGGCGGGTGAGGAATGCAGACACTTTCCTCTTGGTCATAAGCACAATTCATTATGGCCAGGGACTGGTCGGTGTTAACTTAAGAAAACTTGGTGAACAAGAGTTCTCATTCTTAAGAGCAGACGTGGGGAACCTGTTCCCTCCCAAAGGCTGCTTTGGAAATTCATACAAGCTGCACGGGCCACATGGGAGACAGGGGTGTTTAAAGGGTGCACTCAAGATGTGGAAAGGAACGGGAGCGCCCAGATCATGGATCTGAGCCTTGGATCCATCCCCCTCTCCTTGTGCATCTGTGCCTCATCTCTGCTCCCGTCCCCTGAGCGCAGTCTTTCAGCGCTTGGGGGTAGGGACTGAGTCCACGGGCCAGATCCAGGCACTGGAGAGGGGTCAAATCAAAGTCACCCATGGGCCAGCTTTGGCCCCCAGGCCAGAGGATCTCTCACCTCTGCTTTACTACTTAGGGAGCTGGAATCCCTCAGCGTGGTTCGGTGCCTGGTTTGGGGCAGTGCTGCCCTCAGAACACCTTGAGGGTATGGTGGCCAGGTGTCCTTAATTCCCCAGCCTGGGGAGTTGGGCGTTACCAGGCCGATCCACGTTGGGTAGCTTTTCCTTGAGCCGCCTGTCAACAGCCTGCAGCGTGGGATCCATATTGACATCCATTCCCACGTAGCCACGCTTCCAAATGCACCAAGAGGATTCCCCCGGCATTGCCAGTCCCCGAAACTGGCAGGGGCCTGCCCCTGGCACAACTGCAACTGGGCTGGAGACAGCTAAACAAAGCCATTGCAAAAGAATGTCGAGCCGGGTTTAGTTTTCCTCAAGCAACTCCAGCTGCTTGCTAGCCTGGCCAGGGAGCCGGATGCCATTGCTAAAAACGTTCCCGTCAGCCCCGTTCCTTCCCAAGAGGGTTAGAGCCCCAGCAGCATCTCGAACCCCAGGGCCCTGCCCAGGATTCAGCAATTGCAGCAATTCTCCCTCCCCGTCGGCCTGGTTCTTACACCCTTCACTTAGTATTAAAATCCAAGGCCGTTGCAAAGCTGGGCTTGGGCATTACTTTTGCACGTGCCCGCCTCCACCAACCCCCACCCCAGAATGCTAATTATCAGAACACTGGCCAGCTCACTCCCGTTGGCCTCTGCCCCACGTCTTTCAAATGCAGCGAACTAACAATGGGGCTTGTTGAGCAAGTGATGTGGCCTATGAATTGGCAGCCTGAGTCCTGCAGCCCACAGACAGGATGCTTACGAAAGTGGAAACTGTAATGCCACCGGCCACACGCAAGTCTATTTTGTTGCGGGGAGGGAATGTTGCTAACCCAGGAGAGGCTTGGTGAGGTAGTTACACATCAACAAACAAAAGTTGTCATGTGTGCGCTGAGCCTAACACATTATTGGCCAAGCAAGGGTCTGCTCAATGAAAGGGAGCCATGATCAGGCCGGTGAGGATGGACAATTGATAATGGAACACCATGGATCGGAAAATAAAAATGACTCTAGCTCTGGCGTGAATGTCCGCCTCCTAGAAGTGACACTAGCTTTGGGTGCAGAAGGCAGTTTACACACCACCAGCCAGGATTTTGCAGGCACGCCTTGCTCTGTTTGAACTATGTGCCCTACTGAGCACAGAGCTCCCCAGCCACCCTGCAGAAAGTGTGTCCAAATTTGCCTAGGAGGCCTGTCTGTAAAGCCCTAGGCAGAGTTACGGCATTGCCTAAACGATCCCTTGACAAGGTGACGCTAGTGTCAAGGGCACGGTGGAGTGCATGGGCAGGGAGGCCGATAGATAGATGGCTGCTTTCAGGGTGATTGGTCTCTCCAGCCCCTTCAGAATTCCAGTTTGTCCAGCACTGGCACAATCCCAGAGGAGATCGCACTCTTCCGTGGTTGTATTATCATTTATGCTGCATCCCTAGAGACCGGACTTCAGGAGTGCAATACTGCCCCATTGGCTCATCATTTGTGTACAGGCGCAGGAGCAAGGGTGTTGCAAATCACAAAATGCTGATTATTATTTTTTTTAAATTGCCCTTTTGCTTGTGGGGGGAGGCGGTTCAGTTTCTGCATCCCAGTTGTTGGCCAAGAGGGATTCTTAAGTTGTGCACCTAAAAGAAATAGCTGCTAGGATTAGAAAAATGGTGGCCTTATTGTCCTTGCACGTGAGTTTAGATGAGAATGGTATTAAACTCCCTTCCTTTCCAGCAATTTCTATTTTCCCTGGAAAGTCCCCATCATCACAGAGCTGGGCAATGCAGCGTAGTCCGACTAGGCAAACTAGTAACTGTGTTCCTCTGCATCTCCTTCGATCCCTTCGCTACTTACAACTAATTGGCTGCAGGAGCCGCCGCCCCTTCGTTACAAATAGCCCCCATGGGCAAAATGCTGCCCTTGGCTCCACTTGGGCAATCTGCCCTGACTACGCAGCTGGGGGGTAGAATGTGGCCCAACCTAATCTATCTTTCTGTATCAGGAAGTGCCTCCTCGGGGAACCATCCTTGCTGGGTCCATTGCACTATGCACAGGGCAGGGCGGGACCATCGATTAGCATTTGTACTGAGAGGGAAGGGTATTGGAGTTGTGTGCAACAGGGTGTGGTACTGATTGTAACTGGAGCTGCTACAGGGCATTGGGAGAGTTTGGCGTCTCTGCGCAACAGGCTGCACAGAACTGGAAGAGCCGTAGAGTGGGTGCGGTTTCAAAAATAAAATTTCAAAGCAAATTTTGGTGGAAATTTTGTTTCACTCCACGTATGGCAAATGCCTAAATACTTAGGTTTTGGAAAATGTTAAGGAAAAACCTTCCTTAATCGTTTCAGGTTAAGAAAGAGCCGCTTTGGGGCAGTCAGCATTTTCTGGATGGTTCAACTGTTTCACTGAACTGAGGCATTTTGAAATTTGCCGTTTGGAAAATCTCCACCCAAAGACGTGTTATTTCTGGGCAGCAACTGAATGACAGCGTGGGGGGCCTTATTGCTTGGGGGATGGAGGCCCGCCTCTTGAAATCAGTTTTGAGGCGCTAAAGCAGGCAAAGCCCTCCTGCTAAGGCAAAGGGTGCTTCCGCTAAGCAACATGGGATTGCAGTGATGAGACCAGAGGGGGAGGGGGGTGTCCCCCTTTATTGCCAATTCCTGATAATCATTTAAAGAAAAGAAACATTAAATGAGAAGGAAAACCCCAGCCCCAGCCTTCCTTCTGCTGTGTTGTCAGAACTCCCTCCGTTCTGTACGAGGGAGAATTCATCCCTGTGCAAGGCCGCCCAGCACCATCCCTCGCTGCTGAGTTCCTAAACAGGACTTAATGGAGGTTTCTCCTTCCAGGCCCTCTGCACAGAATGACTTTCCCCTAATAACAACGGTGGGGAAAGGTAGGGGGATGCAGTTGAGACTGTTTGGGTGATTGGTGAGCAAGAGGGATTATATTCTACTCCGGCCAAGTCTCCATTCTAGGTGGGTTGCGTGTAAGGAGATTAGACAGCCTCTGCAGCTGAGCATGGGAGCGCTGATAGGAGCCGCATATCAGGAGCGGCTTGTTCAGAGCTTGCTGGAGGCTGCATTTGTGGCCTTTTGGGAGCCTAGATTGTGGTTCAGAGTGCTCCTGAGCAGCACTGGATACACAACAGTGCCTGAAATGGCCAAAAGGGGGTTAGAGGAGCGGCAGCACAGGACAACAGCCTTCAATACCGAGAGCAAGCACTAACCTACTACCTCATCCTTGCTGTGCTCTCTCACTGTAATCAAGGAGACAGCAGCCGAACAGCTGACACTGCCCATGTGGATATAAAAACATGACATTTCCCAAGAGGAACCCTCAGCTAAGTTAACCGCACCCCTTAGATGGGGGACACTTACGATTCCAGCTGCGATCCAGAACCCATTTACTCCTGGCTAGTTTCACTGGGACGATTCCAGAGTAAGTGGTGTATGGATCCCACATCACAGCCTAGATTGAAAACCTGTACCATGAGTTCACTGAATAGCTTGATGGGGTAGCGGACCAAGTGCAGGCAAGCTAAAACCATCTTCTCCCGCTCCCTCTGCCCCAACTCATCGCTGCCCTTTCTTTTGGATAAACAGCTCGCTCTTCCCTTTTTTCCTGTATATATATATATATATATATATTATTTAAAACAAACAAAAGCTCCTAGTAAATAAAAGAGGGAATGGGAGATGGGGGACTGTTTCTTCGTTTTGATTTTTAAAAGTAAAATTCCCACCCAAAACCTTGCTGTCCATGGGGCAACCACCTCTATTGGGACTCCTGTAGTTAATCAGATTGAGTACGATTTCTACCAGGGGAAAGGAAAGGAAGCATCTGCCTTTTTCTAGCAAAGCCCTTGGCGTCTCAGTGGCAGATTGGATCAGAAGCAAAGCAGGCATTCGAGTTGTCTTTCCATGTTGTTCACGGAGCAGGCTGAATACAGCTCTCCTGCCAGCCCGTTAAAGTTGTGCTGGATAGGGCTGTAAAAATGTCGCCCTTACGATGACAGTGACACGTGGCTAGGGCCACACAGGGTTTGGCAGCTAAATGGCATCACCAAAATGGAAGGGTGGAAGAATTTACAGATTCCTTTTTCAGACTGGCTGTTCTAAAAGAAACATGCACTTTATTCAAGACAACCTCACTCCACATTCCTCTTGAGTCTCATGCTGAGCAGGAGTGGCTGTCCTCAGTCAGGTCCACATGGGTAACACTGGACAGGTCACTGTGATTGACTCAGGGGGGGCACCAATCTCCCTCACACATGGTTTGACCCAGAGTTTTCAGACAATCAAGACAGGGCCAATCCCTGGGGCCCTTCCCTCAGGTTCTCCTCAGTTCCTCACTCAGGTAATAACCTGGGTTAATGGGGACCTTAGGATTTGGCCCTAAAGCTATGAAATAATTTTTAAAAATGATTATATCCAGGTTAATTGTGTTTACCTCTGTGTTAGCGCCGCCCTGTGTTTTTGAGAACTGCTTGGAATTGTGTATGTTTGATTGGTTTGGAGAATGGGGCAGGCACTTCCAATTCTAAACGGTACGGATTCTCCTAGCAGGCTGGGCTTTCCTAGCTCTCCCATTGGGATACGCTCTAGTTTACTGGGCTTAGAGGCTGGCTCCAGCTCAGGCCAAGACCTGCAAGGTATAGATGTGGGAGGTGCACTAAATTGCTTTAAAAAAAAAATCTCTATATGTATTGTGTTGTGCGTGTGTGTGTATTTAACCACACAATTCCAAACTTTCAAAGACACAGGCAGCTTTATTAAAGTCTTGCACTTTTAGCATTTTTGTACATATAAGCTGAGTCTGGTGGATGTAGCCAAGTCGGTTTGGCAAACAGAGTGAAATAAAAGTTGTACATATTGTAACATATTCTATGTAAAAAAAAATGCTAAAGAAAAACAAAGGCTTAGAACTGAATATGAATATTGTTTTATTTTATATGTTGTCAAATATAGATAACTTTATAAATGTTCCTATTCTTTAAAGTATTTTATAATGGGGGGGGAGGGGAGGGCAAGGAAGTGTCTTATGAGGACGAAGATTTTATTCTCGTTTTGAATACACGGCCCTGTGCAGCTCCATTGGACAGGAGCTGGAGCGTCTTGAGAAGCTTTAACAGATTGTACATAGTATTTTGGAAGAAAATAAAAGTATACTTTTAAGACCTAGTCTGATGTATGCTGGTGGTTTATGCCGATTCAAAGCCCACTGGAGAAAAAAAACAAGCAATGGAAGTCTTTCTATGGAGCTTAACAGGTTCCAGATCAGCTCTTCGATAGGAGAATACAGATCAAGGAAATGAGAGTTGGGTCACTAGATCCAACAATCCACTGACCTACCTACCCGTGCAGGAACAATAGACAGCTCATGATGGGTTTCCTGGCACAGAATTCGGAAGTGCTGGGAAGAGGAAAGGTATGAAGTAGTGAGGAAACTAAGCAGTTCCCTAAAAAGTCAGGCCTGCTCAAGAGCTGGGAGGGAAGTGTGTTAACAAGGTTCTAAGGACATTGGGTTCAATTAGATCTCAACCTACTACACCCAAAGTCAGAAGCCCAGGGAGCTTCTGCCCTGTCTCGTCTCTCAACCAGTCAACATGGATTATTTCATCTACTGTAATCCTTCATTAAACCTTTTTAAAGAGCGCCTTAATCAGTTAAAGGGCTATAAAAAAATGGCCATGCACATGCCTCCCAAGATGGATTGGCCTACTATTGCCCTATTGTTGGGTGAGTGGCCAACATCTGTTCTCATTCTTTGCACAGGGTCACCCTCAAGGTGATTGTATATTACACCAGACAAACCTGTAATGGCAGGGAACCTGCCAGCCCAAACAACCCTCTTTTTCCTTGCCTACCAGCAACTGGAAGACTCAAGCCCACAAATAGTTCCAGGAAGAGGGCATTTCCAGTCAGGGTTCCAGCTTTGAAAAGTTCCAATATGCGTTATTCCTCCCCCCTCAACTCTTATCCAGCCCACAGAGCTTGTACTAATTTTCAAAATGGCCCATGGGAGAGAGAAAAGGTTCCCCATCCCTGTACTAGGGTCTTGACCACACACACACACACCCTTCCTATTTACTGTACAGCATGATACCCACTTCCAAAATTCAGTCATTCACACTAGGGTCCCCACGTAAGTCTAATGGGTGAGAATTGGAGATGTTGCAGTTTGGACAAACGGATTGCAAACTTTCCCAAAGTACTGAGGGAGACCCCATAGAAAGTACAAGTCAGTGGAAGTCTACAGACTGCTAGGTGCTTTTGAAAAAAACCCCATCTTTAGCAGTTAAATACTGCAGCAAATCAAAAAGAACACACTCACTCCAACTCAGGCGTTTCTTGTTTAAAGTGAGACAAATTTATTGAACATCTCAGACGTAGAGTCCTCTTACTGCACACAGTACGTAAAAAGCCAACGTGCCAGCACAAACACTTTTGCGTTCCTGGTGACATAACGGTAGCAAAAAGACAAAATATTGGACTCCTCTGGAAACGTTAATAGAAATTACTTTTTAAGTCAAAGTAATGAGAAATCAGAATTTTTCATTCTACAACAGATGAGAAACTTTTAAAATGTAGATCAAGACAATCCTTTTCTCATAAACAAACACCGCTGCTGTGAGGGCAAGCTATGTTTAAAAACCTCAAGATCTACAGCCATTTTGGAGCTGTGAACAATTACTGTGTCATCGGTTGGGGTGAAGTGTACTTTGTAGTTTAAATTATCACCTTACTGAAATCACCTCTCACTATCTGGATACTCTTAATTATAATTCTTTTCTGAAAATGACTTGTCTTTTCAAATTACTTAGAAATTAGGTTTTGCTCCACCCTCAGTCTGTGCCTACAATATTTGACTTTCAGCAGAGAGCTAAAATATGGAATTGGCTGTATCAGATGAGACTTAACTATCAAATTCAGGATCCTGCCTCCCCAGTGTGGCCAAGAGCAGGGGGCTCAAAAGGCATGCCCACACTATCCGTTGCTCTTTGGTTCCATTGGTTAGTTATTGGGCTTCTCTCATTTTGGAAAGGTGTTTACTACATGGTTAGAGGAGTGCCAGTCACAGAGAGCAGGGGCTGCTCCTTTAGGAAATACAGCAGTAGCCGTATCCATTTCTCCTGCAGCGTGGGGCATGATTCATTCGAGTCCTCTCTCTCTCTCTCATTTCAGGGAGGCATTTGCGTTCTGTGGTCGCTATTGATCACTGGTTGTGGAAAATTTAAAATTTACAACCTCCATTCTCCTGTTGGTGCAGTTTAGTTCTAAGCAAATCTGGTCTCAGTCCAGAGGGCTGGACTAGAATCTCTAAGGTATCTTCCAGTTCTAAATTGTGCCAATGCTTTCATAGCAACCAGCGCCATTAAAGATTTGTAGCATATAAACACCATTACACACTCTGTGCCAGTAGGACATGTTGCAGACAAGAAAACAAAGAGACAAACTTTCCCAAAGACTAGTATCTGCTTTATATGGAATGCAGAATGTTTCTAGAAGTGTTTTTTTTTTTTTTTTTTTAAATGGAAGAACTTTCTTCATAAATATTTTTACAAAGGTTTTCTCCCTGGAAAGATCCCAGGCAGCACAGACGTCCTCAGAACAGACTAAACCAAATAGTACACATTTAAACCAAGACACTTCATTGCCAATGAACCAAGGAGTCTTGTAGCCAATGTAAACATTCTCCTTTCTAGGAATGGACCTGAGAAACTTCCTCACGATTCCTAAAGTGGTGCCCTGCCGGCACTGACCCTATAACTCTAGGTCAGGCACTCTGCGGTGGCTGGGCTTTGCAATAGACCCTACTCAGCTCTCTATGGCTTTGCCGAGTCCCTGTTCCCCTCTTTCAATGTCTTATTGCAAGAGAGCGGGTTTCTACTACTAATAATTTCTATAGCACTACTAGTCGTACAGAGGGTTCATTCCTAGGACCCTAAACACAAGTCAGGGTCATCGTCGCTCCAAAGTCTAGATCCTTCTGGACTGGTCCCTTTTCCAGAGCTTGTGCGTAGGACTGGGAAGCCCAAACAGCATTAATTTGCCACCTTGACCGATAAGTGGAACCTAACACTCCAATGGAGAGGAGGAAGAGGAGTCTTACGCCAATTTACTTTAACCTTCTCGTCTGTCTGTTGAGGACTGGGGGTAGGATAGGGAGATAGGAGGGCACAAAGAAGGCAAACAGAGTCAGATCCTGAAGCTTTCTGCACACAGAGGGAACAATTAATCTGTAAGCAACTACAAAACCAGTCCCAGTTCCTATTGTGTGCGTGCACGCAGGCTGCAGGACAATCCCGATCACCCTATAGCCTTGAAGAACCACATGTTTCCAGAACTTTCCCCTTCCTACTCCATAGCTGGAGGGTAATTCCTAGCAGCAAGGCTCAGGTGCCGTGCAGGCAGGCAGTACCTGCCTCTGTGCAGGGCTTCTGTGGCACAGAGAGCCTCCGGGGGCAGTTCTTGCTGGACCAAACTCTTCTTGTACAAAGAAATTGCTAAAATAATCATTGCTTTTCCATTGTTTGAACACTAGATAAATAAACTGAAGAGAAAAAGGGATTCCCCAGGGATAATACAAATATAAACTATACTTTAGTAATAATAGATTGCACTCATCAAACCCTAGGGTTTAGTCTGAAATATATTTTATACACAGGCTAGTAATTCTGCATATATATATTATATATATATTAGAGAGAGAGGTTCAGAATAACTGGTAAATGGCTTTCTTGGATTAACAATAGAACTATGTGACACTCTTTCAAAGTGTTGATGAAAGCACGTCTCAGCCCTTCACAAAGATCCTTCCTCGACACACACACGAGAGTTAACGGGGGCGATCTCTTATGCCGGCGGCAGGCGCGGCGGCGATCTGGGCAGCGGGTGTTCGGGTGCCCACGCTGGTACAACCCGAGCCCACCCCCCCCTCAGCTCGGGAGATGAAGCAGGCACGGTTCCTGTTCCATTCCCCGGGTTATGGGGTGTGTGGGCTCAGGGGGTCGCATCGAACGGGGCGCGCCGTTGCCCCACATGGTTGCTGTGCCGGTGGGGCGTGGGCACGCATCACGGCTTTCACTGCGCTTCATGTAGGCGCGGTTTGTGAAGGCCATAGGGTTGAACCCAATGGCATCTGCAGATCTAAGTTTATATATTTTTATTAAAAAGCTGCTGTTTTTCCTGTCATACTCCCTCCAGCTCCCCCCCCCCCATTTTAAACTCAAATAGCAAAAAATATAAGCAGAAATCCTGGCTTCACTGAAACCAATGAATGTTTTGGCACTAGGGCCAGGATTTTACCCACCACATTAAACACATCAGTTCTGATCTCAAAACCCCTTATTTGTGGTAGTTTCATTAACTTCAGTGTGATTGCTTTTGCATAAGGAGCAAGTGTTTGCATGATCAGATGGTTAGCTATAAAACATTTTTAGCCGTCTCTTTAAAAACCACACTGAAATTATGGAATGGAAACCAAGAGCAGCCTCCAGGAACAGCTTTCTACAGTGCTGTACATCTTTCCCTAGACATACAGAAGGCTACACATTCCTTGCATTTTAGTTAAATCTATAATATACAAGCCAAAATTATGTACCATCAGCACAGACTATTTCTTGAATGCTTCTAAAGAAAGCTGCCCGGTTTCACTCACTGATAGATCGACCTTATGCCTTATTTATGCAAATGTTGATAACATTCATTCTTGAGATTAGGAAGAAACAGTCATGTACTTCATAGCTTCAGAGCAGGAATGTCTAGCTACTGGAGTTGCGCTGGTAACCTAGCTGCTGTCAGTTTCTTTACAAAGTAGACATGGTAATGCTCTTCCCACTCATAGCGATGGAATTTCAACATTGTTTTGCAATGTGCTGCAAAGTTCAGAAATCCTGTTTGCTCCTACTCAGTTTAAGCATCACAAAAGAGACGTCTATTTCCACTGCCACCTCCTGTCCTATTTTTTTTACAAATCACATACTTCACACAAACAAGGCTGCTTTGCAGTTCAGATTCTAATTCGTGGAATAGGGGTTGTTAAACAGTTTGCTATTTAAGGACAGGGTAAGCTGTGTTCTCAGCTTATCAATTTCAGAAAAATAGGGGGTTTTCTTCCTCTATTTTCTAAAAAAACCCAAAACTCATTTTAATGCAAACTCCATAATATTTGAGTCAACTAGCTTTTCCTCAGTATTGTTAGGGACAGGTTGCTTCAAAGGATCCCTACAACAGAGATGGCTGCTTCCCAGATGACTCAAAGAATCTTTGAGTAGGGGCTGCTCTTTGCATTTTCCTGCTGCAAGACTTGCAATCCTGGCTTTCCAGCTCAGAAGGATTTTGTTGGTTTGCTGTTTAGCTTTGCAGATATGAAATATTAAGGTGGCAACAATCTGATCGGCAGCAGCAGATAATGAGTTGCAAACATCACTGTAGAATCGGAGATAACATTGTGCCCAATGCAGACAGTAACAACCTGGGCCTCCTGTCGTGATTCAGCTAACAAAGAGCTGCTTGGTAATTGCTACCATAAGGCTTTTAAAGCTACATTCAGATGAAAATACAATGCAAGGGGCTTTCCCCTTGGGCTTGCTGTGAAAAAGACACAAAAATCAAGTTTTCCCTGGTATCATACTGCTAACCCTGGCAATGGGGGGGAACCACCCTGTTTCCCTGGTGTTTCCAGCACTCGAAGATGGCAGGCTGGCTGCTTTCAGGGATTCACTCTAGGACCGCTCTAGGCTGGTCTTTCTGACTGCCAAACAAAAAGCCTCTTGGAAGGGGAGCAGTAACTTGTATTCACTGGGGCAGAACCATCTTGGGAAAACAAGCAGGTCTGGCAGGAAGTCACTCCCACCTGCTTTATACGTTACTGAGGCTACCTCCATTTGGGGGCAACGTACCCCTTGCTAACATACCATGTGAACACTTGTAAGTGTGGGACACTCCAGAGTGTTTAGACAACTGAAGCTACCCCAGGGTTTCTTTATCATGAGGAATCCTATCCTTTCTCCAAAGCCTGGGAGCGTATAGCCTTGCTCTATAGCGCTGTGACTTTTGCCCTAGTGGGAGGCAGGTTTATCCAACCACCAAAGTATGGGAATTATTCTAGGGACTTAGCTAGCCTCAGCAGAAGCAAAACTATTTATCCAGGAGGATTCCATCTCCGATAGATCCCCCCCCGCCTGATATGGTCCTTGTTCTGGATTATCTCCCTTGCCCAGGGCAGCGCCATCTTATGCAAAAAGGCATTTTCTTTACTGCGTAGGCATTAGATGATGGTGCGCAGGTAGGCAGCCAATCCAGATCAGCGTGTCGAGATCCGTCACAGTGACAAATAAAATGCATCAGATCCCTGCACGCCGGCCCAGAACAGTGGGAAATCTCTGCAGAGATAAAAGGGCCAATTCATTTGAGCTCTAACCTCGAGCATTAGGGGCTGAAGCGAAAATCCACAGCCAATATCACATCTGCCGATTTCACCGATTCAGACTTTATTTGCCATAATAGAGAACCACTGCTAGGGGGCCAACTTTGTTGGATATCCAGGTTGGTTTTGGGGTTACTTACTTTCAGCTACATGGGCGGTCCAGCCCACAAAAATGAAATAGCCAAACAGCTGGAGTCTCCCTCCCAGCCCCATACACGCGAGTCGATACATTTCAGTTGCGGACATTATTCAAGTAGCTATCCAAAACTGTGAATAATATCTGCAAATACAAAATCTGCTCTTGGTCTCAGCATGTAACACGTAGGTGCGAATACCAATAGGAAGTGGCGACGACAGAAAATTGTTACATTCATTCCATATGGACAAGAAAAGTGCAGCTGGCAGGAAGGGGCATTCAGAAAGTTCTGCAACAGCGCCCCTCTAGTTTCGTACTGCAAATATCACACAGCCTATCGTTTGCTATCCTTTTCAAGTGAACAATGCAAATAGGTGCGGTTGTGCCTCAAGGTAAGTTTTATTTACTTCAGATGCAAACGCCTGGTAGTTTAAAAACGAAATCCTCAAAACCCATTCCCGACACAGACTTGAAATTCAGTTCACAGAGGAGTGACCTTCAGTTGTGAGCCCCCTGCGTGACACACAGGGCGGAGGTTAAGAAAGTGCTCTCTGGCCAGGAATTACACCCTGCGTCTTGCTTTTAATTGTGAAATTTTAGCATCTTCTAGCTTGGCTTTAACATTGACGGGTTTCTCAAAAAATCTCACCAAGGCGGGTTCATTTAGCAAAGACGCCAGGATCTGCTCAAAGGCAAAAGACCACTGGCCGTCGGCTTGACTAGGGCTCAGCACTTTCAGGTTTGCCGTCTCCTGCGACGTGCTGCTCTCCTCCGAACCAGTTCCATTTTCAGCAGTGGGCTCTGCGGCAACAGCTGGGCTTTTGGTGGGGGGACTGGAGCTCTGGAGCTTTCTCCCAAGCTCTTCCATCTTCAGCAGGAGGCTGGTAACAACAGCGATAGCCCGATATAACAACTCCTCTTCGGGGTCTCCGTGGAAGAGGTTGTATAAAGTCTTTGAGAACTGGATGAACTGGGACTAGAAAGGAACCAGGAGGGGATCATGCAGGAAAATCAACACAGTGGGCATGGTTAGTTAGCTTGTCCTCTATTTCCAACGCATTAGAACAAACGGTTTTGAAAAGAATAACTCCTTTAAAAGCTTGCTGCTCATTTCCCCCTCACTCTCATGCCTCATCACTACCATCACACTCAAAGGAAACTGAATCCTTATTTCACCCGCCAAAGGGCACGTATGCGGGGGGGTGGGTTTAATGGCACTAATCTAGGGGTGGCCAAGAGGTAGACTGCAATCTACTGGTAGATCACAAGCTAGCCATCAGTAGGTCACAGCGTAGGGAGACCAGCCTCTCCGACTGCCTCTGGGAAGGAGAGCAGAACTGGTGCCCCAGGACAGGGAGTGTCTCTGGGGAGGAGAGGGGCTACGAGAGCACCTCTAGTGTAGTAGGGGAGGCTCTCCTTACAGAAGAGCGCTTCTCTCCACTCCTGAGACCAGTTGCCGAGGTGCCCTGAAGCTAGAAACCAGCAAGAGGAGTCCCAGCCTGGAGAGCCGGACTTAGTAGATCACCTGGATCAAATGCACCAAAAAACCTGGTCCCCTCTGATCTGCCATGATCCCTATCAAGATTCCTACTCACGGGGTGACTGCCCTTAGTCAGGGCCCCGATTCTTCCGCGGAATTTTTTTAAAAATTCCGCGGGAATCAGGAGCCAATTCTGCGCCTCAGCGCGATTTACCATGGGGGGGGGGGG
>QEPC01011901.1:11284619-11296027 GCA_003113815.1 Sphenodon punctatus | reverse complement strand
GAATCTCCTGCCCCGCGTCCCCGCAGCGCAGGCTGGAAATTCTGCGCTGGGGTAAGCGGGGCAGGAGATTCCGCGGGGGGAGGGGAATTCCGCGGGAAATCTGCGATTCGCAGACCCGCGTTTCCCTCGGGGCCCTGGCCTTAGTACAGAATAAGATTCAAGCGAGCACTTCCCACACTAACTGGTGCTGCAAGGCAAGCAAATGAGATCCTGAAGGGAAGTGCTTGATCACAAGCTCCCACGCAGCCCCACGCTGACCGATACCAGGATTAGAGCAATTTAGCGCGGTCAAGTGCAGGGGTGGAGAACCTATTCCCTTAGTGAATTAGGACTAGAGCCCCATACAAGTTGGGGGTGCTTAAGGAGGTGCACTCAGCAGCAGGAGGGTCCAGCTGATGGATCTGTGCCCCTGTCCTTGCGTGCGTTCCCTCCTCTCTGCTCCCTCACCCTGAGCTCAGTCTAAGTGCTTGGGGGGTAGGAACTGGAGCCAGGGGCCAGATCCAGGAACTTGAAGGGCTCAAATGAAAACAAGCCCCGGCCCAAGGTTCCCAACCTTTGCGAAGGGCAGAAACCCACTAGACTCAAGTCCCAGCTGTTCCATATCTAAAGTCAACATCCATTAGCAAAGAACACAAGAGTCAAGACCAATTACCTGGTTCATTCTTGGCAAATCTTTAATGCTTTCTTCTTTTTTAAGTAGCTCGTCTTGCCACTGCTTCAGGTAGGCCTGAATATCCACTTTCCCTTTGCCTGTGGGACAGCAACAAGCACTTCAGAAGAAATAGATATGCAACATGACAACACGGAGTATATTCTAACACAGTCACCGTGTCTAGCTCTATGGTCTGTACAGCACCAGGTCACACGACTGGCGCTATATAAATGTTTATAATAATAATAATACCCGCCCTGGGAACACTGGGTTTCTGTATTGCTTTGGATAAAGTCACAGAGTAGACAGGAAGGAAACAGACCACATTCACACCAGATGGCAGCACAGCTTGGAAACAGCAGCGAGCCAGAGATGCAGAGGGGTGGGGAGGCTGGAAGTACCATTGGTGCGAACGGAGTTCCATCACGATTTTACTCGAAGATGACAGGGCTCAAAATCCCCCCCCCCTCCCCGTTCACACCAGCGTTACTTCCAGCATCCCCCTTCTCCCCCCTTCTCCTCCACGTCTTTGGCTCATGGCAGTTTCCAAGCTCCCATAGCTTCTTAGCTGCGGCTTAGGTTTTCCAATATAGAGCCATGACCAAATCTGGGCTGAGAATGTATGTCGATCCACACTAAGTTTAGACCAAAGTTCAGGGCTGACGTTTTAGCAGCAAAGCCTAGTGAGCCATTCTTGCCAGATTTCGGTACAAACTAACGGTATTCTCACGACATTCCCACTATTGGCTCAGCAGCTTCAGGGGCATTTGGACCGGGTTAACTTTCCCGATCCCTCACAGTCGGGCTTTCATCCGGGTTATGGCACGGAGACTGCGCTTGTGGCCTTGGCCGACGACCTCTCCCGTGATTTGGACCGGGACCATTCGACCCTGCTGATCCTGTTCGATCTCTCGGCAGCATTTGATACCGTTGATCATGAGTTGTTGGTGACTCGGCTGCGGGACTTGGCAAGGATTGGCGAAATTGTTCTTGAATGGTTCCGCTCTTTCCTGGCCGGGAGAACCCAGCGTATGGTGCTGGGGGAGTTTTCATCTTCCCCCCGGGGCCTCATGTGTGGAGTCCCGCAGGGTTCCATCTTATCCCCTCTCCTGTTCAGTGTGTACATGCAGCCTTTGGGAGAGGTTGTTAGGGAGTATGGAGTGAGAGGTCATCAATATGCTGATGACACCCAGCTATCTCTCTCCTTTTTCTCCAACTCAGGCCCTGCAGTCTCAGTGCTTACCCGGTGTTTGCCCGCTGTAGGGGACTGGATGAGGGCGAGCTGCCTGAGGCTTAATCCTGACAAGACAGAAGTGATGGTTGTGGGGAAGACCGAGGGGGTAGTGGCCCCCATCATTGATGGGGTCCATCCTCCCCTGGTTTCTCAGGTCCGGAGTCTGGGGGTGCTCCTGGACCCGCAGCTCCACCTGGATGCCCAGGTGATGGCTGTGGCGAAGGGAGCATTTCACCAGTTACATCTGGTGCCTTGACTCAGTCTAGGCCGCATGTCTCAGACTCGGACCTGGCCACAATCATCCATGCTTTTATTACCTCAAGACTGGATTACTGCAACGCGCTCTACGTGGGGCTACCCTTGGTGCTGGTTTGGAAGCTGCAGCTGGTGCAGAATGCGGTGGCCCGTCTCTTGACTGGGAGAGGTCAAGCTCTTTGCACTGGCTGCCGGTAGGCTTCTGGGCCCAATTCAAGGTGTTGACCTTTAAAACCCTAAACCGCGTGGGCCCCGCCTATCTGCAGGACCACCTCACCCTCCGGGCCCTGGATTGGTCCCTGAGGTCGGCTGGGGGTGCCCTCTTTGAGGTCCCCCGGGTGTCCACTATGAGGAGGGCGTTCTCCGTGGCTGCGCCGCAGCCGTGGAACTCCCTCCCGTCGGAGATCCGCTTGGCTGCCGACCTCCCCGCTTTCTGCAGACAATGTAAGTCCTGGCTGTTCCACCTCCTGAGGGAGATGGGGTGGGTGGGTTGGGTTAGGGGGAGATGGGATTTTATATTGTTTTTTAATTGAATGATTACTGTTTGTTTTAATGTTTTATAATGTTTTTAATATGCTGTGAGATGCCTGAGGCAGGAGGGGGCGGCCTAATATAAATAAATAAATAAATAAAATAAATTGAGAGTAGCAGAGATTTCTCAAGGTCCCTTGTAGTGATAAGATGGTGGCCCTGTCTCAGCAAGGCCGGAGAGCAAACTCACGGGGAGGGGCTTGGATCGGAGGATTCAAATCCAAATCCTTCCTAAAACTTGGGTACAGAACGGCACTAGCATCAGCAGCTTCGGCCCACAAAATGGAAAGTACTTTTTTACAGAAGGTAACATTTCCCCTAGACTTTTTTTAAAAAAAAACAACCACCCAAAACCATCCATACTGGCACAAAATGTCATCATAGCACAATCCTAAGCAGTTTGGGTCGCATAGGTGGGGAGAGGGTGTTTTTATTGTATGTATTGTAATGTATTTAACTTTTTTGTGTGTGGATTGTGATCCGCCCTGAGCCTTGTGGAAAAGGTGGCATAATTTTTTTTAAAATAAAATTAAATATTGCCACTGCTTCAGATAGGCCTGAATCTCAGTCCAGCGATAGCTATTGAGGATTCTTCTAAAAAAATGTGAATTAAGCTTTTGATGAAAGGAAGGACAACTATGTAAGCCGGCTCTAACTTAGCATTCAAATGGATGCTGAGCTACCCAAGATGAGCTGTCTTTAGTCCCATTCATCCTTGGCAGGCTCATGAAAACCAAGGACCAAACAGGCACAGAGACCAATATCCCCCCTCCACACACACACACTTTTAGCAGGGATCTGCCCCGAAGAGACGCAACACTGTTAACGCAGGAAGATTCTGCATTAAAGCTGCAGCATAAACTAAGGCTGCTTGCCCACATTCAGTGAGGGCAGGACTCACAGTCACGTGAAAAGCCCGATCATGGGCACAGGAATTTCAGCATTATTTTACCATTCCCCCATTAAATTCAATAATGTGAGACAGGGCTGGATTTTGAGCACTGTCTCACATTATTGAATTTAACGGGGGAACAGAAAAATAACCATCAGGGGGTTCATGTGACCGCACTAGCGTGAGTTAAACTCATGTTAGTCCCCACCCCCTAAATGTCGCCAAGCAGCCTTACCTTTCTAAGATGCTAAACATGCCTCCTCCAGTGATTTTGCCTCTTTCAACAGTAACGAGAACTTAACTTTGCTGATCAGGGTCAATTACCTTTTTCTGGGCTCCTCTTCAAAGCATCCGCATCCTGACTGTCCACAGGGGAGGAAACTACATTGGAGAAGAAGAAAAGGTCTTTGATTTTCACAAACTGAGGTTTTATATAATGTTCCCCTCAAAGTAGGACACCTACAAAACATGCTCGTGTACTGAATTCAACGATGATCGAGAAACTATTAATAGGGAAGCACTTAACATGCGTCGCTAAAAAATAAAAATAAGAATTAATGGCCATACTTAAGAGTATGTCGCCGATGTTGTAGCATCCTACATCCAAGCAGAGGGTTGAACTAGATGGAACTTTGAGGTGCCTTCCAACTCTAAAATCTAAATCAGTAGTCACCCAGAATCAAACTCCTTAGATCATGGACCTTTGTGTCCTTAGTACAATGATAAGTAGAGCGTTGATAGCATTGGTTTGAATAAGAGCAGAAGGATCAATTTGCATGCAATGCCATAGTGCTCAGATACCCAGTCATTTTCTCTCTGCCTCCTCCGCCCCCCGCCTTTTGCATATTTAAGTAAAGAAAACGTATGGGCTGCCTTGAGCGTTCAGGGTTCCTGGTTTTCCATTTAGCACAGAAAAACATGGAATTCCTGTTTTATCAGAGAAAAATGTTGACTTTCTCTTTTAGCAGAGAAAAATACAGAATAGAGAACCCTAAGCTGGTTTTTGGCGAGTCAGAGGGGGCTGGCGGGGAGGAGGGATTTGGAGTGGCACCCCCACACACCTGCAGAGGGAGAGACTTGGGCTCCGCGCTGGGGCTGGCTGGGGTAGGATATTATTTTATTTTGTTATTTGTCTGGCAGTGGTAACCGGTGCATCAAACTGTCACCAAAACACAAATAATTTGCAATAAATACTTTTGATTTTAACAGCCAAAACCCGTAGATTTTGGTGTTTTTAATCAGAGAATTTGGGGGGGGGGGGTTCCCCAGAGAATTTCCAATTTTTTGGCAGAGAAAACTAGGAACCCTGCTCATGACCACAACGTAGCTAGTAACATGCAACAACAGTTATAAGCACAAAAATCAAGGAAGCTGGGCCTCACCATTTAGTTGGCTAAAGTGGATCAACTCTTCTTTTGAAAGTTTAGCACCTTTGGAAGGACTTAGAGATTCCACTTCTGTAAAAGCTAGGGGAAAAATAAGTTAGTTCAGAAAAAATGAACCTAGACAGAATTTAGATTGTTCAGAATATTGGAGATTGCAACTTAATACACTGAAGCTAACAAGTATTTACCCAAGTGTTTTACTGAACATGAACAGGGGCTTTAAGGTTAAGCATATTAAATACTTTGCTAAATCAGCCAAACAAGCAGCTACAACAGTGCACACCTATAGACTTCCCTCTCCAGAGTTTACATGGGCTTTACCAGGTTGTGCATATGCTAATCAGCTGTAGACGTCTCTCGCCTTGGCTACTGCAACCTCTGCCTCACTGGCCTTCCCTGTTCTCATCCTGCCCCCCTCCGCTCGGTTCAGAACTCTCCTGCCAAGGGCATTCGCCTCGCCCACCATTTTGATCATTTTCGGCCCTCCTCTCTTCTCTCCACTGGCTGCCTCTACCTGAACGCCTTAAGCACTAGCACAAGACCCTCCATGGTCTTGCCCCTCCTATCCCCCTGCGCTTGTTTCCCACCACATTCCCGTCCATGAGCTGCGCTCCTCCTCTGCTACCACCCCTCGCTTCCTCACGAAGCCTTCGCCCCTCAAAATGTATCTGCCCCATCTCCCTTGCTGCTCCCCCAGGCCTGGAACTCCCTCCCTGAGTACATTCATTCTGCTCCCGCCTTCTCTCCCTGTCTTCAAATCCCTCCTGAAAACCTACCTCTTCCATCCGACTTTCCCTAACTCCTCCCCTCATCTCCTTGTCCCCTTAGTCTCTGGGTTCTCTTTCCCTGTAACTCAGCTAAGCACGTGCACCGGCAACTTGGCAACGTCATGAATGTATCCCTGCCTCTCCCTCTGTTCTCCTCCCCTTTGTCTCCCATCCCGTGGATCTTAGATTGTAAGCCCACTGGAGCAGGGGGCTGTCTAATTGTTGACTGTAAAGTGCCTGGTACATTGCTGGTTCTATATACAAAATAAATGAATAAATAATCTAATAAACTGGCCATTCCCATAATGACAAAGCTCAACAAGGCCAGCATTACGCACAGCAGTAAAGAGGTGTGTAAAGCCTTTCCCCTCCCACAGGCCACTTTGAAAGTTAGCACAAGCTCCAAGGGCCACACTGAAGTTGCGGGTGGCCGTGGTTAAGGGTGCACTCAGCAAGAAGATGGTCCATATCATGGACCTGTGCCGTGGATCACTCACCTATCCTTGTGCACATGCCCTCATCCCTGCTCCCTTACCCAGAGCTCAGTCTTTTAGTGCTTGGGGATAGGAACTAGATCCAGGGCCAGATCCAGGAACTGAAAAGAGCCAAATAAAAAAAACCCAAAGCCTAACTATGGGCCACATTCAGGCCCTGGGCCCGAGATACCTCCCCCATCCTACAGCAGCAGAACAGGAGCATAAATTTAGTAGCAACCGGGAGGTAGAGGGAGGCCCCGGTTCAAGTCTAGCCTTAGCCAGAAACTCACTGGGTGACCTTGGGGCAGTCGCGATATTCTGTCGGACTAGCCCACCTCACAGGCTTGTTGTGAGGATTAAAAGTTATGCTAATTAGTTCGATGTGAAGTGCTTCAAGCGCCAAGCCAGGGGGGCACTATATAAAAATCAAACTGATTATTTATTATTATGAATAATACTGCAACATAGGAGTTTTTTGGTGCATGTCATTACTGTAGAAACCCTCTAGAGTTAGTGGGGCCTTTCTATGGATCAATCCTCTGGAGAAAACAGGTACCAGCATTAGGGCTGTGCTTTTCCACTGGGTACTCTACAACGGAGATGAGCAGGGACATGTAGGGCTTGCAAGTTAATGAATGGTGGGAGAAGTGCAACAGCCAGCGACCCACCCACAGGCCACACTGAGCCACAGGCTTACCTGGGGGTATATGCAGCTTAAAGAGTAGCTTCAGTTTCTCAGTAAAGCTCCCATGGTACATGACATCTGTTAAGGGGCAAGAAACAGACATGTCATTCTCCTGGTTCAATGCTTCAAAATACAAAACAAGTCCCATTTTTAAGAAGCACAAGCCAGGAGCTTATGCATATTTTTGGGCACTTTCACCTTTGTTAATTAAGGTCGCTATTGGGGTGGTAGAAAACCCTCGGTTCCAATGGGCAACTGGGAGAGGGTGTCTTGCTTGGGTGAGGGTGATGAAACCATCCATGTAAAATGGTGGTCGCCAGCTAAGATGGAGACTGGCTGGGCTCAAGAGCCGTGCACTGGGTGGCCCAGTGGGAAAACTCCATCATGAAGCCTGAAGCTTCTCTGCGACAGTCGTGGTGACGACCGGAGTTTGGCCTAGAGGGCTGGGAGCTCACAAAGGAATCTGAAAGCTAGAGAAAAGGGATTTCCCTGAAAGGGGACCGAGTAGGAGCGGTCAGTTTGAGGTACAAGAGCAGCCACGTCGCAATCGTAGAGAGATGTACGTCACAGGAACAAGCAACTTAGTTTTGGCAAATGAAATGTCGGCCTAGTGCAAAGCCCTTCCCCGCACTGCCACAAGAGAATGCAGATTTTGTCAGCCAAGTCTATTGTGCAATATTCTCCTACCGAGAGCACAGGCCAGTTCTTTGAAGTTGATAAGGCAATCGGAGTTCTCATCCAGCAACCTAAAGGTCCACAGGGCAAGGGAGTCCCGATTGGCACAGTGCGCCCATGGGCTTAGAAGGTGATAGAGGACTCTGAACTGCTGGCAGTCAATGCGGTACTGCTCCAGGTAAGGCAGGCTAGGGTCGTGGTGGCTCAGGACGGGGCTGTTTACGCTCCAGTAGCAAGAGAGAAAGTGCTCTTTCTGCAAAGAATTAAACCAGGAGAAAAGAAAATCCTATTTAGGGGGGGTTGGGAACAGATCTTAAAGTTGTTTCCATGTTATTTAAAGCAGATGCAGTAAAACGTACTTATTTAACCATTTTTCTACCCCGCCCCCTCCTGCTTACAAGGCAGCTTACAACATGCACAAACATAATAAAACCACACATAAAATATCACTAAAAACATTAAAATTATAAAAAGAACTAGAAGGGCAGAATTCCCACTCCCCACCCTACCTGTCTCCCTCTCCAAAGGCCCGGCGGAACAGCCAGGACTTACACTGTCTACGGAAAGAGGGGCGGTCCAGGGCCAGGTGGGCCTCCGTTGGGAGGGAGTTCCACAGCCTGGGAGCGGCCACCGAGAACGCCCTCCCCATCGTCGCCACCCGGATGACTTCGAGTCGGGCGTCCCCAGCCGACCGCAAAGGCCGCAATGCAAACCAGGGCCTGAGGCGGTTCCACAGGTAAGCCGGGCCCAGGCCGCTTAGGGCTTTATAGGTCATTACCAGCACCCTGAATTGGGCCTGGAAGATAATCGGCAGCCAGTGCAGAGAACGGAGCACCGGTGTAATGTGCTCGCGGCGACCCGTCCCCGTTAAGAGATGGGCCGCTGCATTCTGCACCAGCTGCAGCCTCCGGACCGTCCCCAAGGGCAGCCCCACGTAGAGTGCGTTGCATAGTCTAGTCTAGAGGTGATAAAGGCATGGATGACGGTGGCCAGATCAGAGTCTGAAACATACCTCCCTCCCTGTCCACATCCACCTTGCCCCCTCCCTTCATACCTTCAAATCTCTCCTTAAAACTCACCTCTTTCGCTCTGCTCTGTCTGACTCTTTATCCTGCTGAGCCACTATTCCTATACCTACGATCGGTTTACCCTTATCCTTGCAACATGGACCTGCCTGCTGTCATTCTCATCGTAACCAAGCCAAGTACGTGCACTTGAGACCTCGCATCTTCATGAATGTTAGACCCCTTGTCTCTCCCTCTGTTCCCCTTCCTAAGTCTCTCCCCCAGCTCCTGTCTCTCAGATTGTAAGCCCTAGGGGCAGGGACCGTGTCTATTTTATTACTTTGTAAAGTGCCAGGTACACTGCTGGCGCTATATAAATGTTTGTTAATAATAATAATAATAATAATAATGTACGTGATCAGAAGGTTGTTACCTTGCGAAAAAGGTTCTTCGAGATAGCTCCCAACATTCTCACAACTGGGTTGTGCATGCTCACCATATTCAAATAATAGACTACATGATGGTCTCAAGCTTTTCTAGTATAAAAAGCACTCTTGCCCCTCAGAACAACAGTTCCTTCCAGCCCTTTCTACGAATATAAGAAAATTTCATGTGGGGCTGGAAGGGTGGGTATTGTGAGAACGTTTGGAGCCATCTCGAAGAACCTTGTTTACAAGGCAGCAACCTTTTGTTCTTCGTCAAGCAGCTCCTCACCGGACATTTTTACATGGCTCCACCAGGTGGGGGGGTCCATGGGTGTCGGCAGGGCAGGCACACAGCCGCACACACATCCCCACTCATCCACACCCACGGAGTAACTGCTGGTTACCCCAGTTGCTCGGGGTGTAGGAACGAGTGGGGGGTGAGTGGGGATGCGTGTTAGGCGGGCGCGCACCCCTACTCACCATGGGTGTGCGCACCATGTCATTCACATATGTTCATGGGTGGGAGAGGGCCGTGTAAAAAGGGCCACATTCACAACTGTCATACTTATACTATCTCTGGTAGGAATTTACTATGAAAAACAATATCTATTCTATCTTGGAAAATCTGCAAATATGGTTCTGAGATTATTATGGCTGCTATTTCACTATCTCTTCTTAATGATGTTATTGCCAACAGGAATACTGTCTAACAGTAAGACACCCCATAACCAGTTAATTTGCCCCCTGGCCCCCCTATAATTAATTCACGCTGCCAGAGGGGCACAAATTAAGTGGTTATGGGTGGGGGGCAGTGTGAATTGATTATATGGGGAGCGGGGGCGCAAATGAACTGGTTATGGGGTGGAGGCAGCGTGAACTGATTATGGGGGCACAACTGAACTGGTGTTATATATCTTTTCATGGCATAATGTGCTAGCTGCATTTTGTGGGTCTTGTGTGTGTGATAGCACCACCTCTGAACCAGTCGCACCGTGTGCATCCACAAAACACAGGCAGCAGCAAGAAGCAACAGACCCCGGAGGCCAGGCTGGCTAAGCTCACCCCCTCCCCCAGTAAGGCAGTGGATGCAGTCAGTCTCTCTGTGCCTGCCTCACTGCCCTCCCGGCTGCCCCTGAAGTGGAACCGCTCCTGCAGTGATGGCAGACGCTCAGCTGGGGAGGTGGGGGGCGAGAGCTTTGGGAGGCCATGCTTGTCTATGGCCGCTCAGAGGAGTGGAGAATGGGTATCCTTCCTGTCCAGAGGGAGTAAATCTTATGTAAATTTAAACATTTGCATAATTAGGTGGGACCTAATTATGCAAATTAGGCCCCACACCAAGACTTCGCACATGGCCTCACAGACCCTGGGGCCAGTCCTGTGTGTTGGGAAAAAAAAATGTACCACATAAGTATACGGGGTCATTTCCATCCCTCCAGTTTTTCTAGGTCCTCAGGCTTTTGACCCTGTCAAACCGTCTGCAATTACCCTTAACAACTCTTAAAGTGTTGTGCGTATGCAGCGGTTATCACTTTCCAGTTTCTGTACAAGTTACACTCCAAAAATCAGGGGTCAATTCAACCCCCAATACCGTAATTGTGGGGTGTTACTGTTAACATCTGGGTACTATTGACCCCAAACATCTTTTGCATTTTGTGAACATAGAACAAAATGGCAGTTGGTAAGTGAACTTCTCATCCTCTGGCATAATTGACCCCAATGCCCTTATAGTGACAGGTTTTTTGGGGGGGGGGATGGGGGTTACATTAGTATTGTTTCTGTACTACAAACAATAACTCTTAACAAAAAATTTTATTGTTATGTTAAACTGGAGTCATTTTCAAATCAATCATATTCATTTTTTCCAATTGTGACTTCATTGGGGTCTATTTTACCCCAATACCAGATTAAAACAGTACATTTTTCCATCATCTGAGGATTAAATCTCCTTTATCTGGTTGGAGCTGACACACCCAGGCAGGATTAATTCACAGAAATTCAGGCATTTTGCAAATGAGGTCATCGTTAAAGAAAAGCAGCACATTACCTTGAATAATTCATAAAGCTCTTCCAGTTCACTTGGATTGATTTTCACATCCTGAGACACAACACGCAGCTAAAACAAATTAAGTACAAAAAAATAAATGAACTGCCACCCTTTTGTTCTTCAGGTTTCATCCAGTGCTAGAGTGACTCTTGCTCACACTTAAGAGGCTGTTTTCTGCAGATTAAAGTAGCGTGCCTCCATTTCGAACAAGTCAAAAATCACCAACTAATCCAAGGAGGGAAGGGAAGAATAAACCCAGGGCCCCAAGCCAAACGCGGGTCTGCGATTCGCAGATTTCCCACGGAATTCCCCTCCCCCCGCGGAATCTCCTGCCCCGCTTACCCCAGTGCAGCTGGGGAGGGGAAACCCCGGCAGCTGGGAAG
>QEPC01011901.1:11192123-11277933 GCA_003113815.1 Sphenodon punctatus | reverse complement strand
CGTCCCCGCAGCGCAGGCTGGAAATTCTGCGCTGGGGTAAGCGGGGCAGGAGATTCCGCGGGGGGAGGGGAATTCCGCGGGAAATCTGCGATTCGCAGACCCGCGTTTCCCTCGGGGCCCTGTGTATAGATTATATACTAAGTGCAAAATGTGGTATAATGTAGCATAACCACACAAACTGCACCAGGGTTATAAAAATGGGCAGAGTTCCATCATCAGTATATTGATCTTCATACTAGGGCTGAAAGATAATGAAATTCATTCTTGCGGGAATCATGTGAGAATCTTTGCAACCCTGGTGAGACCTCGTGAGAATCTCGCGAATCTCAAATACGCCCCCAAAGAGCATGTGTATGTGCAAAATGGCAGCGCGTACGTGGAACAACGCCGGTGGGCAGTTTTGCACATGCGCAGACCATTTTTGGCTATTTTGAGGTTCTCAAGAATCTCACAAGAACGTCCAATTCTTGCAAGATTCTTGAGACGAAACAATCTTGTTCAGAAGCCTACTCTCGGTGAGATTTTAGAGAAGGGTGAAATCTCGTTTCAGCCCTACTTCATACCAGTTACAATGAGTTGGAATATATATCACAACTGTTGCAATAAAACATGAGGACATGGCGTGATGACCTCTGCATTATAAACGTATAGGTACCATAAACAGATGTAAGTAAGGGTCATAAAAGTAATGCATGAATTCAAGATGGCTCTACCTGGCAGTATCCAATCTTGGGATTCCTGTAGGCGTAGGCGGTGAGAACTCTCCTCAGCGCAGAAATACCAGTGTCGCTCTGGAAGGCTGGGTGCTCGGGCAGAGAGCGACGCAAATCTCGTTCAATTTCATCAGTTGCTAAAGTGCACGTCCCCAAGGACCTTTCCACCAGTTCGCTATAATAACCAGGACTGGTAACCATGTCATTAACAGCACCTGCCAGCAGGTTCATTAGACAATGTTATAACAGAGAAGCCATAAAATTCCTACAGCAAGGTTCCCAAAACTATAGGCTGTGAACCCAAGTGGGGTTATTTATTTATTTTATTTTACATATTTTTACCCCGCTCTTCCCCAGAGCAGCGACCATAAAAATATAGCATATTAAAATATAAATATAATATAAAACCAATTAAAACATTTCAAAACATAAAACAGGGGAAAAGTCCAATCATCCACCCCTCCCCACCCACCCTTTACCCCTCTCCCTCGCCAAATGCCTGACCGAACAGCCAGGTCTTACCGCTCCTACGGAACGCGGCGAGGTGAGGAGCCAGGCGGACCCCCACCAGGAGAGAATTCCAAAGGTGTGGCGTGGCCACCAAGAATGCCCTGCTCTGTGTGGCCCCCCGGGAGACCTCCAACACGGCACCCCCGGATGACTGCAGGGGCCGATCCAGAACCTGGGGAGCGAGGCAATCTCGCAGATAGGCAAGGCCCAGGCCGTATAGGGCTTTTATAGGTTAAAGCCAACACTTTGAATCGGGCCCAGAAGACTATTGGCAGCCAGTGCAGAGACTGGAGCACTAGTGTAATGTGCTCCCGGCAACCCAGACCCACCAGGAGCCGGGCCGCCGCATTCTGCACCAGCTGCAGCTTCCGAGTCATCACCATAGGTAGCCCCACGTAGAGCGCATTGCAGTAGTCTAACCGAGAGGTAATCAAAGCATGGATGATCGTGGCCAGGTCTGGAACCAAAACCAGTGGCCGAAGCCGCCGCACCAGATGTAACTGGCGGAAGGCACTTTTCGCCACAGCCTCCACCTGGAGATCCAGGCGGAGCTGCGAATCGAGGAACACCCCGAAGTTCCGCACCTGGGACGTCAGCAGAGGGAAAACTCCTCCGTCTTGTCAGGATTCAGTCGCAGTCGGTTAACCCTCATCCAATCGCCCACAGCTGCCAAACACCAGGTAAGCACCAAGACAGCTGGGCCTGGGTCAGTCGAAAATGAGAGATACAGTTGGGTGTCATCCGCGTACTGATGACACCTCACCCTGAATTCTCTGATCACTTCGCCGAGCGGTTGCATGTACATGTTGAACAGGAGAGGGGACGGAACCGAACCCTGTGGGACCCCACACGGGAAATCTTGGTAAAATGAAAATGAATCACCGAGTACCACCCGCTGAGTTCTTCTGGTCAGGAATGAATGGAACCATTCAAGAACAATCCCGCCCACCCCTGCATCGTCCTGCAGGTGCGTCACCAACATCTCGTGATCAACAGCATCAAATGCTACCGAAAGATCTAAAAAGACCAATAGTGTCGATCAACCCTGGTCCTTTTCTCGGCGAAGGTCATCCACCAAGGCCACAAGTGCTGCCTCAGTGCCATGCCCCGGAGGAAAACCAGACTGCGAGGGATCAAGATAACTGACGCAGTCGAGATGCCCCTGGAGCTGCTGAGCCACCGCGTACTAAAAAGGGTGGCTCAGCAACTCCAGGGGCATCTAAAAAGGGAAGGTTAGAGACAGGCAAATAAATGGCAGGGGAGTCAACGTCAAGCAATGGTTTCTTGAGGAGAGGCCACACCACCGCCTCTTTGAGACAGCTCGGCACTCTACCCTCCCGCAGGGAGGCAGTGACCACCCTGGCCAGCAACTGCCCCAGTGTCTCCCGGCAGCTCTTAACCAGCCAGGACGGGCATGGATGTAATTCACAAGAGGTGGCTCGAACAGTCCCAAGCACCTCCACCACATCAGCGGGCGTCATCGACTGAAAGTGATCCCACAAAATCGGACAAGCCGGGGCTTCTACAGCCTCTGCCTCCTCCACTGTCATAAGTGCAGCATCGAGGTCTTGGTGAATACAAGCAATTTTCTCTGCAAAATAATCTGCAAAAAGGTCACAGCAGGCGGGAGATGACTCAACCCCCGGGTTGAGGGAGGCTGGACTGACCAGACCTCGTACAACCCGGAACAACTTTGCTGGACGGGATTTTGCGGGATTTTACGGATGCTATGATATCAGCAAAGAACTCCTTCTTTGCTGTTCTCATAGCTACGGCATAGGCTCGTAAACTAGCTCTATGTCGCTATCTGTCTGCTTCAGTTCGAGATCAACGCAACCGTCACTCCAACCGTCACCCCTCTTGCTTCAGGACCTGCAGCTCCTCGGAGAACCAGGGAGGCCTACGGGGCCGTCGCCTGGGAGCTGTATGATTGATGGCCTCAGTCAGCAAGATGTTCCATAGCCTAATGAGGTCATCGATGAGACGGTCGTCTAGGTCAGAGGGTAACTCCCCGAGAGCACCTAGAAACCACAATGGGTCCATCAGCCTCCGGGGGCGGACCATCCTAATAGGATCCGCACCCTGCCGAGGGCCAACATATGCTAGAAAGGAAGTCTGTAGGAGGTAATGTATTCCTCTTACAGAATGCAATAGGGTTGCATTCCTAATGGATATTGGATAGTGTCGGCATGTCCTTGGTGCTCTCCTCAAATTGGGTTTACCCAGGCAAAATAATGATGTACGGCAGTGTACATCATTATTTTGCAATATACATAATAGCCTCAATTGGCAGTAGAGGTTATATGCTACAAGAGCCTTTCAGCAGTTGTGCGTACAAATATTTTCCTTTACAAACTTGGATTTTGACCATTTCCTCTCACCATTTCCACAGAAAACCCTTTATGTCTGTGGTTTTACATTTGTGTTTCTGGGCATTTGTCTCTTCTCCTGAGAAATTCCCCAGCCATATCTGACTCAAGCAGTGTCAGAAAGCACACATCAGATTTGGAACTTTTTAAAAAGTCTTTTGTTATTGCAACCCAGAGGTGATAAGACAGCAAACCGTGGAGTGCACCGTAAAGTACCTATGCAGACAGGAACCTCAAAAGCAGCTAGGAATTAAAGATTAATGACATTCAGAAGGCTAAGCAAGCACTAGCACAGTATCCTTGGTAAGAGATTTGCATTTTTTTAAAAAAAAAATTAAAATCAAAAGTGGATCTTCTAGAAGTGTTGCAAAATATTCCAATACTGGAAGAAGAATGCTCATGTGCTTAATGTGTGGAACTGGAATTCCAGTGACACGGGTTTCATTTATGGATGCACACAGAACCTTGTATGACCTAGGGCTAAATGTGTACACCCTGAGTTTTTAGAGGAGCTAAAGTTAATGAGGGCTGCAAGTATTTGGCATCTCTAGGAAAGCAAATTAGTTGCTTACTCCCTCCCTTTGTGCCTGCGCTCCCCACCTGTATCAATGCAGGAAACAAGAAGCTCCTGTCTCATAAGTATGTTGTTGAGATAAGCTCATTGGCATTTGTTAGGAACTCAGATAGTGTGCTAGAGAAGACCTATAAGAATTTGTGCACAATTTCAAAAACACTTGCTAGTGAGTCGTGACTATTGAGTGGTTTGTAACTTCCATGTTCTGATTCAAGGTGCCTTGCCTAGAACACAGATCTACAAACTGGGACCAAGTTCTCTCCAGCAGAACTCAAAGTTGCCACTCCTGGGACCCAAGTACAGCCTACACCAGCAGTTAGCGAGTTTGAAGGGCCACAGATCTGTAGTTCCTAGCTTTTTTTTTTTTTTAAATGTATCTTATCTTGAACCAATTTAAAAATCAGTGAAGTAAGCGTGATTTCTCCTGCCCCACCAAGTACAAACAGGGTCTTTAAAAAGGCTCTTTTCCCACCTGACTCTCCCCCTGAACTTTAAGGCTACAGTCCTGAAGCCACTAAAGGTAAGGTCAAAATTCCCATTGATTTCAATGGGTAAAGACTGGTACCCTGAGGCCTCAACCTCTAATCTTTCACCAAGGAAGCAATTTACATAATTGTTACCTGTGTAATTTATTTTTTTTAAAAACAACTGCATTCAACCGGTCTAACTCCCAAGTGTAAAGATTAGAGGTTTGGGCTGGGTTTTAATGACTTGCCTAAGAACAAGATCCTTATGCACTTGTTTAATATTTAATTCTCCAGGCACATGCAACTCTGCTCTGGCAAAGGAGCAGCTGCTTGGTTTGGACACAAAGCATGTTCGCTCATTGTCTAGAATGTCCCGGAAGCAGAATTTCATAAAAAAACAACCTGTGGTAATTATTCTTGAATACCTGAAAACAGCAGCCAAAGCTCCCCTCTCAAGGTCTCTGGGATCCCTCGCACAACGAGGTCTCGGGTCTTCTTTGTCCGAAACATGCTGACGCCACGGCCACATTCTGCAAAGAGGATATTCCAGGACTGCTCTTTCATTTTTTCTTTCAACTAGCAAAGCAAAACCAAGAGCCCATTAAACGAACCGCTCAGATCTTTGGAAAGAAACGTAGGGCCAGATTTTATTTTGGGGCGCTCAATACACATGCAAATAGGCATGTGTCTCATGCTGGAAACACTCAGCCAGAATAACAACATGTATTTTAAACCCCAATTCTGCAGCTTCATGTTGGCCACTCGCTGGCTTTGCACAGTGAGCTCGAACGGACATTAGGGCCACCCATGCGGGGCGAGCACAGCTGCTGCAAGGACAAGCAAGGAGAGCACAGTGGTTGGGGAGAGCCACTGCCATGCTCTCCCACCTGTCGGGGGAGCAACTGGCAACAGCAGGTCCCGGGAGAGTGTTCACCATTAGTTGCTCTCCAGTGCCTGCCTCCCTGGCATCAACGGGTCCCTGAGTGCAGCAAGTGATGGTGGCAGGAACAGTAATGATTCCCTGGAGCCCATCACTGCTCGCTGGAATCAATAAGCACCTCTTGGGGAACCCACAGGCAACCCCCTGTGTGTTGCGGATTGCCCCAAATCTGTGGTGCTCTGGATTTAAATAGTAATAATTTTATTTATAAAGCATCCCCTGCTGAACGGCACTTGGAGCGCTTCACAAAATCCAGTATCACCACGCAATAAAACAATTTCAAAGGGGAAGGTAAAAAAGGAAGATTGAACGCATTCAGGAGAACCAGCAGTGGATCCACTAAAAGCACCTGAAGAATTGGGGAAAAGGGGAAAAAAAATGTCTTCAGGCACTTTTTGAAGGTGAGGAGGGAGGAACCAAGACCAACATCTGGAGGGAGCGAGTTCCACACAGAGGGGCCCGCCCCAGCAAAGGCCTGATCGTCTGCCGACTTAAGGCACAACGGCAGGATCTCCAGACAGCAAGTGATTACTGAGCAGAGAAGTTCCAGGAGCAGGTGTCAAATACAGCCAGGGCCTGCAGAAGAGCTTTTAGGTACAAGCTTTTCTGTACCATGCTCTTTAATCATTTATGAAGTCATAAACCCAGTTACCACAATTTCTTGGTTTAGAATATTTATTGTTTTCTGCTAAGTTACAGACCATTCATAAAAGCAATAAAAACAAGCATCACTCAGTTTGTTTTCTGGAAGTCTATGTATTCATGGGTTTGACATTGGGTAGGAGAGGGGGGGAAAACAAAAGTCACGTAACTCATAAGCATAAGTAATGAGAAAGGAGTTGGGACAAGAAATCTGGTCACGTGGATACAGGGGCTCCAAATGGGATCGGCTGCTTTGTGTAATGGACCCCTGGTTCAAAGGTGTGAACATACAAACATTCAGAGAGAAGCGAGTTCTCAGGGTACCCACAAGCCATTCATGGTCTGCTGCAGAAATAATGCTCAGCTCCTAAACAGATAATAGAACACATCCTACAAACCCTAGTGGGCAAAACAGGTTGCTCTGGTTTGATTCTATTTCTCCCTTTGTTCTGCTCTGAGTTTGACAGAACAGGAACAGAGCAAGCCTGGGAGCCAGGGAGCTTATACCAGCAGCCCTCAAGAACCACCCTCACCATCGTGCAGTCGTTTCCTGCCCTCGGGCTTATCTATCTGTCAGCCATGTCTTTGACTTATTTCAGTGGCTCCAAATAAACCAGGACTAGAGTTGAATCACCGACATGAAGCAGCAAGAGGTAGCCCATACTAGCTAAAGAGAATGGACTTGGTAGCTTATTTATTTATTGATATTTAAATGGATATCCTGGCCCCTCCCATCAACAGACAGCTCAGGGTGGCTCACAACAGCTACAGTTAAAACAGTAAATACAATAAAACAGACCAAAAGGGAGAACCAATTAAATAAGATAAAAACAATCAACCTAACCCCCTTGCCCCTCCTCTCCCACCCTACCCACTCCCTTCCCCGAAGGCCTGGACGAACAGTCAGGTCTTACAGGCCCGGCGGAAGGTCAGAAGACCCGGGGCTAGTTGAGCTTCCTCCAGGAGGGAGTTCCACAGTCGCGGTGCAGCCACCAAGAACACCCTCACCATTGTGGCGCCCCCGGCTAACCTAGGGGACTTCCAAGAAGGTGCCCCCAGCAGATCGCAAGGATCGCCCCAGGACCCGAGGTGGTCTCTCAGATAGGAGGGGCCCAAGCCGTGTAGGGCACCTTGAATCGGACTCGGAACACTATAGGCAACCAGTGCAGAGCTCGGTGCATTTACTCCTGAAAACATTTACAAGCTCATGGAACATAGGTCAGATCAAGTACTTATCAGGTGTGGCCTAAGAGAGCATTTTCATACACAGGCAATATTCTCCTGAAATCCTGTTGAACTTCTGAAAGATTAGTCACATAAGACCTGCTTGCATGACAGAGCACTGACTGGCACAACCAGTTCCCTACTCGGGTAAAACCAATGTCCCAACTACAGACAGCTACGTAGAACCTTCTGTAAACTGCAATGCTAATATACTCTGCAAATCAGCTTCATTGATTCAAGTACCTCTGTAGAGAAAGGAGGACAGAGGAGGAGTAGCTCTAACAATGGGAGTATGGTCCAGCAGACCCACTGAATCCAAACTGAATTACAATATTTCACACATCACTTGTTCCTAGCATTTGAGTCCAACCTCCCAGATGTACCCAGGTATCCGAATCAGAGAAGCACAGCCTGAATGGGAAATCTGATGCCTCTTCCTCTGCCCAACACTGACTGTCTCAGAAAGGTCCTCCCAGCATTGCCTCCGGTTAAGCCACTGTACCCTCTGACTGCTCTCATCACCACATCCTCAGACGTGGACAGAAAGGATATTAAAAAAATATTTAAAAGGACTCAATTGAAAAAAGAAAAAGGGAAAAAAAAAGCTAGGGAATATTTGTTCTCCATTGCCACCGAAGACTGAAAAAGCAGCAATGGTCTTCCATTTCAGGAAGGTAGGGTTAGGTTAAAGATTAGGGGGAAATGTCCTAACTGTTAAAACAGTTCAGCGGTAGAACCGGCTGCCTAGATAGGTTGGGCAATCTCCTTCCCTGGAGATTTCCAAGAAGAGGCTGAATTGACATGCATCAGGGATGCTTTAGGGATAGGATATTCCGCCAATGGACAGAGGAGGGTTGGACTAGTTGGCCCCCCTTGAGGTCATTTCCAACTCTTCAGTTGTACAATTCTATGAAGGAGCCTGGCTAACATTACGGGGGAAGGAAGGGGAGGTGTTTAAATAAAGGAGGACTGAAAAGATTGACCTTCTCCCCCTCCAAATAAGTTTGAACAACAGAAATATCAGGAATGTCTCATGCGGTGTTCTCTGATTTTGTTGCTGATTCAGTAACTCTTCTGCCACCTTCACTCCCCCTAGGAAGCTGACCCAATTTATCCCCATTGAAAAAGGGGGAGAACCAAGAACCTCAGAAGTGCTTTTTCTTTCTGTAACAACAATACATAAAACTTTCAAAAGCAAGTCAGTAATTTAGGCGCACAAGTCCTGTTGCACATTAACGGCACGTGGATGTAGAAGTCACTTAGGAGCGTTTGAACTTTCCCCCCCCATGTTACTATGAGGATGAAGCAGAAAGGAGGTGGGGCACCAAGCTGATTTCTAGATCACAAGTATACTTGCACCCAAAGTTTCTTGTGATTCTGAGTCTCAAAAATTCAAATTAGCGGAAATGAAAATACACCCTCACTGCCATAAAACAGGCCTACAGCTCCTCTTGGGGGAGAAAGGGGAGTCGGGAGAGGAAGCAGGCAAAAAGAGTTTGCTGAGGGGGAGATAAGACATATCACTATTAAACAAGGAAAACACTATTAAATACAGCAAGGCAGAGAGGCTCCCTGTGGAAATGCTTAGTCAAATACGAAGGGAGAGGGAAAATTGCCAAAGTTAGGGAACAAACTCTCACTGGAATACATTTCCATTTAATTCTATTTAATTAAGATTCAAGAAGCTGCTTTCTCTCTTACCATTTTGGAGTCGAGATTCTCTGCATCTTGAGGGTGGAATACAGTCATGAGAGCTTCCGTGCTAACGGCCTTGCTGCAGTTCCTTTGTCCTGCCATGGACTGCTCATCATAACAATCCACCAGACTGTCAGGGTCAGAACTCGAGGCAACAACCTGCAAAAGGAATACACAGCAGCATTCAAACACACCTAGACCGTCCTGTTGTATCACTGCACACAAAAGGTAACGAAGAGACATGGAGGGGTTTTGGGGGTGGAGTGGGGGGGGTAACTTTTCCCTAAAATGATTTTAAAACCAATTTTCAATAGGCCACAAGAACTTCGAGCACTAAGTCAGTTTTTGGAAGGTTTAACATAGGTGCACATTATTATGTGATGCACATGCCAGGATTGACAGAGCAAATATGAAGTGGCCCTGGACCTGTCGAGCTTACAATCTCACTTTGTGGGCAGCCCTTGAGAGATACATGGATTTCTACCACCATAGCAAGAGGTTTATTTCCATTATAAAAAATGTTTTAAATAAAATCTCATAGCAACGAGAAGGAAGAAACTCATTTGACTTCAATGGACACTGGATCCAGGTCCATTGATAGTAACTGGCAAATCTTGCGTTCACATTCAGAATGTAATCTTGCAAGCCTCCTTTCAGAAGGGGAGAGAGGAAATATTCTCTTGCAAAGTCTTTCGGCAAATCAGGGAGAGAAAAGTCAGAAGTTTGATAGTGAACATACATGTTGTTTCTCCAGGCACGGAGTTGGACCAGGCTTCCCTGGCTGTCTCACTGACACTCACTCCCCTGCCCTTTTCGTCAGAGCCAGGGCTAGGGAAAGCACTGAGTGGCACCATGGTGGCCGCTACCGCAGCACATGAAATTCACTCAAGGGGCTGACTGGTTATTAGCTCTACATGCTACAAAATGTGAGTGAGGGCTTAACAGACCGGACACAGACTCCAGAGGGCTATTGTCTCGTTTGAAAACGCGCTCCGTGAGTGAAAACAGACATAACGCTAACATCACTTTAACATTCCTTATGCGTGTTGCAGGGCTGCATTGGTGCCCTTTGCAGCCCTGCAACATGCACAAGAAATGGCGTTAAAGTGGCATTAAAGCAGTGTTGGCATTATGTCTGTTTTCACCCAGTGAGTGCATAAGGCATTGTCAAGGTCTATGTCTAAAACTCCATCATTGATAGATTGATGGTTGAAGCAGAATCACCCAACATTTTTCCATTCAAATTTCTCTCCGACACACATTCAACTAAATCAAGAGAGGCTACCCTATAGGAAAGTCATATAATGTCAAACTGAGGGATGACCCAAGAGCTAGATCCTAGCAGGCAATGTTCTCTATCTAGAGTTGGATGGAGCAAGAGGGGAAGGGTGGCTGTGTGTTAACATTTGCATCCCAAAACACTAAAAACATTGCCACAGAGGGCAAAAAGACCAGTTCTGCTTTTAAAGTAAACACAAGTGATATACCCACATCAAATAAAGTCAGGAAACCTCTATAGGAATAGTATGCCAACAACAATACAAAGGCTAGTTTCAAACATGCTACTTTAGGAGGGCATCTTTTTAGAACTGAAAATGCACCTGTGACATTGCTTGTCTAATTTAAACAAGATGGCAGACACAATCATAAACGTTACAAGTTGGATCTTCACAGCTGGTGAAGCTGGCACAAATTCAGTGACATTACAGTCGAGGTTGTGGTCCTATCTAGTTTTTAGGGTGGGGAAAACAGCATTTATCCTTTGAAACTCAAGGCATAGATATGCCTGTTCTTTCCCTCATGATAGGAAATCTGTTTCATGGGTGCTGCACGGATCATGATAGCATTTTGGACAGCTCAAAGAACAAGGGTTCCAAGGGAATGTTTATACTGAAGATGGGCCAAATTGCAAGGTCAGCTCCACATTTCTTCTGATTTCAGTAAGTCTTGGCTATAAGGGTAGGTTGGAGGCCAAGGGCAGGGACCCTTAAAGGGGAACCCTTGCAAATGCATCCCACCCATGTGGGAAGAGAACCAGAGTGAGCTGGAAGGGCGTGGCAGCTGGGGACTCACTAATTCCCAAACCAACACCCAAGGTACCAGTGAGGCTCTGGGAACCCCGTTACTACACTTGGCCTTTACCTCTGTGCTTACAGCATGTTGCGGACTTGCTTTTGCACCGCATTTGTTCCGGAGCTTTACCACCAGATGTTCAAAATCCCTAACTTCAGTGAAACGGAAGGCTTGTTTCCCTTTGGTAGCAATGTTGACTCCTCTGTTAGCAGGATCAGCCTTCTCAACTCCTATGACCTGAGGAGGCAAGGACACAAAAGGATAAGTCTTCATCGTTCCAGGCTGTGTTAGCTTGGCTTGCAAAAAGGAAGATCTGTGAAGAGCGTTTTCATAGACAAAGAACCCCAGGACGCAGAGCATAGCATGAAAAAAATACAAGCAACTTTGCTGTCCCCGCATAGCACACTCTGCGGCTATTCAAGTACAAACGACTGGGTTGATATTAAAGCATGTGACCTGACTGGCCCTATCAGAATGGGCACTCGGCGCCCCCTTCCCCCCGACAAACTCCTTAATTTCAGGAGCTTCATAGGGGAAGGGGGGCTGGAACGTGACTTAACCCTGCCTTTGCCACACCCTTTTGATGACATCGCTCCACCACTTTCCATATTTATTTTATTACATTTATATCCCACCCCCTCATGCTAATAGCAGCTCAGGGCAGCTAACACATCAATAAAAATACACAATATAAAATACAATTTAAAATATCTTTTGAAAAAACAAAAATATAAAACCCCCATAGTAAAACACCGCAAAACAACGGAAAACCTTCCTCCCTAACCCTAACCCCCCACACCCTACCCATCATCCTTGCTGAAAGCCTGGTGGAACAGCCAGAATCACAGGTGTAATGTGCTCACGGAGACCCGTCCCCGTGAGAAGGCGGGCCACCGCATTCTGCACCACCTGCAGTCTACAAACCATCACCATGGGTAGCTCCATGTAGTGCGCATTACAATAGCACAGTCTTGCGGTGATGAAAGCATGGATGATGGTGGGCAGGTCAGAGTCTGAGACTTACGGCCGAAGTCGCTGTACCAGATGTAATTGACGAAATGTGCTCCTCACTACAGTCCCCACCCAGACATCCAGGTGAAGCTGAAAGTCAAGGAGCACCCCCAGACTACGAACCTGAGGAACCATCGGAGGGCACACCACATTGATGGGGGATGCCAACCGCACCGCCTTACCTACCAACATCACCTCTGTTTTGTCAGGATTCAGCTTCAGACGACTTGCCCGCATCCAGTCCCCCACAGCCACCAGACACCGGGTAAGCACCGAGACTGCCGGATCTGGGTCTGATGAAAAAGAGAGGTAGAGTTGGGTGTCATCAGCATATTGATGACACCGAACATCAAGCCCTCTCACGACCTTGCCCAGCGGCTGTATATACACGTTGAACAGGAGAAGAGACAGAATAGAACCCTGCAGGACCCCACACAAGAGGTCACGGGGGAACAAAGAACAATCCCCAAGCACCACTCACTGAGTTCTTCTAGCCAGGAAGGAGTGGAACCATTCAAGAACAGTCCCACCCACCCCGGCTCAGTCCCACAGGCAAGTCACCAACATCTCACGTTCAACGGTATCAAAAGCAGCCGACAGATCTAACAGAATCAGCAGGGTCGATCGACCCTGATTCATTTCACAACGAAAGTCATCAGCCAAAAACGGACTGTGAAGGTTCTAGAAAACTGATGCAGTCCAGGTGCTTCTGCAGCTCTGAGCAACTATCTGCTCAATAACCTTCCCTAAAAAGGGAAGGTTAGAGACTGGCCAATAACTGGCGAGGGAGTCAATGTCAAGCAATGGGTTCTTGAGCAGAGGTTGCACCACCACCTCTCTGAGGTAGCTCAGCACTCTGCCCTCCTGAAGAGAGGCATTGACCACTCCCGGCAGCAATGGCCCCAACATCTCCCAGTTGGCCTTGACCAGCCAGAATGGGCATGGGTCCAGTGATGCTATGAGGGCAGCAAAGAACTCCTTCTTTGCTGCTCGCAGCACCACAGCATAGGCTCTTAAACTAGCTCTGTGCTGCAATCTGTAGGCTTCAGCACGCGGACACCACTGTCGCTCCAACAGCTGCCCTTCCTGCTTCAGCCGCCGCAGATCCTCAGTAAATCAAGGAGACCTGCGGTGCTGATGTTGAGGGAGTGGATGCCTGGGAGAGATTCGGTCAATGGCCTCCGTTAGCAAGGTATTCCAAAATGCCATAAGACCATCAAGCGAGCAGTCATCAAGATCAGAGGGTAACTCCCCAAGAGCATTCCGGAACCTCTCTGGTTCCATCAGTCTCCGGGGGCAAATCAACCAAACTGGTTCCACATTTCTCCAGGGAAGACATGCGCCGGGAGACTGGTCTGTAGGAGGGAATGATCCATCCATGACAAGGGCACTGCTGACACCTCCCCCGCTAACGGATCCCCCACCTCAAGGTCAGTGCAGAAGATGTCTAGGGTATGCCCCCCCCCATTATGTGTCGGGCCGATGACCATTTGAGACATGCCCTGGATGCCATGGCGACCATGAACTCACACTTTGCTCCCCCAAGGCCGGCGTGAATACTGAAGTCCCCCAATCGTGCAGGGATGCCGCCATATAGGTAGGTGCACAGCATACTAGCAGCATCCTCAACCTGTCTCCTGCCAAATCAATCACAAGATGGAGGCCCTCAATGTAGCCTTGCCTCCACAGACCACCACAACGTAAGGCACTCCACAGGGGTGATACATTTGGTTTGGATCTGGCCCAACGTAGACAGGCTTGGGCTGAAATATTCAGCCCAAGCACTGCAGAGCTCCAATGGACATCTTGCCCCTTTAAAAACCAGACCTTGCTATGGGCCAAATCTCCAGGAGAGTGTACACAGAATGCTGGGTTCTGTTAGAAGTCAAGGGTCACAAGAGATGCTCACTTCTGAGCCTGTTCAAAAATCTGGCCTCTTATTGAGAGGCATAAAACGGGAGCAAATCTTTCTTTAAATAAAAAGACTTTGGGCCCACTGGTGGGAAGTGAAAACTTACAAACACTTGGCCCTAAACTCTCTTGAAAGCCTGTTCCCAAATGGTTGCTTTGACTGCTGCGTCTTAAATTATGATCTGAAATTCTCATACTCCAGGCTCTTGCAAGTATAATTGATGTAAAGAGGATTTCAAAAGGTAAGGGTCCATCACAGAAATGTTAATAGGAGGTGACCTTAACTGCTGTGTTGGGACACAGCTCCAGGGTTACGAATGATAACACTGACAGTTTCACTATTTAATAATGTAGTGTTTTTCCCTCCCCCCAGAGAATAATAAAACCAACAGCAAGGCTGTGAATTGCTAGACTGTCACAAGTTGCTGCTACTGTTCTAGCCCCTGCAGCCTAAGTGCTCAAGAATGAAAAACAAGGGACATAAAAGCAATTCTAGATTGTTGTTTTTTATTTTTTTAAAAGGTTTTAATGGCCAGACAGCAAGTTCAAAGCTCCTTTAAATTGGTTATATTTGGCAAAGCAATATGCTAAAGCCCTTATCACACTGAGGCATCCCAACAAGGAATCACACAAGCAGCACTATCCAAGCAGACTGGGCTCAAGTTCATTTAAGCCCATAGAAGATGACTGGAGTTACACAAGGGATTAATCTGGGCATGTGGGCATTATGTTCTATAATATCCTCCTGCCCCCAAACCCAGTTAAGTAAAAAAGTACCTCAAATACACTTCAATAGTGATACTCAGGTGGCATGCAGCAGGTACAGAGGAGAGACAAACTTGCCAAAATCTTCGTAGTTTCTAGTGCATTCCTTTCAAGAAAGTATTTGGTGCTGATAAAAGGCTAACGAGAGAGAAGATGCTGCCCTCTTGAAGTCCTCGGAACAGGGCAGGAAAAACGTAGGTTTCCTAAAGGGTGTTTCTTTGCACCTTTCACCTCTAAGCAGTTGACAGTCTCCAAGATCACTCAGAACTTCGCCCATCTGATGAAGATGCCAACTGCGATGGCAGACTGAGGTTTGCTCACCAACCGCTAGAGCAGGGGTGAGCAGATCTCAGGAGCCAAACGTAGACCACAGCTAGTTTCTATATGGCCCTTTTACAGTTCTCTGATCTGGCCCCCCTGGATGCAGTTCCTACCTTCAAGCAGGGCATGAAATTTCAGTTTGAACTCCGAGAGCCAAAAATAATAATAATAATAAAATAAATCCAGTTGCCACATTTTATCCTGATATTAAACAGTCCTTGCCTCATTACTCCCCTGAACCAGTCACCAGCCAGAGTTTTCTGGGCGTGAATGGCTCCCAGGCGCCTGCAAATTTCATGCCCTGCCCTCAAGCACTGAAAAACTGAGCTCAGGGTAAGGGAGCAGAGATGAGGGTATGCACAGAAGGATAGGGGACAGATCTATGGTATGGAACCAGGATCTGGAGCCTCTCCTTCCCAAGCACATCCCTTATAAGCACCCCTGCCCACAACTTCTGTGTGTCCTTCAGAACTTGTGCTAATTTTTAAAGTGGCCCCTGAGGGGGACAAGATTCCCACCTCTCAGCTAGTTGTACATTATACAGCTCCTTTCACACAAGCCACTGAACAGATGGCACAGATTCATGCGTACCCACAAGGCAAATTCATGGATAAAAGCGGCAAAACCCATCTACAGTCCTTAGAGTTATGCACTCTCTCCCAGTTCATTACTATGACTTAAAAGTCTTAGAAGGAACTCCCAGATTATACAGGAGTTCTGTGATTTGTCCGAGTTGGAATAGTAAACAATCTTCAGCCCAGATGGAAAGCAGATTTAAAAAAACAACAAAAAGCAGTGAACTCAAAGTGTGTCCGATCTGAAACATGAAATGAGTTCTGTATTCAGTGGGACCTAGCCTGATAGAGCAGGCAACAACAAAAAAACCAATTTTATTATGAGAAACTTGACTTGAGAGTAAGTGCTAGAACTACTTTAAGTCTATAACCAAGTACGAAACTTTCAGTGCAATTAGCTCTGACTGCGATTTGCATTTACCTCTCTCAGGGGAATAATCACACTGCACAGGCAGCCATCCTGACTGGCAAAGCAGACGTAGTTCTCCGAAATGCACATCTTCCCCAGAGTGTTGAAGTGGCTGAAAGGCACCCATAAGAAACATTCATGCACCTCCTTCAGGGTCTCTTCTTTGGGTAGTCTAAAGAACCCACTAATCTGTTCGCTGTGGGCTCGCCTCTCAAGGCCTCTAAGGTACAAGAAGATAATATTTTACATTTATTAAAATTGAACTATAAGGGGATTATGTTAAAAATGTATAAATACCACATTTTCAAATTCATTACAAGAGACAAGTGAGGGCCTGAGCACCCTTAAATCTCAGTAAAGTCACTGTAAGCGGTCAGCACTCTGCACCTTGTAACACAAGGCCTTCTGACCCACTTCTGCAAACCACTTAAGCAGATGCTTAACTTTAAGCATGCACTTCCCTCCCAACGAAGTCAATGTGATTTAGGGATCTGTCAAAGTGCTGTGCTGAATAGCAGTAACGCCTGAATCACAGCCAACATTAGGTTTCAAATGTACCACTTTCCGATAGCCCATTCTGCTCTGCAATTCAAACCATCAAAATAAACCTATTAAACCTAAGCCAGTTTTGACTTGACAGAGGTAATTAGCGGGAAACGTAACACGTGTGTTCATTAGAAACATCTGCCACAGTATAATTGTTTCAGAAGCTGAAGATTATTTTTGCATGTAAACACGCAGCCACAAATGTTTCTGGCAGGAAACCAACTTCCAACTCCGACACTGCTACCATAGCCAAACCTTGTTTATCCATTAAATACAACTTAGAGCAAGTCTGATCATTGGTGAAAATAAGCCAGGCAGAGAGAACTGGTACAGAGGGGCAACAGGGATACAACCAGGAGCAATTAAATTAAATTAAATCAAGGAAGACACAGGCTATTAGACAACAGATGATGAAAAGTAAGGAAGCTCTACATGAAGGTGTAGAAGCCCAATTGAGAAAGCCCCATAAAATATGCAATAGGAAGTAATCCAGCACTAGCCAGGGGGCACAAACACTAACCCAAATAGCTGGCTTAGTCCTGCAAGGCTTTGTCCACACACAAAATTTATTTCAGACTAACTTTGAATTTAACTCGGATTAGTTCATCGGTATTAAAGGGCTACACACAGTGGGGCGGATTCCAAGCCCCGCAGATGAGCGCGCGCCACACGTGACACACATCCGTGTGGAAGTTGCACGGGATCGACGTAGCACACTGCATGCAGGTGTTCTGGATAACACCCACCGTCTTTGGGGGGATTAAGGCTCCAGTCCGCCAAACATTCCTCCAGTGGAAGCCCCTTCACTTCAATGGGACCACACCAGAGACTTTTGAAAATCAGGGTATGGTTTGTTCCATCTATCTTAGTTTAACGCTGCTTCCAACTCAATTGCTTTTTAATCTACAAAGAGAGCGTTGGCTTGTTTTAAGTAGCAGCTGAGGACTGCGTGAGACACAGAAAAGCTCTTCCTGTGATGCCTGAGTAGCAGGATACAATCCTATAAATGAGACTCCACGGAGCCCCTCGAAAGAAGAGCTTCCTAAATACAAGAGCAATGGAGCAAGTTGCTGAGGGAGGTTGTGACATGGGTGTAACTTTGGGCTAACATTTGTGGGGATGCTGACTCTCATAAGCCGTGGCCCCGTATCCCGGGACTGCGGGAGGGAGAGAAATTTGTGATGTGTCCCCCACATCCCCGGCTATAATTACTCCCCCGTGGAAATCTCCTTTAGTGGAGACTTTCAAGAGGCTGGGTAAGTATTTAGCAGAGATGGTTTACATCTAGCTAACCCTGCATTAGGCCCATATTCCAACAGACAGATACTTCACAGTAGTTAAGCCTGAAATCACTTTTTCTTCTAAAACGTTCATACGCGCGGAGTGCTAAAATGAAGTTATTCCACAGTAGGAAGAGCAGTATGTATTCCTGAAAAATGACACGTACATACTCCTCTTCACATTGTACTATGAAGTAAAGCATACTTGACTTTGAAGTGTTCACAATATTTACTTTGAAGTAAGAAGAGGTTAACGTTGCTTGTCATGACCATTAGGGAGAAGATTGAGAAGTACCTACTTCTGTTTGCAGCTGCACTATTAATAGTACTGAAGAGTAGCAGCTACTTCAATGTAGTTAAATCTTACTAACTACTTGTTTGCTGGAATGTGGTCTTAGTGCATGGGATCTGAATCTATGATCCCTGGGATCTTCTCCAGCCGTATTACTTCATGCTACCCAAATCAATTCACCCATTAGTGGGAACCAGCCACCAAAACACTACATACCGTGTAGTGTAGATACATACCGCCAAAACACTAATTGCCAACAACATTCAGACCACGTACTTAACAAAAAATTCACATGTATTTAAAAAAACTTCCTTTATCTCCCCCCACTCCCAATACTTTTTCCACGAGATATTCACTGACAGGGGTGGAAATTCAACTTCGGATTAAGGTCCTTTTTATACGGGCCGTGGCACAGGGGGGGGTCGGTGTGCACCACAGTCCATGTGAGGTGGGTGGGGGAAGGGTGTAGATGGGCACACACCCATCTCCACCCACCTCCACCCATCAACATGCACGGAGTAACCCCCATTTACACCAGTTACTCCGTGCATGGGGGATGTGCGGAGGTGGATGTGCGCGGGAACACACACACACCAATCACGGGATTTATATGGGTGGCACCCACGCATGAACACCCATGGGTGCTGCCCATGTAAAAAGGGCCCAGTTCTGTAACTGCATGGAACGTGCTATCAGGATTAATCTGTACCAAACCGGAACACTGCAACGAGCCTATTTTGGTTCGGTTCTAAAATAAAAATTACTGTGCCTGCGCAAAATGGCCACCAGACCGTTCTGCGCATACGTGGCAGCCATTTAGCACATGTGCAGGGCGGCTGCCCTTTTCCAAAATGGCAGTGATACTGGCACCGCCATTTTGGAAAAGGGCACACATGCGCAGAACCGCCAAGTGGCCATTTTACCCATCGTTAGTGAAAACAATGCATTTTAATTTATTTAAATACAGATCCGTAATATGAATCCGCATTTAAATCTGTTAACTTTGGGAAACAAAAATAATCCAATACAAATTTGCATCCAAAAGACTGCCCCTATTCACCAACAGCATACCCTCTTCATTCCAATCCTCACTTGTTGCTAACACAACCATAATTTTTTTTTTTTAATGTATTTTGCGTAATATTTTTTTAAAATAGTTTACAATATAAACACTTTTCTAGAATATTTATGTCCTCCATAGATCTGAGTATAGGTTTCAACAAAGATCGAATTTAATGGTAAGCTAGCTAACAATATTCCTTCATAGCAAAGAACAAAATAAGGTTCTCTCCCCTTAGTTGTATTATTGAAGTGATTTTGTCTTAAGGGAAAGACAACAACACACAAACCAGTTCTTATTAAACAGCTTTGATAAAACTACAGTACCAAGTAACTTCCTACATTTTCTTCTCTTCCAAATGTATACTGTCTTCTGGGTTGCAACGAAAGGTGCATATTTTAAGTCTTCAAGAAATTCTTGCCTTGTAAATTGTGAAACGATTTTATAACTTCATGTCTTTGAAACTATCTTATTAGCTTTGATGATTCACAAAAGGATTCCTTGGTATACTCTGAGGGGAACTAAGTTTACACCATCATAAATTGTTTTTATGGGGTTAATCAATTGGAAGAGCCTCTTAAAAAGTGAAGGAAAAAAACCATTCGGAATGGGCCATAGGATAATGGACAAATGCAACCAGATTATAATTTCAGTTATAGGACTACAGTTCCAGAGCAATTCCATTGGGTTCATAGTGAATACCATAAATGTTTACTTGCATAACAGAGATCAAAGTCTGGCCCTCAGTAAGAGAGACTGAGAAGCCTATGTTTAAAAAATTCTTGCATCCATTTTGCAATGAAATCTACTTTCTTACCTGGGTGAATGTTTCTTTTTGGGTAAAAACATTATACAAAAGGTCAGCTTCTGCCTTAAAGAAGAGACAACTCCTCTTGTCATAGCATAGGTTTGGTTAAACCCTGTACTAATATATATATTCAATTTCTGAACTGTGTTTCTGTTAATTCTATTTGCCATGGGGGGGTGGGGATGTACCCAATGGCAGTACACCCACACAAGTCAACATTTCCTTACAAATATATGCTTAAATGTCTATACTAATGCAGTGCCTCAGAGTCCTGTCAGCTATCAACAGAATAGCCTAGGTTACCTCATTCTCCGTGTCTAACATGGGTGCTTTGGGTAACAGACTCCAACAGCATACAAACTGTCATTGTAAAGTATCTGAGACAAGAACGATGTTCTCTCGCTAGCCTGCCCTGTATTAAGAACACTCACACTTTGTGAATAATATTGAGTTACCTTTTGGTAATTTGCAAGGGACTGCAGAGGACCGGGTCACCTTCGAATGTCTCCTTGTCAAAAAATCTTCTCACAGCATAGTTTGCCAGCTGCTCCATAAGAAGGAACGTTTCATTAATGTGCAAAAACATGGAAAAGTAGTGATCCTCCCCGCGGGAGCACACATGAATACTCTCTGTCAGGATCACATTGGAGGTCTTTTCAAGTTTTGAGATTTCATCCCAGGAGATAACGAGTTTGACTGCAAATATGAGTATAAGCAGGTGTGAGTTACTTCTCCCTGGATTAGCCACCTAGGTGGGTAAATTTAAGACTAAACGGAAGAAACAGTCAATAACTCCAATAAAATGAAATTAAACAGCACAGTTACATCACTATTGTGCTAGAATGGCTGATCGCGTTACACGGAGCCACCCAGCAGCCCTGTACACTGTGCTTTATGCTTCAAAAGAAAAAACAACACATTTTGAAAAGACATTTCCGCTCTGGGTCAGTTCTCACGTTTATTAGAATCATCTTCCTGACCTAAGGATGTCTAAGTACTTACATGGTTTGACCGTTGTTCTGTGTTATAAAAGAGCACTATTAAAAGATTACTATTTCCACAGGAGCCACATTGTGATAACTTTTACTTTGGATTCCTTTACTTTACAAATGGTTACACTGGCTTCCGTAATACAAAGTATTCAGAGTGTCTCATATTAGTCAAGGTAAGTCAAAAGGTATCACAATCTGACCATACGTCCCCAGGACACTACAGATGCTCAAATCATTTTCCAATTAAAATAGAAATCAAATAGAAAATGACTCTGAAGTCCAAACAAAAGGTTTCCGGGGGGGAATCATGTTGGACACACTTTTAAAAAACCTTTTGATGAAAAATCTAGATTTATATTTTGAAGAAAAAAAGTTGTTTGATTGGAATACAGGTGAAAAACATTTTTATTCTTTGGTTTCCTCTTTTCGGCAGCAAAAAAGAAAAGAAGAGAGTTTTTCCTCTTACCAAAATTTTGTCAGAACAATTAAATTTCTCACAAAAAAGAAAATATGATGAAATATTCCATGTCTTTTGGCATTGCTTGTGAAGCTTACTGGCTTCCCTCCACCTCTCCCCCCCCATAAACTCATCTAGCTGAACATTTTAGAGGCCAATCTTGCAAAGCACTGACCACCTCCTTCTGAAGTCTAAATGCACCCAAATGCCAGTGGTTTCTGTGGAAGCTGAGGCTGCTCCGCTCCTGGCCTGTCAGCATTTTCATGCAAAGGTAAGTTTACAGAAGCATTTTAGCTGCTGCTACTCAGCAGGGCTTTGATAACGTTTCTGTATTTTTTTCTGAGCTGTAATTTTCCAGCTAGAAATTCATGGAAAAAAATACAATCAAAAGACCACCAACATACGCGCCCAATAGATTACTTTAACAAACACCCTTTTTATTCCAGTGTAAAACCGTGAACTATCCTGAAATACTCTCAAGTGGCATTTTGTTTAACAAGTACATTTTAAATAAGTCTGTTCAAGGCCCTACGGGCAGTTACTAATTTATATTTTTATTGCTGTTTGCGGAATTTTAAGATTAGTATGGTTGGTCATTTTTAGGTTTAACTTTCCTTAACTAGAACCATAGATTCTCTTGTTAAAGGTCCTAGTAGATTTTTCCCAGGGTTTGTATGCTGATGTGTAGTTATGTCATTTATGTTGTATGTCTAAGCAATGGCCCTATGGCTAAGCTGGAATGAATTTATCTATCTATCTAATAAGTCTTTGCAAATCTAACGGGCCACTTAACATCACTTTCATCACCAGCAGCCTTTGAAAATGGGTTAGGCAGACTTCTCCTGGCTGGTGTAGTAGGCGCTAAGAATCCTGCTGAGCAGCAGAGGGCTGCTCTAGGTAACGCATGGTTAACCCTTTCAGTACTGTGGCCCTTTTTACACGGACGGGGGTGGGAGGGGTGGGTGTTTTGGCGCTGTGGGTGGAGGTAGGTGTGTCCCCCTTTACACGGACACACACCCACGGAGCCCTCTGGAAAACCAGAGGAGGCGGCGGCCCTGTGGGTGGAGGCGTGTGTGTGATGGGTGGAGGTGGATGTTGCGCGGGAGCGCGCATGCACCCCCACCCATCCCACTCGGTGTTCACACAGGCGAACACCGAGCACACAGCCATCCCCCACGCACCGCTGTCTGTTTACACGGACACACACACACCGACCGCACACCCGCCCAAACACCAAGCGGGGGGGAGGTGTCTGTGTAAAAACGGCCTATGATGAAACAGACCCAGAGGTCTTTGCGCGGGGGGGGCTCCACAATAGCATCTTCAATAAGCAATAGGGAGTGTCTCATGCATGCACAAACTGAAACACAAACCCCCTTTTTGTCCTTTTTTGGGGGGCAAGTCCTTATCATTTTCTTCATGCTTTCTCATTTTTGCTCAAATAGTTATTTTACAACATGAACCGTAAGTTTCATTTTCTAAAGATTAAAAAGGGATCCATTATTTACAAGCAAAAAAAATTAAAAACAACTCGTGACGGGGACCTACTTACTTTCTGCTCCCAATAGAAATGAGTAAAAGCTGAGGAAGTTGGTACTAAGATAAAGCCATCCCTGGCAAGGTACTCGTCCTCTCCAGCAACTACAGGAGTAGTACGTCACCAGCTTCTCCTGCTGCGGGAGTCCAAAGCATTTCTCAAACTTCATAAGAGCCTCGCGGAACTTCTCAGGGTCTTCCTCTTTTACGAAAGACCCTTTCCCTTCCTCAGCAATCAGTCCCTGGAAGCAAAAGCAAACGGCTGAATATAGCTCCCGTAGGAATCCAACCAGGTTATGAAAGCATCCAAGATGTTGCCCAAGTCTTGTGGTTAATGCGTAATGGCCAACAACTTGGTTGGTAAGCGAGGGAACAGAACTAGGGATTTGCAGAGTTTAAAAAGTGGCTCCGGAAGCCCGAATTAAGAGTGGTTTTGGTATCCAATAGCGGTATGAATTTTCATTCCCGGGATCATCTTCTCAAGCTGTTATACGGGTAACCTTGCAGGAGAAGGACTGAGAGGCCAGAAATGGATTGGTTGCTCTGGGAGAAGCAAATGCCCACAACTGATTCAATGAGCCAGCCTATCCCTGGACTTGGGCCTGGGAAACAAGAGTTTAAATCCCATCTTAGCCATGAATTCATTGGGTGGCTTTGGGCAAGTCACTATGGGTGCTCACCAACGTAGGACCCACTCTGGCCTGCCTGGGCCACCATCACGGCAGCACATTTGTCCTGGGCCTGCCAGAGGTGAGCCTGGTACAAACCCGTGGTGGCAGCCAGGCCAGAAATGTGGGCCCAGATCAAAGCAGGCCAACAATCCACGCCCAGGCAGGTCAGAAAAACGTTTGTTCCTGGCCCTGACTCCTCCCAGCTTGAGGGGTTGCCTCAATAGGCGGTCATGGCTGTCCGTCATGGCAGGGGGCGGGGCAATGGCAGCAGCGCAGGGGTGCGGCCAGGTGTCCACATGTCCCCCCCCCCCCTCCGCCAGGGCAGGTCACAGGGACGTGTGTTCCTGTCGTCAGAGCACACCCAGGTGGAGGAAGCGCTCCCCTCCGCTGCATGAGGGTTAACCGACATCTCTCACGTCACTTAAACACCCTGTGTGTCAGCCTCAGTTCCTCGTTCGTAAAACGGGACTAATAATGACCTCTCTCTCACAGGGTGGTTGTGAGGTTGAACAAGACAAGGATTGTAAAGCATTTTGTGCACAAAGTGCTATGTAAAATTATTAATAATAAAAATGTCTGAAATCTTCACCCTCCATTTTATTTATTTATTAAGATTTGAATCTTTATTTATTTATTTATTTATTTATTTATTTAGCAAATTTATACCCCGCCCCCTCCTGCAACGCAGCTCGGGGCGGCTTCCAACAGTCACAATAAAACATTTAAAATTCATTTAAAAATATAAAATATACCAACATTATAAAACAGGGCTAGAAAAATAATAAATAAATAAATGGGTGGGGGACTAAAATCATCCCTCCCCACCCTCCCTCCCAAAGGCCTGGGCAAACAGCCAGGTCTTACAGTTCCGCCAAAATGTTAAAAGGCTTGGGGCCAGGCGAGCTTCCTCCGGAAGGGAGTTCCACAGCCGCGGCCCTACCACCGAGAATGCTCGCTCCATCGTGGCCCCCCGCTTAACACGGGGGACCTCCAGGAGGGCACCCCCGGCAGACCGCAGGAGCCGCTCTGGGGCGCGAAGGGCGAGGCGGTCCCTAAGGTATGAGGGGCCAAGACCGTATAGGGCTTTATAGATCATCACTAGGACCTTGAACTTGGCCCGGCACACTATCGGCAGCCAGTGCAGAGCTCGGAGCACCGGTGTAATGTGCTCCCGGCGACCCGTCCCCGTAAGAAGACGAGCCGCCGCATTCTGCACCAGCTGCAGCCTCCGAGCCAAGAACAAGGGAAGCCCCACGTAGAGCGCGTTGCAGTAGTCGAGCCTCGAGGTGACAAAGGCATGGATGAGGGAGGCCAGGTCCGGGCCAGAGACATACGGACGCAGCCTACGTACAAGATAAAGCTGGCGGAAGGCAGCCTTAGCGACTGCCTCCACCTGCCGCTCCAGACGCAGGTCTGCGTCCAATATGACCCCCAGACTCCGGACCTGCTGAGCTACAGGAGGGCAAACCCCCCCAACTAGGGGGGCCACCACCCCCTTCGCCCTCCCCACCACCATCACCTCCGTCTTATCTGGGTTGAGCTTCAGTCTGCTCAGCCGCATCCAATCCGCCACGGCCTCCAAACATTGGGATAGCAACGAGATAGCAGGGTCTGGGTCAGTAGAAAAGGAGAGGTACAGCTGAGTATCATCAGCATACTGGTGACAACGCACCCCGAACCCTCTCACGACCTCCCCCAAGGGCTGCATATAGATATTAAACAACAACGGAGACAAGATCGATCCCTGCGGAACGCCACACGGTAAAGCGCGGGGGCACGATGTTTCCTCCCCCAGCACCACCCGTTGGCTCCTCCCCGAGAGGAATGAGCGGAACCATTCAAGAACGGTCCCGCCCAGACCCCCCAGGTCACGCAGCCGTCTCAGCAGCAGCCCATGGTCCACGGTGTCAAAAGCGGCCGAGAGATCTAGCAGGATGAGAAATGTCAAATCCTGCCCTTTTCCGCAGGCTCACGATGGCTTACAACATAAAACGTACAAAAATATAACCAGTAAGAACATTAAGCGGCATAAAATTCCAATTAAAACCAATCCCATCTCCACCCTACCCCAAACTCTATCCCTACCCACTAAAAGCCTAGCCAAGTACATTGCCTCCGAAAACCAGGGCACCCACTAGGCTTAACCTCTACACCTCCAGAGACAGGGGTGGAGCTGAGCTGAACTGGGAAACAGAAGCCAACTCCTGTCCCCTGTAGTTGCAATGACTTTTCCTCTGTCCCCTGCCATATCTCCCTCCCTATGCTCACCACAACTCCCACAGGTGCAGGTTGTGCCCAGTTCCCCTCCACCTAGGCACCCGGATTGTAGATGGGTTACAATCCCACCCCCGGGACTGATGATCTCTCAAAAAACAAAAAGTCCTGGGGGTATAGGTGGTCCGAGGGTATTTCCCAAGCCCCAGTTGACTTCATTGCTCCTACTAGATGAAGATATACCATGGAATATACATTAAACTGTTCTTCACTAATGTATTACATATGGTGAATGTTTACATCTAAGTGTTTGACCCGAGAATCACCTTTGCTTTTCTCAGATAAATTGCCCGATTACTACTTACTCTTATCTTTCCCTGCACAAAGCTAGTAATATCTTCATTTGAGTCAAACACAGATAAAGTCTTCATGACATTGTGTTCCAACCAGTCCCAGTGTTCTGTTATTTCTTCTCTGCTGGCTCCTGGTTGAAAGGGTAACAAGACAATAAATAGCACATAAAAAATAAACCTCACCCGCTGTATATATTAAAAAAAAAATCATTAAGAACTCATCCACTGCAGAACTACTGTAAAAACTACAGATGCGATCAAAAAACACATTGGGTGACTAGCAGGGTTCTAGGACTTTACTATAATATTCCAAGACTAGGTCTTTTTACTACATTCAGTTATTTTACCAGTGTTAACGGTTGGTACAAGACACCCATAATATTAATTAAGTAAAAATGATATATTTCTGAAATAGCAAAGAGGATCCAAGTAGCAACAACACTGAGAAGTCCAAAGGACTAGTTAGTTTTCATCTAATGCCCCTGATTTTGACACAATAAGTGTAGGCACTATACACTGTAAGAGATAAAAGTACATAAACCATTATAGGCAGCAGAGGTACTGAAAAAGATGCACATATTATTTCTCACAAAGGTAGGAAATTGAGGGAAGGGTGATCTTTTCTTCTTTTTTTTGGTAAAGAAATAGTGTGCTTCTATCCCTTAATGGTGCAAACAACCTTAAAATGAGAGTCAAATGTAAACTATTGTTATTATAATTATTATTATAAGCATTTGTATAGCGCCAGCTGTGTACCTGGCGCTTTACAGAACAATAAGATAGACGCGGTCCCTGCCTACGGCTTACAATCTAATAAACAAGGAGGGGGGAGACAAGGAGAGGGGATATAGGGATAAATAACATCCAAGCAGATGCGAAGCCTCAGGTGCACGTGCTTGGCTTGGTTGCAGTTAGGCAGGGGTCTGCAGGGAGGGCAGACAGTAAATATTGAGAGGAAAGTTCTAACAGGCATTGGGAAAGGCGGCGAGGAAGAGGTGGGTTTTGAGGAGGGATTAGAAGATGCGGAGGGAGGGGGCGAGGCGGATGTGGGCAGGGAGGGAGTTCCAGGCATGGGGGGCAGCAAAGGAGAAAGGGCAATTGGGATTCTTAGCTGAGAACTGCACTTCTGTAGCCTTGCAGGGAGTTTATTTGGACTCAGGGAGCGTTCTCCCTCGCATCCACTAGGAGGCAGCAGAGACTTTCCACTGGGCATGCGTAGGGAGCGCTCCCGCGCTTCTCCAGGAGTAGCACAGCTGACGATCAGAGTTGAAAAATAGAAGAAAGAACACAACCTTCCCCGAACGTCAAGGTAACTACTACTAACGCATGAACTCAACCTAACAGAAACTGTCGGGTGGGCCAAATAAACTCCCTGCAAGGCTACAGAAGGGCAATTCTCAGGTAAGAATCCCAATTGCCCTTTCTATAGCCTTCAGTCTGTTTATTCGGACTCAGGGAGATAACAGAGCAGTCAGTTTATTCGGCACGGATGGGGCCACAGTTTATTCAGACCCCAGCACCATCTGCAGAACCCGCCTGCCAAAGGCGGCCTGGCGGATTGGTGCAGATCCACCTTATAATGCTTGGTAAAGGTATGTAGGGACCTCCAAGTGGCTGCTCTACAAATTTCCCCTACTGGGGTTCGGGAATAGAAAGCCGCATTGGCGGCTGCCCCTCTGGTGGAATGGGCCAGGATAGGGTTGGGAGGCTGGAGGCCCGAGGCCTTGTAGGCTTCGGCCACACACGTGGCAATCCACCCCGCAATCACAGATTTAGAGGACTTTTCACCCCTATGACGAGGGTGATAATTAACGAGAAGGCTGGGGGAACGCCTGAAAGGGGCCGAACGAAGTAAATATATCTTTAAGGCCCTGCACACATCTAAAGTGTGCCAAATCTTTTCCAGAGGGTGACTGGGCCTAGGGCAAAAGGATGGAACTATCACATCCTGAGACAGATGGAAAACAGATGACACTCGGGAGAAAGGAAGGGTCTGGCCGGAAGCGAACAGAGTCCTTTCTAAAGGAGCAGAAGGCCGGGTCCGCAGACAGGGCCCCAATCTCTGACACACGCCGGGCAGATGTGATGGCCACTAAAAAAGCTACTTTGATTGACAAAAAAAATAATGACACCAGGTTCAAGGGCTCAAAGGGAGGACCTGTCAGAGCTTTGAGAACTAAATTAAGGTTCCAATTGGGGAATCTATGGACTACCGGGGGAGAAATGTTATGAGCGGCTTTCATGAACTGACGAACGTGATGGTGGGCCGAGAAGCGTGGCCTACCCGAAGCCCCCAGGGTACTATCAATGGCGGCCAATTACCTAGAAATCGTATTAGGACGTAGCCCTTTGTCAAGTCCATCTTGTAGAAACTGCAGGATTTGGCCCACCGATGGTTGTAGAGGAGGAACTCGGTGTTCCGTGCACAAGTTCACAAACACCTTACAAGTGCATTGATAAATGCGTTGGGTGGACTTACGTCTGGAAGCTAGTAAAGTTTGAATAACCGAGTCAGAATAACCTAGCGATTGAAGGGCTAGGGTTTCAATAGCCATGCCGTTAGCCTCAGGAACTCCGGCTTTTGATAAAGGATGGGCCCCTGTGATAGGAGATCGGGAGTGAGAGCTAGTGTCAGTAGGGACCTGTGTGACATTGCGAGCAAGTCCAGGAACCAGGGACGAGGAGGCCAAAAAGGGGCCACAAATATCACTGTGGCTTGTTGGGACTTGCAATGGCAAAGAGCCCGACTGAGAAGAGGGAAGGGGGGAAAAGCGTAAAGGAGACTCGCGGGCCAGGGACGATTGAGAGCATCTACCCCCTCGGATTGGGATGAGCATGTCTGGTGAAGAATCGTGGCAGTTTGCAGTTGGTCGGGGAGGCAAACAAGTCCAGACTCGGTTTGCTGAAATCTTTCATTATCTGCTAGAAGGCCGAAGGACTGAGAGAGCACTCCCTCGGGTTGACGGTCTGGCGGCTCAGCCAGTCTGCTTCAATGTTGTCGACTCCCTTTATGTGAAGGGCCAACAGGGAGAGGAGGTGGGCTTCTGGCCATCTCATCAGCAATGTTGCCTCTTTGTGTAAGGTTTTCGAACGAGTACCCCCCGGTGGTTGACGTAAGCCATGGCCGTGGTGTTGTCCGTGAAGACGACTACATGTTGTTTCTCCACCAGGGGGCAGAACTGCAACAGAGCCAGTCGAATGGCCTTGAGCTCCAGCCAGTTGATGCTGTGACCGACGTCTAACGGTGACCAAGTCCCCCGGATGAAGGAAGTGTTGATGTGGGCACCCCACCCCAGAAGACTGGCATCCATGGTCACGATCACCTTGTGTGGTTCCGATAGGAGGATTCCCTGCTTGATTCTGTTCGGTTCTGTCCACCAGGAGAGGGACTGGATGGTCTGTAACAACGTGGGAATGGATATCGGGCAGTTGTCTATTATTCGCCTCTGCCAGGGGCGGAGCAGCTGTTGCAGTCTGCGAGCGTGGAAACGAGCCCACTGTAGGTGCCGTATGCATGAGATCATGCAACCGAGCAGTGACACCAGTGTTTTGAGTGGAGTCCTGTGTCATGCCTGCACGGCTGCTATGAGGGTCCTGATCTTGTCCTGACGTGGGGTAGGAATGAAAATTTTGTTTAGTTGGGTGTGAAAGATGACCCCCCCAGGTGTCAGACGTTGGGACGGTACCAGGTGACTCTTGTTGAAGTTGATTTGAAACCCATGACGTTCTAAATAACCGATTGTGATGCGCACGTGGGCTTGGGCCAGTTCGCGAGATGTCGCTCGAATCAGGATATCGTCCAAGTAAGGGAAGATAGCCACACCCTGCAGCTGCAGGTTTGCTATGATGGGAATTAAATTTTTTGTGAACGTTCGCGGTGCCATGGCGAGGCCGAAGGGAAGAGCCCTGTATTGCCAATGCTGGCCGTTGTAGGCAAAACGTAGCCACCGACGGTGAGCAGGCAGGATGGGGACATGTAGGCAGACATCCTTTAAATCTAAGGAAGCGAGCCAGTCGTCTTTTGATATTGCTAACAAGATTGAGGCCAGGGTCTCCATCTTGAATTTCTGGAGCTTGATAAATTTGTTGAGTCTTTTTAGATCGAGTACCGCTCTCCATTCTCCCGTCTTCTTTTGTACCAGGAAGAGGAGCGAGTAGAGACCCTTCCCTTTCTCGTACCAGGGGACTCTTTCTATGGCGCCCATCTTGTGTAATCTGATGATCTCGGATGTCATTGGTTCACGTTTGTCTGGAGCAGCAGAGAGTGGGGAGATGCGGAAGAAATCCCTCGGTTTGGCTCTGAATTCGATGGAGTAGCCGTGTGATACTGTCTGGATGGCCCAGGTGTCGGAGACTGATAGTTGCCATTGCGCGGTGAAGTGGCGGAGTCTTCCTCCCAGGGGGAAGGATTCGAGGGAGGAAGCACCTAAGGAGTCAGGACTCCTGCTTGCGAGAAGGAGATTCTGGGCGCCTGGAGAAGGACATTTGTGTGGTTGGTCTCTGGTTCTTAGAACCCCGTCCTCTTTGACCCCTGCCTCTTTGTTGTGGGTTCCATGAATTGTACAAGGAATACTGCTGTTTGTGAGTCTGGTTGAACCTCTGGAAAGGGCGAAAAAAGGTTTTGAATTACTGCACTTGGTTAAGTGAGTGCTTCTTGTCCTTATTCAACGTCTCAGAGAGCGCCTTGTCTAACGCCTGGCCGAACAGTTTTCCCCCTTTGAATCTACTATTGATCAGGAGGTTCTTCGCATGAGAGTCAGCCTGCCAGGAGCGCAGCCACAGACGCCGGCGTGCAGCCACGTTGGCTACCATGGCTGGGGCCGACCAGGTCACCATGTCCATGGATGCGTCCATGAGAAAGGCATGGGCAAGAGTGACACTGGCTGCCAGTTTGCGGGATAAGGAATCTGAAATGTTTGGGTCCTTGGCTAATTTAAACCATTTCATAATGGCTCTGGAGGCATAAGAAGCAGTAGTGGCTATTTGGAGATTATAGGATAAGGCCTCATAATTCTTGGAGACCAACTTCTATGCCCTTGTCTGTGGGATCTTTAGGTAAGAGATCCTCCGATGAAGGGAAAACTGATTGGCGGGCTAACGAGGTGGCCGCAGAACCCACCTTAGGTGGTCTGAAAATTGAATCGCTTTGTTTGGTAAATGAATACAGGGCCCGTTGAATCAGAGAGTTTGGAGGACTTGGTGGGTTCTTTCCACTGGGCCCTAATGATTTTTTCAAATGCCCGGTCCAAAGTAACTCCTTTACCGCCACTATGCAGTTTGGGAATATAATCCCTATCCGAGTCCTCTTCCTCAGAGGAGGATTCGGACTCCTCCTTTTTCTGTGAGCTAGGAGTTATTCTCAGTACCCTTTGCACCCTCCAGAGGACTTTGGGGCGCTGATCTGATGGGAGTTCTCTGCCCACTTCCTTATGGACCTTGGTTAGGACATCCTCCCACTCGGGGGTGTCTTGGTCCCCTGCATTATAGGAGAGGGCTATATCCGCATCTGATCCCAGAGAGAATTGTTCAGGAGAAGGGGATCTAGCCTGCTTTTGTCCTCTGCACTTCTTGCGCGGGGGCTGAGGGGGGGTGTCAGAGTCAGAAAGAGTCCACTATTTCCCCTTCCTCCGAGGGGAAGACCTCCCTTTCATCCTCTGAGGATTATCCTAACAGTTCTCTGAGGGAGGGCTTGTGGGTAGGTTTATGGGCTTGTTTGCCCTTTCCCGCCTTTTTGGAAGACCCTTAAACGTGGCTTGGGGGTGGGGGGGGGGGGGAGAGGAGTGCAAGAGCGTGCCCACTTCTGATTCTTTTCAATGCGCACGAGGACTCCCATCGTTGTCCTCAGTGCGTCCATCTGGAGCCTCTGGAAAGACTCCTCCGCCCCTTGCCCACTTACTTGTGAGGAGGCAGACTCATCTGCCTCCTCCTGTACTTCCAGTTCCTCAGCCTCTAGTGCCTGCCGCTCGTCCCTGAGCTACGCCCGCGTCTCCTCCACCCGTGCTGTGGGGATTGCGGCCTGTGCGGGACTCCCCTGCGCGGTTTCACTTTCGCGTCCAGTGGGGGCTGTAGTTTCGCAGCGTCTTGCATCTCTAATGGCGGCGGCTCGGCGGTTTTTTTGCTGTCTCCGCCATCCCAAGTGCTGCACTAGGAGGGTCGTACCCGGAGGCCGAACCCTGCGCAATTGGGCACCCGGACCGAACCTGGGGGCCGGCACCGGAGTGAATCAAGAGCCTTCTTGGATCCCAGACCGTACCCCGGGGCCGGCACTGGGAGGTGAAGAGTCGCTGATTGCTCTCAGAGGGCTAACGATGGTCTGAGAATAAACCCCGAAGGGTAGAAGAAAGTGTAGTGGGGGTGCAGAGCACCCCACCTGCACAGCACCCCAGCTACACAACCTAGTCGATCGGAGGCAGACTTTCGACTGGAGAAGCGAGGGAGCGCTCCCTACGCATGCCCAGTGGAAAGTCTCTGCTGCCTCCTAGTGAATGCGAGGGAGAACGCTCCCTGAGTCCGAATAAATGGACTGAAGGCTGTAGAAGGGACGAAGGCGGTTAGGGGAGCAGGGCAGACGAGGGAGGGGACAGAGGAGGAGCGGACAGCGCATTCAGGAGTGTGTAATGTGCAGGTCCATTATGATAATGCCTCAAAACAGGTTCTTAAGAAGTAGGTGGACACACAGAGGTCACAAACAGGCATAGGGAGGTCAGAACCACATATCACTAAGCAGGAGGGCGGTTTCAGCATGGAAAAGTGGGCATTCAGGTAGAAAAAGATGGGAACCTCTGTTCTACCAGAGAATTAGAACTAAATAGAAATTAATTATACACATATTTATGCCCTTCCACCTCCTTCTCCAAACAATAATTAACAAGATAGTCATAAACATGTTTGGCCAAGCTTTATTTTTTTAAAAACTTTATAATTAGTACATTTAACATTCTACTGGTTCTAAATGGTTATTTAAAGTTGCTATGGGACTGGATAAAAACAGTTTTACCTTTAGTTAACCAGATTATATTGTAGCTAACAAGGCAGTTGGCTTAGTCCATTTTTGGTGCTGACATGCCATTTTTATTTTATTTTTTAATAATGAGATTTGCAAATAGATATTACAGGAGAGCAAACTCATCAGTTATCAGAGATCACATAAGAAGGATAGTTTTTTGTAAGAATAGTTTTTGGAAGACAGTTCCTTGCTGACTGGCTCTCTAGCACTCACATTTGACACAGCTGAAACACAGCTCACATCCTAGTCACACTTCGGAATATATGCAAGTAAAAAGGGAACAATTTTATCCCTTCTCTCAATTACCAGGAAGTCATTTAGCAGTCTCCATTGCAGCAAGTTGTACTGGGCTGCTGCAGCTGTCTCTGCTCCAGAAGCCTACCTATCTTCATGGAGCAATACCTCACTAATCTTAAACTAATTAAATACAAATATTCTAGATCTCCCTAAAAACGTCTACTTCCCAAGATTTGGCATATCTCTCTCTCTCATTTTTTTTAAAAAAAGAATGAATGTCCAGAGGTGGTTTTTAACAGTTATATTTCAAGAAAAGGGGGGCAGAAGCCACTCATCTGTAATGAAAGTAATGCAATGCTTTCTGTTTGATCAATAATCACATGAGCTTTGAAGCCAAAAGCTTTCTTGTCATGTGGATCATAATTGTTTGTCTGAAAAGATGTCATTAACTGACTCTCCAATACACAGATGCCATTTGTCTTCCTGAAACATGAGATACCGAAGTGTCTTTTGAAATAAAATACCAAGCACTCCCACACGTACATTCTACAAGCACTATATTCTCTCACACACACACACACACACACACACACACACACACACACACACACTAAAACCTCCTGAGGACACCAGGCTTTTGTTTCCTATCAAAGACTGCAAACTCACGTTTCCCCTAGATTGCCCAAAATTCAGGGGAGGGGTGTGTGTAAAAAGGAAACGTCTTTACTCACATTAAATGGGGTGTTTTATTTTTTTTAAATTATTCTTTTAAGCCAAGGTTGGCCATCCATTTTATAGCAATAATACCCTTGCTGTAAACATAATTACAGTGAAAAGAACAACAAGACAATCATCATTCATAAGCCTACCAGGGACCAATTACACACAAAGCAGGTTACTACAATAGCAAATAGGCCTCAGAGAAGGTTAAAAAATTGATTAACTTGATCGTTTTAGACAAGTAGGATACAACAATGGGAAAGCAATTTGGTTTTATTAACTCGATTGTATTAAGTAGAAATAGCAGCTTGTATTTGTGATTTGCACGATAGAAATTATGCAGTCCGTTCACCTAGACTTATAATATTCAGAGCCCCATGTACATTGCGTTTCGCAGCAATGGGGAAAACAAACACTACTACTACTGCTTATTTCTATAGTGCTACTAGTCGTACGCAGCGCTGTACAGATACACAACATAAAGACAGTCCCTGCTCCATAGAGCCTACAATCTAATCAAGGCACAAGGACACAGACAGCTACAAACGAAGTGAACACAGGTCTTCGTGTATATATGTAGCAGAGAAAGAGTAAGATTTCAAATTCTCCAAAGACTGAATTGATGGCACCAGAATTCTCAGGCGTGCACGTTTATTTGGTTAAGTTTCCCTTTGGTCCTCATCTAAGTATTTTCTTTGGGAACCCTGTCTCCATGGCTTCCGATTCACTCCTAGTACTTAACTGGCCACCAGCTTGCAAATGATCCATTCTGTGTTTGCTGAACACAAGGTTCCTTTGTTCTTGAAGTCGTATTTAATGAAGGAACTGTTTTATATTGGACTAAACCATGCTGTTCTTTCTATAGCTCATCATATACTCTCTTATTGATTCCCCTTCTCCATGGACGTCCTTGAACTGCATACTCAGGAGGAGGACATTAATGTTGCAGGGAAGTTTCACAGTACATTTGTGTCATCTCTGTTGGAAGATCTCTAACACAAACTCTTCAGCCAGCCACAAACCTGCACTTCCCTGAACAAAAGAACTAAGCCGGAAGTGGGCAACTGTGGCTTTAGAGCCACAAGCAGCTCTTTGGCCCCATTGTGGTAAAAAATGGGTGTGGCTCTTGGGATTAGGAAATTTTGCCCACTAGGCTCTACTTAGTTCCATTAAGTCTAGCTGCTTCTCCTAAAATAAGAGAACTCTAAACTATTCTTACTTACCTCTTAACTAGCCTCACCCTAACATGGGTAAGGCTAAACATAGTTATCATCTTAGTAGGTAATCCACAGACTGAATATTTATGTCTGTTGACACCCTGGAGTCAGATAAACATAGTGATTGAGAATGCTGGCCTTGAACTGCGAAAGAATCAGACGCTTGTACTTGTCACCAGTCCAATCTGGTATGAAACCACGTTCAGGTGGCTGCATGCTCTGTAAATCAGTTTGGTCTGAACATGGACCAGTCCTCTGTACGATGACGTACAGGATTCTAGTAAAGAAAGATCGACAACACTATACATGGCCTGTTCCCTTGGTGGATTGCTCCACACAGAGTTCCCACAATTTACGTTACCAATTTGTGATACAACGTTGCTGCCTCTGAAGTCGGCGATGGTGCACAGATATGGCAATAGGAGCTGCCGGCCATTTTTCATGTTGTGGGAGAAAAGAGGGTTTGGGTGCACATGCAACTTCTCAATTCCATGTGACCACATTTAAGAGCAGAATTATTTGTGTACAGAAGTGTTGGTAATCTCAGGGTCCTAATCCTTTGGAAATGTTGCAAATAGGAGACACCTTGATGCCACTAAAATCCATAGCAAAACTTACATCGACTTCAGTTCGCTAAAGGTTTGACCCATATAATATTTGTATATGGCATCAAATGGCCATAGGCGTCCATGGTCACAGGCGTCTGTAGCCCTTTTTAAACGGACACACACATCCCATGCTCATGTATGTAGGTGGGTGGGCGGTAGGGGAGCATCCATCTGTGGCAACGCCGTGGCCAGTGGGTGGGGGTGCATGTACGCTCCAACAGGCACCAATGGCAGGTGCTACATGGGTGGAGGTGGGTGTGCATCCATGGGAATGCTCCCCCCCATGCACCGCACACCCATCGTTGCGCACACCCATCCCCCCATGCACTACAGGGAGTCACAGTCTGTGTGAAAGGGCCCTAAGAGAGGAGGACTGAGAGCAAGTCTTATGATTGACTGTTAGCTGTTATGGGAAAGACTGATAATTAGGAAATCTGTGATTGGAAAAGCAGGATATAGAAAACTTATGATTTCAATTGCATGCTATACATTTTGGAAGGTGCCCATAACTCTAGATATGTGACTGACAAAGGGCAGTTGGGTCCCTTACCTTGGGAATTGCCTTTCTATTGCCTTCGAGGGAGGTTATATGGATGTTGGGAGCGTTCTCCCCCATGGCCAGTAGGAGGCAGCACTGACTTTCACTGGGCATGCGTAGGGAGAGCGCGCCCTCGCATTCCCCAGGTGTACCACAGCCGAAGGATCAGGACACTATCTGTAATGAAAAAATACAACCTCCCCCAGATAACAGAGGGGAAACAACAAACAACTACCCCTGAAAAAAAGGGTTAAACAGAATGCAACCCGCCCAGTGACTAAGTGAGAAAGGCTTATAAACAGAAACCCCGGGTGGGCCGAATAACCTCCCTCGAAGGCAACAGAAAGGCAATTCCCAAGGTAAGGGACCCAATTGCCCTTTCTATGGCCTTCTCGTCCAGTTATGCGGACGTTGGGAGGTAACAGAGCAGTAATGCCCATTCGGCAAAGGGAGGGACAGAGTGTTTAAGATGAATCTAGGACTCCCTGAAGGATCCGCCGGCCGAAGGCGGCCTCGGCAGACTCAAGGAGATCAATTTTGTAATACTTGATGAAGGTATGAGGGCTTTTCCAACTAGCCGCCTTACATATCTCACCAAGTGGGGCCCTGGAATGAAAGGCCCAATTAGTAGCAGCTCCTCGCGTGGAGTGAGCAAGAACTCTTGCGGAAGGTAAGAGTCCCGCTGCCCTATATGCATCAGCAATACAGGCAGAGATCCACCTGGAGATAACCGCCTTGGAAGCACTCTCGCCTTTAGAGCGAGGGTGGTAGCTTACCAAGAGGCTGGAGGAGTGCCGGAAAGGCTCTGTGAGCTCCAGGTATATTTTAAGAGCACGGCGTACATCGAGGGTATGCCACAATTTTTCTATTAGAAAGACATGGGCAAGGGTAACGTTAGTGGCCAGTTTACGGGAAAGAGGGATCGATATGTCGGGGTCCTTGCCCAGCTTGAACCACTTCATCATGGCTATGGAGACATAGGAAGCCGTGGTGGCCATTTGTAAGACGTTAGTTAGGGCCTCATAATTCTTCCTAAGATCAATTTACACTCACTTGTTGGTGGAGTCTTTGGGCAGTAAGTTTCCCTCGGAGGGGAATACAGATTGTCGAGCTAAGAAAGCAGCAGCCGCGTCGACCTGAGGTGGTTTAAAAATAGGGTCGCTGTGCCTGGAGAAGGTATACAAGAACTGCTGAACCCTGGATAGTTTCAGGGATTTAGTGGGCTGTTTTCATTGCACCTTTATTATTTTTTCCAAACACCCTGTCCAGGGTGGCGCCCCTTGATCTGCTATCTAATTTGGGGATATAGTCCCTCTCAGAGTCATCCTCATCGGAGGAAGAGTCCGAGTTCCTTTTCTTTGGGGTTCTGGGTGTGATCCCGAGAACCCTTTCCGCTCGCTTTAGTAGTTTTGGGCCCTGGTCGGAAGGTTGTTCCCTACTCAGTTCCTTAGGTCCCCTTGACAGGATGTCCTCCCACTCGGGAGCCCCCCTCGTCTTCCTCTGAGGAGGAGCCGATGAGATCCTTAAGGGATCGCTTTCGGGAAGGCTTGCGACAGTTTTTCTGTTTGCCTTTCCCTGAGGCCTTTCATGCCCCTTTGAAAGAATTTTTGGAAAGAGGGAAGGGGCGAGTGCGCTTATGGGGTCGCCGTCCCCAGGTCTGGTTCCCCTCTACGTGGGCCAGTACCTCCATCATGGATTTCAAAGCATCCAGCTGAAGTTGCTGGATTGGATCAATGGAGGAGGCCCCCCTTACTTGCTGGGAGGCAGAAGAGGCTGCCTCCTCGTCCTGTTCCTTAGCTTCTGATAGGCTGTGAGGCTCTTCCTGGTCGTGGATGCAGGCTGCAGCTGGATTTTGGGCAAGAGGGGCCGGAGTAGTTTCACTTTCAGCCGTCACCGTCGTGGGGTCTTCCCACCGCGCCATGGCTCGGAGGGCAGTAGCCCTGTGGGTTTTGGCAGTCTCTGCCATAACAGCAGGTACCCCTAAGCTTGGGGGGGGGCGTACCTCGGGGATCGATCCCCCGCACCTGCTCTGCCCCGGACTGTACCCGGGGGCTGGTACCGGGGGGAAGATGTTGTAGCGAGAGAAGCCGCTCAGCTGGATGGCGACCACCAGGCACTAGCAGAAACTGGAAGGGGACCCCCTTCTACCTAACTGACTAATTTAGAAGGAGGGGCTCAAAGTTGTGCCGGGTGTGGAGCACCCACGCTGCAGCTCCTAGCTGATCCGAGGCAGACTTTCAACTGGGGAATGCGAGGGCGCGCTCTCCCTATACGTGCCCAGTGAAAGTCGGTGCTGCCTCCTACTGGCCATGGGGGAGAACGCTCCCATCGTCCAAATAACTGGACGAGAAGGCCATAGAAAAATTGGTAGACAAAATGACATGAGCAGCACCTAAATGTAGATCTTCACAGCCTGGTCATTAACAGCTGTAGGAATAGAAAAGAGGTAGTGACCACTTGCTTCCTGCCTAGCCAGGCTTAGCAGGGGCTCGCAGACAACATAACAGAGGCGATCTTTAAGAGCGAGCTGGACAGAATATGCCGTGGGGCATATTTACCAGGTGTGTGTATTGGTCTGTCAAATAGTAGTTTCCCACTGACCCCGACAATATTTAGTCACAATGGTGTTCTCTGCTAAAACCGTACCGAAATGGGAGAGTGGTGTTGCTCCAAGTATCTGCCAGCATCTTAGTCCCAATTCCAATAGAGAAAGATGAAGATTGTGGCACCCACACCTCCAAGCTGCTTTGAATTATAGTTATAATTACAGTTATAAACTCTTCAGGATGCCAGTGCTTACATAGGTGTGTTACTGTTTACTGAGTAACGTGCAACGGTTGATACACATGGGGCTGAGCAGCTTAGCAATAAGCAGATTGGTTGTCAAGTCAAGGTGAATAGTCACTTCAGTGTTATCTACTAGCAGACACCTGCTCCGACAGCAAGAGTCATGACTGTTCATAAAACAACTGGATAAAACCTATTCCGTGGGTAGTGCTATCAGCCATTAGCATCCATTTTCTGGCGTTGCTCCAAGCAAGGGAGAGACTATAATCCCCCTAATATGCTTCATCATGCAAAAGACTATGCAATTATTTTGATATACAAATTTATAAAATATATATTATTGGATTTTGCATGGTTAAATGACATATATTCTCTTGTAGTCTGGAGAGTACAGCTGTCATGAAGATCCCAAATGTAAGAAGAAACAAAGGAGTGCAAATCTCTTTTATTGCACCAACTTTCTGTTGGTGAAAGTATGCAAGCTTTTGGGCCACATAAGGCCCTTCCTCAAGCATATAAAAAGTCAGAACTGCAGAATAAGCAAGTGCAGGACAGGCATATATATATGAAAGCAATCACTTAACAGGGAGCTCTCATAGACAGATGTTAGCTCAGTAAGAGATAAATGGTCAGTGCCGTGCCACCTGCCGCTCTTCACAACCTTGCTCCCCCCTACCTCTCTGCACTTATCGCCCTCCATACTCCAGCCCGTGCACTTCGCTCCTCCTCTGTCCCCTCTCTCACCCTTCCATGCCTTCCCTACTCCCCTAAGCACCTTCGTCCCTTCTCACTTGCTGCCCCCCATGCCTGGAACTCCCTCCCTGTCCACATCCGCCTTGCCCCCTCCCTTCATACCTTCAAATCTCTCCTTAAAACTCACCTCTTTCGCTCTGCTCTGTCTGACTCTTTATCCTGCTGAGCCACTATTCCTATACCTACGATCGGTTTACCCTTATCCTTGCAAAATGGACCTGCCTGCTGTCATTCTCATCGTAACCAAGCCAAGTACGTGCACTTGAGACCTCGCATCTTCATGAATGTTAGACCCCTTGTCTCTCCCTCTGTTCCCCTTCCTATGTCTCTCCCCCAGCTCCCGTCTCTCAGTTTGTAAGCCCTAGGGGCAGGGACCGTGTCTATTTTATTACTTTGTAAAGTGCCAGGTACACTGCTGGCGCTATATAAATGTTTGTTAATAATAATAATAATAATAATAATAACAACCTGTGCTATACAAGCCTAACCCTCAGCCGCTGGCATTTATGAGCTGGAAGCTATCATGCATGTCGAGGCAAGAGTCCAAATTCTAGGGAAGACCCTCAGTTGCACCAACCCACCATGGATCCCAACAGCCCAGTGGCAACTCACCTCTGACAGGTCTACAAATGTGAAATCAAATATTTTCTCTCTCATTGCACGCTGCAAAGGACAGAAATCCTTGGACTCCCAGCTATTGCAGGATGAAAATTATTTTCTCTGACAATGAAACTACATCTGGAGGAATTGAACATTTTCAAGATCAAGTCCTAAAAAAAGCAGCAACCAGTGGTTTTATGGACTTCGAGCATAGGGAGAAACATTTTCTCACTCTCCTTTTCTGTTTGCGACACGCCACCTCTTGAGACTTTTCAAAACTGCTTACCTTATAAAAGGATTGTACTTACCACATGCAATAGACCAATAGACTTGAGAATCCGGTGTCTGATGTAGGATGCGGAAGGGGGCCACTTTGGAGGTAGAATCCAAGACAGCATCTAGCGTCCCCACAAGAAGACCTGTTGCATTTAAAGATACCGGTTTAGACGATGCACTAGATTACATGAAATTAGAGTTCTCTAGCATACATTCAGGCTCTAATCCTGCATTCCGCACACAAAGAAGTGAATAGGAGTTTTGCCTGAGTAAAGGCTAGTGGATGAAGCCCCCAGCCTTTAGAAATGTCTAGGAAACTATACTGTAACAATAAATAAAAGGTGGGTTCAGGTGAGGGGGGAATGCTTCTGGAAGGAAAAAACCCAGCCCTTCCAGAATTTTACCATTCCAAGGCATTCACAGCAGCTATAACATGTAGAGAGCCCAACAGCACACCTCAAAGTGTAATGCTAAGGTCGCCCTACACCTGCAACAACAGGATAGCGTGGCAATTACTGTAAGAGGAACTTCTAAAAGAGAAGACAAAATCTCTGCTGAAGTTTAATTTCCCTTAGGGCACTCTAATATACCTTTCCATAGGGAAGCAAAAGTCATTTTGCAAATCAACCGTTCAACAGCGTAAAGAAAAGTCAGTCTTAGCATTGTTACAATGTTAGACTTTATCTTCCAAGCGTTCCACCAGTGCAATCCCTATTGGCTGTCCAGCTGTCAAACAAAATTCCAGAATTATTGGCTGTTGATCAACTAGCCTTTTTTCCTCATGTGAAATCTTTAACTCACACTTGAACTACGCCTATAGTTAATTGATAATGTGCAATACAATGAAACATTAGGGGGATTTGCTGACAAGACAGATGCAAGTGTGAAACCTAGGAAGAGATCAGCAGCACTGGAAATTCTGTATCACTGCCACAGTAAAAGTTTATCTTTCAGTAGGCTATGTTATGTCAAAGCAAGTTGAAAGACCCACTCAAAAAATAAAATAAAATCCTAAAATTAGAGATCTGTTAGCCTGAGTAACTTAATGATTTCATTTCACACACCAAGCTAATTTCGAAGCACAGAAGGGCAATTACCTCTTGCTATCGCAATAATACTTTTTCTCCCCGAGTTCATCATCATCACTACATTATGAATTACAGCTTTAAATAGATAACATTTATATTTGCTTGAAGAGCTTTTCTCTGCTGAATTATTCATGACACTGAATTAGCTTTACATTTGGCTTTGCCTTGACAAATGTTTTGATTATCGTCTTCCCGTCTCCCAAGATCATTGTTTCGTGCAATGATATATGGCACAAGACTGTTAGTCACCATTCACAAAGGTTGATGTAAGCACTTAATTCAAAAGAGCAGTTGTGACACTCTACTACAAAGCAGCCCTGCTCAAAATGCCAAAATCACCTCAATGCTGCGAAGGTTGGCAAAGTTTAATTAGGGCTTAACAGTACAAGATATTAATATATCATACCATCACTTTTATTACTTAGTTATTGGCCGTCAAAGAAAACAAGACAAAACATACATAAGCAGAGTATACTGAAAAGGTAAATAATCATAAAATGATTGTCATAAAAGGATAATATTAATAATAATAAAATAATGAAGTAATAAATAATAATACTAAAAATACTACTACCAATAATGAAGTTATGAGGTAATAATGTTAATAAGGAATTAGAATAGTAATAATAAAAGTAATAATAATGAGGGGGAGTAGGCCCCTCAAGGTATCCCCAGGTATAAATTAATACCTTCAGGTGGTCAACTAGCTGGCAAAAGCTTATCAATACCAGACTTTTAAGTAGTCAAAACTGCAGTCTTAAGTTTTAAAACTAACAAAAGAAATCTGGCTACTCCCTTTGTAATTATTAGATCCCGATTATTTAATAGGAACATTACCATCTGGTGAGGGTCGAATGTCTTTTGGATAATTAGAGTATCAATATACACTATCCTCCAATTTACATATAATGGGCAATCCAGATTTATACGAGCAATTGTCTCAGGGGCCATCTTATTAGATTTACATCAACAGTGCTGACAAATCCTTTCATTGTAAGGAATACCTTTCAATCTACCTTCAGTAAACACCAAAGGAAAAACATTAAATCTGGACAGAGTAAACGCTACTTGACTGCGCCATAGAAGCTGAGAGGACAGATAAGAGGCCCCTTCCAGTGGGGTCTGGAACTCACGATAAATTCTTGATATCTTTTGGCTAGCACTAAGTTCCCTTATAGTCTGATACTCTAGGTCTTTCATGCGGCTTTTTATTTCAGCCCAAGCCCTAATGAAAGGAAAAGAAAGAATATAGGTTGCTGAAAATCCCCCAAAGAGTGAAGGATTTCTTCAGCCTTAATTGGCCATTGGCCAGCAGCTGCATGGAGAGCCACCCGTGACATAGAATCACACTGTATTAAATTTAGACGTAATCAAAATTTCAGGATGGCTAATTTGGCCAACATAGCTACAGAACTAATTCCAGATTCCACTCTAAGAAGAGCCACTGGTGTGCCTTTAGGGGCATGAAGAATCAAGTGCAACATTCTATTTTGTTCCACTTCTAGCTCATTAACCAGATACTAATATTGAGTAAACTTCAGCCACTAAAATGGATACTGCTTGCTTAGCAAGGAGATAGAAAATGCATAATGGGGTGCTTTCCGACGTGATAACTCCCGCCGCCGCCACTACTCTAGGCGATGACAGGAGTCATCATTCCGGTTGGGACTTGGGGTGGCTGCCAAACAAAGGTTACGGCGACTGGGTCAGGGAGGAGGAGATGCACAGACATGCGTCTGCCTGGCCCTGCTCCCTAGCTGGTGGGCGGTCATGGCCGTCAATGATGGCTGCCATGATGCCTGGACCACAGTAAGTACAGTGGACTATCAGATGTGTTAGCCCGCTTTACTTCAGGTCCTGTGGTTGGCTCCCGACCATGGTGGAGCTGAGCCCCTGGGTTAGCCCCCACCACCGTCTGAATCCAGATCATGCTAACATCTGGCGGGCACGTTTAGGTGTGACTGTGGCGCCCGGATTAATCACGCTAAAGCAGATTAAGCCATGCCACCATCACAGCTGAAAACACCCATGATGAAGGCAAGTCTCTTTATCAGCTCTTGTCTTGAATTTGGTCTTGAAGTCCCCGAGGCCGATTGTCTTGGGGGACTTTAATATCCACGGTGAGGCGGAATTGCAAGGGGCAGAGCAGGAGTTCACAGCCGCCATGGCAAACATGGGCCTGTCCCAGGTGGTAAGGGGCCCAACACATGAGCGGGGGCACACACAGAATTTGGTTTTCTGCACTGACCTTGAGGTGGGGGGGGTCTGATGATTGGGGGGGTGTTTTGCTCATCCTTGCCATGGTCAGACCACTACCTCCTGCAAAACCTCCATCCTAGCACGCCTGCCTGACTGTAGGGGTGTGGGACCAGTTCGGTTGGCCTGTCCCAGGAGATTCATGGAACCTGAAGGGTTCCAGAATGCTTTTGGGGAGATATCAGATGACCTCGCGGCACTTTGGAACAACTGATCAGGTGGCTCCTAGGCATCTGCTTCCAGCACATCAGCTCCACAGGTCCCCATGGCTTACATAGAACCTAGGGTGTCTGACGTGTGAAGGGAGATGGTTGAAGCGTTGGTGGCACCGAACTTGCACCCAAGACAATCGGTTTCAGTATAAAGCATTTCTGAAATCCTATGCTATGGCGATGAGGGCAGCAAAGAAGTGGTTCTTTGCTGCACTCATCACGTCTGCTCCATCATGTCCGGCGGAGTTCTTCTGAGTGGTGAAAGGTCTGGTCGGTCCAGCCTGTCTCTGCCTGTAACCAGATTTGGGACCATGGACCACTGTGATATGTTTTTGAAGTACTTTATGGAAAAAAACACTTGCATTGAGCATGACTTTGACTCCATCATTTATGGGGCAGTAGCAGAGCCAGGGGTTAGGAATTCCCTGTCTGGTCCTGTTTGGTGGGATGTGTTTCAACTGGTGACGTCTGCCGATGAGGGCAATGTGCTGGGGTCTGTTTGAGCCACCACTTGTGAATTAGATCCATGCCTGTCCTGGTTAGTAAGAACTGCCAATGGGATATTGGGGCTGGTGGGGGTTATCAATGCCTCCCTATGGGAGGTGAGGGAAGGGTGCTGGTTTCCTTAAGGAGGCTGTGGTTTGGCCCCACCTCAAAGAACCATCACTTGACATTGGTGCCCTGGCCAGTCTCTAACCTTCCCTTTTTAGGGAAGATTACGAACAGGTAGTGGCTCGTCGGCTCCAGATGCATTTGAATGGCATGAATTATCTTGATCTCACGCAGTCTGGCTTTTGTCCGGGTTATGGCATGGAGATAGCGCTTGTGGCCTTGGTTGACGACGATCTTGTGGAATTGGACAAGGGCTGTATGACCCTGTAGGTCCCATTAGATCCATCAGTGGCTTTCGATACTGTTAACCATGACTTGCTGGTGACTCGCCTGCGGGACCTGGCAGGGGTGGATGGGACCATTTTGCAATGGTTCCGTTCCTACCTCGAAGATAGATCTCAGCGGGTGGTGCTAGGGGACTGTACTTCGTCCCCTGGTGGTCTCCCCTGTGGAGTCCCACAGGGTTCTATTTTATCTCCTCTCTTATTTAATATGTAGATGAGGCCGCTTGGGGAGGTCATGCGCAACTGGGGGTTTCGTTGCCATAAGTATGCGGACGACGCTCAACTGTATTTGCCCTTTTCATTCGACCCAGGTCCTGCTGTCTCGGTGCTGTCCCAGTGCTTGGCTACTGTGGCGGATTGGATGAGGTCAAACCAACTGAGGCTTAATCCTGATAAGACAGAGGTCATGTTAGTTTGCTTCATCTGTGCAGAGTCTGACGGTGTTCCTGAATTCACAGCTGCGCCTGGATTCCAAGGCGTTGGCTGTGGCCAGGGGCCCCTTTCGCCAACTACATCTGGTGAAAAGGTTCCACCCATGTGTCTTGGATTCTGATCTCACCACTATCACCCATGAGTTTGTTGCCTTGAGGCTAGACTATTGCAACGCGCTCTATGTAGGGCTGCCCTTGGAGATGGTTTGGAAGTTGCAGCTAGTGCAGAACGCGGTGGTCCGTCTCCTTATGGGGGCAGGCCACAGGGAACACATAACACCTGTGCTTCGGACATTGCACTGGCAGCCTATTGTCTTTTGGGCCCAATTCAAGGTGCTGTTGTTGATCTTTAAAGCACTTCATGACCTAGGCCCTATTTGAGTGATCGCTTCGCCCCTTGGGTCCCTGGGCAGCCCCTGTGGTCATCTGGGGGCACCCTCCTGAATGTCCGGCGTTATCGGCATGTTCAGATGGACAGGTGGGTGTTCTCAGCAGCCACGCCATCACTTTGGAATTCCCTCCCGGTGGAGGTCTGCCTCAGTCTGGACCTTCTCGCCTTCCAACAGAATTGTAAGACCTGGCTCTCCCACCATGCACTTTGGGAGCAGTGGGGGGAAGCATATGTTTTCCTGTCTTTATTTTTATGATTGCTGTTTTATATTTGTAAGCCGCTCTGAGAAGCTTCAGCTTCAGGGTAAAAATGAATAAATAAATAAATAAAACAAACAAAAATCGTAAGTAGAAAATATTGTAAAAATGCATATATCAAGTGGCTAAGGAGCCACTGATTTTCACCTTAGTGAGAGAATCACAAGTTGTTAGATAGGGACCTTAAGACTACTAAGTTATCAGCATTGTCATCTGAAAGTGGCCAAATACCATATCACCAGTCATGACCCCAAAATGCACCATTGGCTTTAAAAAAAAATGTTGTTGTTCTTAAAAAATTACATTTTCGTCATAATTAAAGAATTTAAGAAATCCTTAAAACCACGAAAGCGGCCGTGATCTTCATACACCTTGTTGCAGGGTCAAGTAGGAAGGGGCTTTGGCAAGTTCTCACAACAGCGATGAAGGGGATAAGTCATTTCTTATGTTGGCCTTAGGTTACAGTCCAATTCCTCTGCCCTCACCCAAATTATACTGTTCCTAAATGCCAAGTGGCTTGAATGAAAACTGGCTGGGAAAGGGTGAATTCAAAAGGAAGCCGTAAGATGTTGAGAAGGTCAAGATACGGCCAAATTCAAACTGGACAAAAAAAAAAAAGGTCAAATAAAATTAAAGGAAAAGTTAAGCTTTATAAAGGGGTTAAAGAAATTCTAAATAAATTTAAATCTAAATAAGTGATCTAAGTATTCAACTTCTTATGCCAAGTTCAATAGATCTGCTTACAGTTAACTTAGGTGGTTTGCTAAATACATTGAGGCCCAGTCCACTCAACCCACTCACCCCCGGGCACAATTCAAGGTGCTGGTTTTGACCTTTAAAGCCCTAAATGGTCTGGGTCCCGTATATCTAAGAGACCGCCTGTCCTACTATGTCCCATTACAGCACCTATGGTCAGCCAGGGGCACCCTCTTGCAGGTTCTATCTGTTACCCGTGTCCATACAACAAGGGTGCGTGCACCGCAGGAGAGAGTTCTCGGTTGCTGCCCGTTTTATGGAATTCCCTTCCCTGGGAGTTTCGCTTGAGCCCAAGCATCTTTCGGAGGCGATGTAAAATTACGTTATTTGGGAGAGCATTTGGCGGACGGGGATGAGGGTTGGCTGGGTTATTGGGTAGGAAGGGTGGGAATTTTATGGGGAGGGAAGGTGTGTTTTATTGTATGAATTTTTATTGTTGGGTTATTGTTATAATCTGCCCTGAGCCTGTGTGGGAAGGGTGGTATATAAATTTGAAATAAATAAATAATAAATACATCAAAACAATTTTTAAGGCGTAATATTGCAAACAGCTGTTTTGACAAATTCAGCAAATAAACATTCCGTCTGGACTATGCTAGCAGTATTTTGCACATTTCAGATCAATATTTGATCTGTTTATGCAGTGTTGGTTTATAATACACTGTGTCACAGTACACTTAGTCGCAGTAAACCTGAAGCAAATTTGCACAATAAACCCCGCTTTCCCCAGGGTTTCCTGAGGAACTACTGACTTGTTTTTTATTTTTTTTAAGTAGATGGTAATCAATTCTTGCATGTTGTGCTACCCCTTTCAAGACTAAAAGACTTCACTAAAAGACTCCCAGAAGAATGAAAATATATCAAGTCAGTCTGGCCAATTCCAGCTGTATTATAACACTTACTAAAAACAACAGACAGTGAAGACGGACAAAGCAGCATGGCAGCTCAGCGTCTGCACATTAGAAATTATTCTATCATGCTGACATTCAGGGCTATTTGCCAGTAGCAAACTGCAACACAGCAATTCCGGTGTAGCAACTGCAACACCGGAATGCCCAAACGTGTCTCTCTCTAGACACGTTTGGACATTCCGGTGCGTCTGGCTACACATTAGAACTGAAGTAACGGCTCCTGGGGAGGGGGATGGAGCAATTGTCTGTGTTTATGGTTCCTGCATAGCTAATACACATGAACAGATCTTTCCCCAGCTGAGGTTGTGGAGACCGAAGTGAGAGGAGGCTGATGCCCGCCAGATTTTGTGGCAGCAACCATCGTTTACCACCAAATAGCTGAGCCCTGGCAAGCAGCAGCCCCCTTCCAGCCCAGCTTGCCATCAGCAGTCCAAATTCCCACCTTGTTGGGAACAGAGCAGACACTGCTCCAGGTAGAGAGGAGATACAGTCACACGGTCTCACACACGTGCAAGACCATAGCTACGGGCCTTCACACTCCATGCCGTTGCTACAGGCAGGAGTAATGCATGAGAGTACCTTCCGATGCTGCTTCCCCCTCCTCCCCCAACCTCTGTTGTCATTAGCTGGAGAGAAAGGACAACTCGGCCAGTCAGTCCTGTCCATGAGCGCCGCAACGTGGAAGTTCTGCAGTAGTCCATCCCAGGAAAGAAGCTTTGGATCACAGTGCAGACCATCAAGCAACCATCAAGCACTGCTTTCACATTCCTTTTATTATTTCTAGCTGTACAGCAGGGGTGAAGACTCTTGCCTCCCATGGGCCACTTTCAAAATTAGTACAAGGTCCAATGGCAACGTAGACGTTTGGCACAGAGGTATTTAAGGGGTACACTCAGGAAGAGAAAGGTCTAGATCATAAATCTGTGCCATGCATCTGCACCTATCCTTGCGTGCATGCCTTCATAGTGAAAAAGGTGCTGGACTTGGACCCAGGAAGCCAGGGTTCAAATCCTGCCCTAGCCATGAATTCACTGGGTGGCCTTAGGCAAGTCACTCTCTCTCAGCCTCAGTTCCCTGTCTGTAATAAATGGGAATGTGTGTGTGCGCGTCTGTCTCTCCCTGTGTTCCCCTCCCCCTTGTCCATCTTGGATTGCAAGCTCACTGTGCAGGGACCCATCTCTAATAACAACAATTGTAAAAGTGTCAGGTGCACTGCTTGCGCTGTATAAATGCTTAATAATCATCATAATAATCATCTCTGCTCTCTTACCCTGGGGGTAGGAACTGGATCCAGGGGCCAGATCCAAGAACTAGAAAGGGTCACGTAAAAACTAGTCACAGGCCACATTTGGCCCCAGGGCCTGAGGTTCCTCATCCCTGACGTAAAGTTTCACACACACACATTTAAGTGGGTTTAAGAGGCTCCTCACCGAGTAGCACATACTGAGCATGGCCAGTAAGTTCTCTGACTTCGAAACCGTAATGCTATCTAAATATGCCTAAGCTAAATTATTTGTACAAACCATGGTCTAAAGATTTCTCCACTTAGACGATTGCTTCTGAACAATAAATTAGGAGCCCTGACTCCTGGGAAAATCTTTCTGCTGAATCAGCAAGTAGCCGTGCCTGCAAAATACAAAGAAACTACAAGCAGCATCCAAGATCAGAGACGCAGCAGAAGAAATCTGGTCAACCATGCCACAACATCCAGTTCTGGCAGAATTGATTGAATTATATTATCCAAGTCCAAAACGTATGTAATGAGCACAGAACACAGACCTCAAATAATAATCTAATTCCAGGAGGGGCTCTTTTCAGCAGACAAAGCACAGGGCTGGAAACCAGGATTCCCAATTCAGTTTCCGACACCATCAATGAAACATTGGGACTCCAGTGGCAAGTCATTTAACTGTGCAGTGCTCCAAATTACTTGCCTGCAAAACAGGCATTAGCAACACCTACTGCAGAGGGGAGTTGAAAGATTCGCTTGCAATGAACTTGTGATCCTTGGTTAAGAGTCATTGTGTCTTATGTTAAGTTTTGTTGAATCTCTGTGCGTTCTCCAAAAGGATCAGCCCAACTTAACCCTCATTTCCTCTTATCCTAGATTTCACTGAATTTAACTCTTCTGTCACCAAAGCCTGAAGGAAATCGAGTGGAGCATGAGGATGGAACTCATTCATGGGCAAGCATGGATGCAACTTAGGCCACATTCACACCTGACAGCAGCATGGTAGGGAAACTGCCGCAAGCCAAAGACTTGCCAGGGAAGGAGAGGAATGACAGACGTACAACTGGTGTGAACGGTGTTCCGATGCAATTTTACTCACGGATAACAGGGCTGGATTTAGTCAGTGCCTGGTCCACTTCAACTAAAGGAAAGAAACACCTTTCCATTGACGTTCAGGTCCTCTCTAAGTAACCCAATGCAAATCTGCATGCAGACAAATCCACAATCATTCAAACACAGGTAGCTAAATAGTTACACTCTTCACCGCACTGTGCACTAAAAAGGGCCTTCTATATTTTTATGCAAAATCTTCCGAGAAAATATAGTGCGTTTTGGAGAGGCTGAGAAACCAAGACTGAGTGCCTGAAAAGGAAAGGAACTATAGCAGAAGCCATTACACAGAAACATTGTGTTCACGGGCATTGGCAGAATTAAGCTGCAGCACCAGAGCCATAAAGAGAACTTCTCAACGAGTCACCAGTGGCAAGTTACCTTCTCGCCAGTAAATTATTTTGAGAAAGACGACTCAACTGTACGCAACCCCCTCTGGTACTATAGAAGACCAGAGTCACAAGCTGACGGATTCTGGCCTCAAACAAAACAAGGCTGATCATTAATGTTTAAAAAGCTGTATGTGCAAGATTAAAGCAGTATATTTTCCAAGCTGAAAAAGGAGGACACGGCCACTTACTAGGGGCCACTGGGCACTAGATTAAAGCTGCATATTTACCAAGGAGAAAAGGAAGATGAGACTACTTATGAGATCTACTGGGTGCTAGATTAAAGCTATATATTTTCCAGGCAGAAAAGTCAAATGAGGCTACTTTGGGGGGCCACTGTCAAATAAACACTCTTGATATAAGACTTATTTTCTACAGTGATTCTTTATTGTCAACATCTATTCACAAGTAAGGCCCTTTTTACACGGGTGGCACTCACATGTGTACACCCAGAAATCTGAGCGTGCATGCATGGGCACTGTCCGTATACACACCGCAGTGGGAGGGTAGGCGTGCGGGCACGCTCCTGCGGAGCATGCACGCCTACCTCCACCCATCACCCACGAATGGAGCAATCATCGAGAAGGCAGGTTGCTCTGTGCATGGGGATGGATGGAGGATGTGTGCACACCTGTCTACGCTCATTCCCACCACCCCCGCACCAGTGCACACACCGACCGCCACCCCAGTGTGGCCCTTTTTAAAAGGGTCTAAGATTGGGGGCACAATCCTAGGCCATGCTCAGACTGCCCTGCATCTTCTCTCCTCCTGAACCCTGCCCCCAAACAGCAACAAGCCACACCCTCATCTTTATTTCCCCCCCCCAGCAAACAGATCTCTTCTGTACATGGATGATTTCCCTCTCTACGATCTGGGTGGAGGGGTAAAAGCAAAGGTACAGAGACATGGGTCTCTTATGCCCATTGGTTCCTGATTGCTGCAATGACTCCTTGAGGATATCTGGCTGCCAACAAATGAGAGCAGCTGAAAGGCTGTTCTATATTAAGAAAGTGGACCAGCTCAGCACAAAGTGAAGCGGATCACTCAGGATCAGGTGGTCCTCAGAAACAGCTGCTGGGCTACGAGCCCCTAGGTGGCAGAGTACATCTGTTCCTTCTACTGCCCCAAATCCAGTTTCTGACAACAATCAATTCAGCTGCATACAGCGACGTCACAAACAGCACAAAGCACTTTCTGATGGGAGAACAAAAACAGTTAAGTGCAAAATGGAAAGATCCCAATTTCATGCTAATCTCTCAGGAAAAGTAGTTCACACATGGGCTAGAAGAGCAAAACAGCTTTGAAACAGAGGGTGCAGCCACACATGACGGGCTGGGGAGACTACTCCTCTTTGGGTAGCCTTACCCCTCCCGGGGCAAGCAAGCCACACGATGTAGTGGCTCGTGTGCCCAGGGCCCACCATATCATGTCCCTCCCCATGGGGGGCACGCAGGCAGGCAGCTGCTCTGCAACACATCCTCAGGAAAATCCCACAGATGCACTGCAGAACAGCCTTGCCCTGCCACACTTGGAGCACGGCTGCGGGGCTGTGAGCAATGAGCAGTAGCACACGGCTTGCATGACCACATCACAGCCAGGGTCTGGCTCTCAGCTGGGCTTGGAGGGGCAGGGCTGGGCCACTGCTCCTGTGGGCATTGCCTTGGTTCCGAGATGAGCCGAGCCACCCAGCTCCCCCACACTTGCGTGTCCAGCTCCCTGCACTGGCTCCGCAGTGTGGCGGGGCTGATTGCCCACCACGGGGTTGCCGAGAGATTGGAATCGTGCAGCTCGTCTGGCTGCACCTAGAATATTTAGCTCCAAAACAGAATTTTTAAAGAGCCTCCATATCCAGCATCTTGCATTCCAGCATTGCCTGTTGGAACGCCAGCCAAGGGGAGGCTGGAGCAGGCTCTCACAATGAACCACCTAAAATAAAGACTAACAGACAAGTGTAAAAAGTTCAGCAGTGGCTACTGAACACTATCTTGCATAAACACCGTCTCAAAAAAATTAAGTCTTCCTCACTTTGCTGCAGAGAATATTTTATCAGGGCATATTAGAGGCACATTCTGTTCTCAAATACATGATGCATGGGGTATGAAGTCCATGGGGTATGTGGCCATAACCAGGGACCTGGTTTCACTACGTTTTCCCCACTGGTGCCAATGAGCATAATTCTCCAACTGTTAGTCCAAGGTGAGGAACCTCAGAGTTGGGGGCCGCTAGTTTTTATTTGTCCCCTTGCCAGTTCCTGGATCTGGCCCATGGATCCAATTCCTACCGTCAAGTGCTGAAAGACTGAGATCAAGGAAAGGGAGATTGTACAATCTCTTTGATTGTAAGCCCGCTGGGGCAGGGACCGTGCTTCTTTCTTACAAGCGCCAAGTACATTGCTGTAGGCAGGGACCTCATCCATCTCATTGTTCTGTAAAGCGCCAGGTACACAGCTGGTGCTATACAAGTGCTAATAATAATAATGCTTATTAATAATAAGGAAGTAGAGATGAGGGCATGCACACAAGTATAGGGGATGGATTCATGGCAAAGTTCTTCCTTCCCCCACCCTGAGTGCCAGCTTAAGCATCCCAACTTAATCAAATCGGCAATGAGAAAACATTGATTTCCCAGATTGGACTTTTCTGCCAGGTCAGAGCTATCAGCACAAAAAGACAGATCCCCACTTGCAAGTGGAGTATTCGACAGACCTGGGGATGAGAATAAGGTGGTCATCTTCCGCCTACCTGGTGTCCCAGGCCAATGCTGCGGGAGCTCAGGAAGCGGGGCAGCCAGATTGAGAGGAGTGGGGGATCCCAATCCCCCTCCCTCAACTGGTGCTAATAGAGACGGGCCAAGCTTTTATTGCTTGGGGAGGGATTGGACACCCTGTAGGGGTGCCCCCTGCCTCTTCCTCTTCCTAGACATAACGTCCAGGCCCAAGACCCAAAGCCACAAAGTAGATTAAACATTGAATGGCTCTAACCGAAATGTCGGGAGTGCCTAAATACGGCAGCCGGGGAGCACAAGAGCGAAATTGGTAAACGATCCCAAACCTCAAGAATAATTCAAGGAGCACCCCCATTAAGAGACACCCTAGTAGAACAAACAGTAACACCCAGTGGGTAGCTGCGAAACCCAGCAAAGAAAGTCACACTCTTCACGGGGTTACCGGCAGGAAGAAACAGCATCCAAGCCCAAGGGGGCTTGTTATCACAGTGCGGGGCTGCAGGAAGGACAACTATTTCCAGCCCCTACTCTTGAGGCACTGTGAGGCGAAACTCCTTCTAAGTATACAAACTTCAGCGCAGCAGGCAGCGAAACACCAGCAAGGGGTCCGCGGCCAGCTTTTGCAGGGGAACAAATCAAAAGGGGAATGCTGGGAAATGTCCCTAGGTAATCATTAGGAGCTGCCCCCGCACCCCGTCGGCGCCTAACGCCCTGCGCACAAGCGGCTTTAGATAGTCTGTGCCGGAAGTCAAATTCAGAGGCGCCCAGGACACCACGCACGGGATTCGGCCGTGCAGAGCCCAGCTGTGCAAACAAAACAACCCCACAGGTACTAATCAAGATCCTCTGTCTGTTCCTGGGGTCCGCGGCAGTGGCTGCAGGCCCCTATGGGGCTGGGTTCCCTCTGGTCACGGTCAGCTTTCCACTTCTTTGATAGGTTACTCTAATTAGAAGGGGTCCGATCTCCCGGTAGGTTTTCGGTTCATCTGAACAGTGAGCCCGTCCAAGCAGTGCTCAACAGTCAACCACTGAATTCGAGTGCGTGGTTATCCTGAGGAATAAGGAGCCTAGGGCACTGCCACCGCGGTCCCGCTAACGGGCCCTCCAACGAGCGACACCCTTTGGATGTCGCCCTTCAGCTGGCGCCCAAGGGCTGATGCCCAAACGGGCCCCTGCCCATGGATAAATGCCTGTTGGGAGGAGAGGGTGGCCAATGAGGGCTAGGCAAACACTACTCCACTGCTAGCTACACCTTCCCCAATCACTGCCAGGGTTGACCACTAATCACGCAGCTGGAGGGTATTGCCAGTGTACTGGAAACCCAAAAATCGCAATTACAGGTACTGACCGATTATATTGCAGAACTTAGAGCAGGCAAGTTAGGCCTGGAAGTCCAACAGCTGCTCAAAGCCCCTCAAGAGTTGCCCCGGGGTGACCCCCGCTTGGACCAGACGGTTCCCCTACCAGGGACAGGGCTAGTTTCCCCAGAGAATAGACAGAATAAGCAGATAGGGCGGATGCATTCCTTTGATGTCTCCAACCAGAGGGGCTTAACTACAGATAAAAGAGCTCTCTTATTTAAAGTACACCCCCTCCCTAATGGCGTGTTCCCGAAATGGAATACCAAAAAAGCCATTCTACACCACCTTTCCTTTATATTAGCCTATCCGTTCCCTGCATGGCAAATTAAATCTTTCAGGGTTCTTCCTGCTCCAAGGTCTCTGCAGCGTTTAGTTATTTATTTTATGTCTATTACCGAGACAACCAGTCTGCTAGCCAAATCTAACCTTTTTGGGTCCTGAGGGATCCAACTGGGGGAGGCGTTAATTGACACACAAAGATGCCCTCTGCCTCCTGGCATTCCCAGTGCGGGTCTGGCCCAGGGCCGCTCCAACTCATTGATTCAATTTCCCCCGGGAGCTAATTTTATGAAGGGGCTGGCTCCTCGTAGGCCACATAGACTGGGTAGCCAAGCTCCTACCAGCTCCAGGCTGCTGAGGCTGGCTAGGCCAGATGCTCAGCCTGAAGTTGTTCATCGCTCTTTTGCTGCCCCCGGCAATCCATCTACGCAGCAGGCAATGCTACAGTCTATGTCCCCTCTGGTTGATGTGATGGACTTTGATGTTCCCGCTCTGACTAAGCCAGCTTTATCTCCCGTTAACGGGGATACTTTGCTGACTTTATTGGTCGAAAGCCAAAACCTGATTCAAGAATGAACAGACTTTGGTACCATCTAACCATAGAGAAGACAGCAGTCGCTCTGCTAGATAAAAAAAAAAGAGGCACATACAGCAAAATGGTACCCTTGTGTCTGCACTAAGAACAAAACAGACTTACCGGAAGATGAACGAGCTTTTCTGTCTGATTACTACGTTTAAAAAGTTAAAGATAATAAGACTCATACCTGAATCCATGTGTTTGAGTTTTGCGTGTTTGGTTTGTATATGGATGGAAGAAATGTACTGGTAGATATTCCATTGCACTGTAAAATGTATAACCATTCATAAATCAAAATCAATCAATCAATCAATCAATCCATTAAAAAAAAGCCTGATTCAGGAGGCTGCATCCTCAATGGAGGGGCTTCCATCTGCTCGTGTTGCCAAGACTTCCCAATCCCTTGCTGTTTGCCCCCCCCCAAGGATCTTCCATTAAATCTAGTGTTACAGTGTCGTGACTTCCATTCTATCTCCGTGTGTTCGTGGAACTCTGCGGGATGGTGTCGGCATCTTAATAATCCAAACTTCAGAGCATATTTGAATCGTTTTCATATATTTCTTCTTCAGGAAACTTGGGCCAAGGATCCTCTGGCTCTTGAGCACTTCGCTACCTATTGCGTCCCAGCCATCTCACTTGGCTTTAGGGGCCACCCAAGCGGGGGCCTGGGGTGTCTTATTGCCAATGGGTTAGAGGCTTCTATCATTGAAGTAATTCGTCGCCCGCCTTGTCTCCTGGGAGTGGTCCTTCTAACAAGCGGGCCATTTAATTGTCTTGGTTAGTGTGCATTCCCCCTTCCAACGCTAGTTCTTACAATTCCAAGTTATGGTACATTGTGGGGGCTACTGTGGAGGAGATTGCCATCCAGCATCCTAAAGGGAAGATCATCCTGACCAGGAATTTTAACGCCCGGCTTGGGCCCCATATTGTCCCAATAGCCTACTCCCTGATCTTTGCTCTCTTAACCATAGGCAATCCAAGGACAAGAAAATTAACAACTCTGGCATTATTTTTGCCAAAATGCTGGCTGAACATTCTCTACTTATATTGAACGGATCAGGCTTCAGGGACTGCAGTGGCGAATTTACGTACCTGGGCCATGCTGGCTCCGGTGTGGTCAATTACGTTGTCGCCTCCACAATGCAGTGTGTCTGTTTAAGGACTTTTCAGTTGGTTGGAGCCAGGTCAGTGACCATCTCCCCTTGACTTTCTCTATTGGGCTGTCGGGTCCCACTGCAGATGTCCAAAATCCCAGTGAGTCCACTCCCATTAATTGGGACAGACACTGCGCAATTGAATGGAGTGACGCTCAAGTGCGGTTTTTGGAATCTTTTTTGTCTGATGCCCAGGCTAGTGAAGCAAGGGCGGCCACTGTGGGTGGGGCAGAGGACTCGGACGTCTTCCGAGTTCTTTCCCAACTAAGTCATAGTATGCTTCAACTATTGTCTTCCAAACCCCCTGTGAACACCGGATCAGGATTTAAAAATCAGACCCACCAAATCTGGTTTGATTCTAATTGCCGTAAAACCAAGAAAAAGGTGGTGCATTTGTATTCCCAGTACTGGAGGAGTGACTATTCGGTAGACCCTGCCCTGTACTTTGAAGCCAAGGCAGAATACAAGAAATTAATTCAGTCAAAGAAATGTAAGTATTGGGATCTCTATTGGTCTAACTTGCTGGGAGCAGCTGAAATTAGAGACAGTAAGACGTTTTGGCTTTTGGTAAATAGGACAGCCAAGAAAGTGTCAAATAGCTCACTAGCTGCAGTTACCTCCCAGCTCTGAATTAGAAACTTTAAGCTCCTCTATGCAAAGAACCCTGCGGAAAGAAGTTCCTTAGATCCAACCACTGTTTCTGCTACATTGCCTGCTTACCCCCAGTGACTGATTTGGAGGTGGAAGCCTTCAAAACTCTCAAAAGACTTTCTTGCTTGGCAAGGCGCCGGGGCCAGATCTTATTCCCATTGAATTCATCAAACACTTTAAGGACTGGTGGGTGCCTCTGCTCTCCGCCCTTTTTACAGTCATTAATAACACTGGTCGTGTTACCTCAAACTGGGAGAAATCTGTTGTCCTTCCAATTTATAAGAAAGGCAACCGGGCTGACCCTACCAACTATAGGCCCATTAGTTTACTCAGCATAATTAGTAAGATTTATGGTAAATGGCTATTGGGCAAGTTAAATGGGTGGGTGATATGCTTGTCTATCTTACTCCCAGTCCCTGAACAGGCCCAATTCCAGAAAGGCCATTCCACCGCTGAACATTGCTTAATGCTTCAGCGTCTAACTGAGCAATATGCAAAAGCAAATGGCCAGTTCTTTGTAACCTTTCGGGACCTCAAGTCAGCCTTTGACTCGGTCAGTAGAAGCATTTTATGGGATAAATTAGATCGCCTAGATATCGATAAGACGGCTCCTGTTCCTTCTCCAAAGGCTCCATGCGAATTCAACCTTGGTGGTCAAGACCAGCAGGATGGGCCATTTAACTGGGGAAATTTCTACATTCTCAGGGGTTAGGTAGGGCTGCATGCTTGCTCCCTTGTTATTTAATATATTTATCAACAATGTCATTCCGTTACTTGCCCGGCCAAATCTATTTCCTCCTAAACTGGCTTACCACTTAACAGGATGCCATTTGTATGCGGACGACATAGCTATTATGTCCCAAACCCACGTAGGTCTCAATAGACAATTTGATTGCTTTGCAGCTTACTGTGGATTGAATAAATTGTCCATTAATTATGAAAAATCCAAATTTGTCATTTTCTCCAAAGCAAGAAAGTCTTTCAACTGGGTTACAAACGGTAACACCATCCGGCAAGTAAAAGTCTTTAAGTATCTGGGCTTACATTTCCAGGCCTTAGGCAGGTGGACAGAACATGTATAGGGCCTCTATTGCAGCAAAGGGCTCTTCCCTGGCTATACAGAAGTTATTTGGGAGCGCGGGACGAAATGCAGTGGATCTAGCAATTAGGGTTTTTAACAGTAAAACTCGAGCCCAGTTTTTGTATGGCACCAAATTATGGGTTCCTCTCTCTGGCACAAATTTGAACATAGTGCAATCCAAATTTGTACAAGGCATCATGAGGGCTGCAAGGGGTACTCCCTCTGCAGCAATCAGGATTGAGGTGGGGTAGCGTAGTTAGTCTGAGGTAGCATGGGGGTCTGTACTACGGTTCTGGATAAATTTGGTGAGTTCCTGCGACTGTGGGCTTATCCAATTTTGGCTGGACGATCCATTTAAAGATCGATGGACCAAGGTCATTGAAGCATTTCTGCTTAGATTGGGCTTTTCCCAAGGTTATCTGGAGGGGAAAGACCTGCGTGCTGCCAAAACCGAAATTTTGTGCAGGCATGCAGATATGGCCTGACAAGAGATTGCTAGGATCAGGGCTTCTCCTCACATGGCCCTATATCTGTCCCTGCTGCCGGAGTGGGGACTTATGGCCTCTTACTTAACCTCTTCAATCTCCCCAAGGGGAAAAGTTCTGTTCCTCTGTGCCCGCTTCAACACCCTGCCTTCTATGGTATTGGAGGGCCCTTTTCAATCCATCAAGTTTTCAGAAAGGCTATGCCCGTTTGATTCTCTTGCGACTGAAACAGCAGGCCACATTCTGTTCGCATGTCATCTGTATGACAATATACGCATGGATTTTTTACACTCTTTCCTGCTGCAATTTCCCAGCAGGACTGAGCATAATTTATTGCTATTGGCTCTATCGGATAGAGCCCTTGAGGTTTTTATGAGGGTCGCCAAATTTCTAATCTCGGCTCTGAATTGTCGCCACGTCTTCTTGCAGTCTAAGTTCCCTACTGGAGATGATGTGGTGAGTCATGGCACCTAGTTCACCCACTTATCCCAACCATTGTCTGTTTTTCTGGCTTTTCGCAGGGTTTTCTGTTCGTACGAGCATTGCAGGTTGGGGTACGTACGGGGTGCTATGGTTGTTATTAATGTCCCAGCTGAATGGCTTATGGCTGGTGTAATTTTTTCGTGTTGGCTTGATGCTCTGCTACAGTATTTCTATTTATGTGTTAACCTAATTTGCATAGCATCCCATTTATTGTTATTTCTGTTTTTTTTAAATTTTATTTTGTTTTTTATGCAATGGCCTCACTTATCAATAAATATTATTATATAACATCCCAACTTCTATGTAGCTCTCAGCACTTGTACTTATTTTCAAAACAGCCCAACGGGGAAACGGTTCCCCATTCCTGCTGTTAATTCCATATATTTCCCCACAAGGGAATGGGAGGTGGATAGGTTTGGTTAGCGACTCTACATCACTGAAGACAAGACCTCAGCATTATGACAGGGCACAAGCATTCCTATGCACTCTCTGAAATCACAATGCTAGGAGAAATAAGTATATTAATAGGAAAACAGCATTTGCCAGCAACAGAAGTGTTCTATCACCATGGCGCTGGGATGGCAGTCCTAAAGACTTCAGGAAGCAGTCACTTCTGCCAACAGCTTTGCTCCCATTTATGCTGTGGTAGCACCACGCTTGATTTTGCAGCATAATTATAAACAGCGAGCAGTTTATAAGCAGAGGGCTGCACAATTTTTGTACAAGTGTGATCATTTTAAGATGGTAGGACTCTAAATTTGCATACATCTGTGCTTTGCTGATAACTGTTAATTTTCCCGATCAGAAGGCTTGAAAGCCCATACGAAACCAAGATGAAAAGCCCCCAAATATATGAGAGAGAACACCAGCCAAGGTCATTAAGGTGGGGTAACACAGATACAGCGATGAAATACAGCTAGTCCCCTTCACAGATATGCCTTCCTCTAGCACAGGGGGAGGGAGCTTCAGGCCCGAAGTCTAACGTGGCCCAGTTTATCCTTATTTGGCACCTTTCCAGTTCTCTGGATCTGGCCCCTGGATCCAGTTCCTACAACCAGGCACTGAAAGACTGAGCTGCAGGTAAGGGAGCAGAGATGCGGGGCGTAGAGCCATAATCTGGACCCTCCTCTTTTTGATTGCACCCCTTAAAGCCCCCCACTTCCCAGTTTATACGCAGCCCTCAGAGCTTGTGCTAGTTTTCAAAGTGGCCCCCAGGAGGAAAAAAGATCCCCAGTAGTGTTCTTCATAGCAACCATTAGATAGAAAACATGATCATTTTGTTCTGTTCAGTCAGCTGGACTTCACCTCACAACACCAAGGCTGAAACCTTTTATGAGCAACTCCCACCTTCTTGCTATAAGGTTCTAGAAAAACACTAGCACCCTTGAGCACAGATCAACAGAGAACACAAGCGCTTACAACGCACCAGCAGAAAATTAATGGGAAAGTTTCGCAGCAGATCACAAAACAAACAAACACGTAAGCAGCTCACTTGCTCTGTATGCCCAGCAGAACTACAAATGGAAACTAAAGATGAAAGGAAACAAAATTAATGAGTTTCGCAGGAAGCTGGTTCAAGTATTTTGTACCCTTGTGTGCTCGGGTGAGGCTGCAATAATTAATTTAAAGAGAAATATATTTTAAAGAGATAATTTAATCCTAACACCAAGGTAAACATTCAATAAATAAATAAAATAAAGAGATAATCTAGGTGTCTGAAATATAATGATTAGCAAACAAGATGCCCCCCTGAAAACTAAAATAAAACGAGTGTAGAAATAAAGAATCAGTTTTCACAACAGAGAGAGGGAAACAACAGGGTGCTTCAGTGATATCCGTCCTGGGACTGGAGCTGATTAACGTATTTTTGTTTAATTGTCTTTTTATGTTGCGAAGCACCCCAAGCCCCATTTGGAGGGGGAGGTGACGGACAGGTCAGGGGCTCCCACCTGGGGAGAAGCCTGTGACTCTCCCAGGGAACACCTCAGCCATGACGGGGAGCCAGCAGCTACCGTGTGGGGACTGGACGCAACGCCAGCGGTAGTGCTGACATCATTAACGGGCGCCGAACCCTGCCCCGGCCGAGCATAACGCGGCTACCGGTGCGGGGTAAGACGCTGAAAAGGCTCCCTGGTGTGTTGTGGTAAAAACGTGTGTTTTTTTTAAAAGGACACCTTACTCAGGTTAAGGCCTAGTACAAAACGACAGACACCTTACTTAGGCTAAGGCCTAGTGCAAAAAGGGACTAAAAGAAAATATGTCCAAAACAGCTTGGGAAACAGAGGCAGACACAGAACCCAGGACTAAAGATACTTTTTTCTTCCTCTCTTCTAACAAACAATGCTCTTTTCTAACAAACAATGCCAAGTAGAGCAACTATTTTCAAGGTTAGCCTGAGCAGGAACATCTGCTTCTCTGGGCAGCAGTGATAAAAAGTAACAAGTGTTAGTCACCACCATGGTAGCAGCAGTGGAAACAGCACATATCAGCATTTTTTTTCTTTAACAAAAGAACCTTATGAAGACCCCAAGTTAAGTGCACCATCAGTGTATTAAGTTTGCGCAGGCTCTTTTAGAATATTTGGACTTCACGCAGTTATGGACTATAAAAACTTAGACTGGAGCGAACTCAATTTGGAGACAAACTTCCAGGGCGCATCTCAACACAAGTCATCTCTGCGCAGACTGAAGCAAGCTACCCCAGTCGGATTATCTGGCCTGGCCAACCGGATCAATTCCTGACTGTACTCCAGGTGGTGAGACAAAGCCTAACAACTTTGAGTGCTTTCTTTTACAACCTAAGTGGAAGGGACAGGGCAATAAACTGCTTTTAGTTGAGCTAAACATTGCCTCGGGTGGCTTATTCAAATAAGAGGCAGCGATCCCAAAACACTCGCAGTGTGGCAGTGACAGGTGGAGTGAAGTGGGGGGGAAGCTGGGCTCACGAGGGAGAGCCAAGCCTTTCCAGGGGGCTTCTGATGGGGGTTTGCCCCAAACCCAACTGGGGCTACAAACTGTAAGCTGAGACACCCATGACTAAACAGGGACTCCTTCATTCTTCAGGAGTGTGGGAGGTCCCTGGTGGGAAGAAGACATGGGCGACAGCCCAGGGTGTGTGGCCTGTTTAGGGGTCAGGTTCTGGTTCCCTGCATCCCCGCAAGGTCCCACGCGAGAGTAAAGGAGGCTTCATCCCCCTCGCGGAGGTGCTGCAAGAAGGGCCTCCCCAGGACATATATGGGGGTGGATCCCAGGGGGCTATAAAAATATTATACTACTATTAAACTGGAACAAGGAGGTGGCAAAGTTTACAGAGGATATGAAATTAAGCAGACTACAAAGAGTTACAGAAAGAGATCACAAAACTGGGCGAGCAGGAAATAAAAGAACAGAAGAAACTGAATGGTGCCAAGTGCAAAGTAATATACTAACAATAAAATAATCATACTGGAGTTCTAAATGGTTACCACTCGGAAAAAAAAGATCTTGGAGCCATGGTAGGTAGCTCACTAAAAATATCAGCTCCGTGTACAGCAGCACACAAAAAGGCAACTAAAATGTTAGGACAAAGTGAGAAAGGAATCCCACTCTCTGAATACTGCAAGCAGTCCTGGTCAATCAGTTACAAAAAGGTGATAGTAAAGCTAGAAAGGGTAAAGAGAACAGCAATAAAGTAGATTAAAGGTATAGAGCTGCTTCAGGATGAAGAAATTCTAAGAAAATTAGGGTTCTTCAGTTTAGAAGAGAGACTACTGGGGGGGGGGAATTATAAAGAGGTTTTTAAAATCCATGAATACAGTGCATAAAAAGCTTTTTATTTTTGCCTTCCCTCATATTACATATGGGAACACCCAAGAAAGTCAACAGGCAGCAGGTTTCAAAACAAAAGTACTTTCCCCACAGGACAGAGTTAACCGGTAGAAATTATTGCCATGGGACACCATCAAAGTCAACAATATGCCTGGGTTGAAAAATGGATTACTAAAATTCATGGATGAATTCATGATATGTCCATCAACAGCTGCTGTCCCTGCAAACTCCTAATCCCTAACTTTATTAATTTAATGTTTGCAGTTGGCGTTAGGAATGAAACCTTTAACAACAACAAGCTGGAAGTGAATCTTTCCATCAATGCCCTGTTTTTCTACACTTCATCTGAGTGCTGACCACAGTCAGCAACAGAATGCAGGATTCGATGGACCAGTGGTCTGGTTGAGTCAGTGCTTATCTGGAGTATGACTGAACTAACGAATTTCAGCTGATGACTGAATGCATGAGAAAACAAGGGATTTTTAAGATACCGATGTGCAGTATTTAATTATTATTTTTTTAAAAGCGTTTAAACAATAGTTATAAATTGCATCTGTCCAAGATTTTGCTACACTCCTGCTATGTTCAAAGAGTGAATGGATGTCTTGATTCCCACTTTATATGAAGCTATAAAAGTTAGCCACGTAATAGCTGCATCTGGTAAAGCAGCTTGCAAAATAGCGACCGTTATTTCTAAAACGTGCTTGGACCATGGACTTTTAACAACACTGGGAGAATTACATTCTTTTACTGTAATCCTCAGACCACTTATGACAGAGTAGCCCCACCGAAGTTAAACGGGAGTAAGCAATTGGAGAACTGCAGTCTTCATGTCCTTGCGGTGCACTCCTCATTACAACCCATTGTTTTCACATCCTTATATAATTTCCTGAAAAAAATTCCATTGCTACTGAAATTATCCATGCTTCGTCCACAGCACAGAATTGGGGAGTTTTCTCGAATTCCTTCAGCTCCTCTAAGCGTTCTGAAGGTTAGAATCATCCACTTACTATTTGATGGAGCTTTGGGATCATGCAAATCAACCATGAATGAAATGCTTCTCTAAGAATCATACAACTGGTAAATCTCAGGAATCAGGCAGCTGAGGAGTTAAGAAGGGAACTCCGCACTCATAGATAAAGCATCAGAGACAGATGCCTGTCCAGTCTTCTCTTGAAAACCTCTAGGAAAGAAGATTCCACAGCCTCCTTAGGCATCTTGTTCCACTGCTGAACTGTTCAGCTAAGACGTTTTCCCTATTATTTAACTTAAGCCTACCTTCCTGTAATCTGAAGCTATTGTTCCTCGTCCTATTCTCAGTGACAATGGAGGGGTGGGAAATGTTCCTCACTGGTTTACATGGCATTCTTTTAAGTATTTGAAAAACGTTCCCCCTCCCTTTCTCTAGGCTAAAAATGCCCAGCGTCATCACCCTTTCCTCACACAACTTGCATTCCAGACCTTGACCATCTTGGCTGCTCTGCTCCAAAGCCTTTTTAGTTGATCAAGATTCTCAAAAGGCAGAGTCCAGAACTGAGGGAGGTGTGGCCTCCACAACTCACCACTATCAAATATAGGGGAACTATGACTTTTCAAGTCTTGGATACAATGTTTTATTTATTTACACAGAGCTCCACGCTGCTGACTCATGTTCAGTTTGTGATTCACTATAACCTCCAAAGGAGCCTAACTCAGTCTCTCCTATTCTGCGCATCGCTCCACATACACCTCAATCCTGTGTTCAAGTCCACCCCTAATCAAACTTCCTTATCTCCCAAGACATGTATAAAAGTCCATTTTTAAAAAGTCCTTTTCTCTTCCTGTCCAGATCATGAGAATTTACCTTCAGCCTAAGGTACCATGAGGGTGGACTATTCACACAAACTCCTGAAACCTGAGATAGCTCTATTCCCAGAAAAAACTAATTTAAACGTGGCTTGATAGTTCAGGGTAAAACGCTTTTACATTACAAACGTAACAAATGTAGGTCACCCGGGTTACGTGACAGGTAGCCTGGATCAGTATTTCACATAAACATCCCCTGAATAGGCCTTTAAATACAAGTATTTGTGGTAATAGAAAGCTAGGAGTAGTGAGCAGAAATAAATCCTGTCCAGGGAGATATATATTATTCACCAGAACTAGAGAAACTTTGTCAGCAGCAATGTTAAAACAAAAGATTTGAGGCAAGTTCCATCTCTATAGTCTGCAGTTCTTGCATCCCATGCTCCTGGGGCGCTAATAAACTCCTCTACTTTGATTGCTCCCTCTAATCCTAGAGAGAGTACCAGAGAGCACCTGTAAGAGTCATGGAGTTTAAAAATTCTACAGAACTAGAAGGAAACCGCCCCCCGCTAGTTGCTCCAGAGTATATGGAGCTAAGCTACACAGAGCTTAGCCCTGGCATGTCTCTCCAACTACGAGCTTTCAAGACTGCACTTCTCTTGGCAGGGATGATGTAGGCTGTGGGCAGCCTGCAAGGTTTAGATGTTAATTATGAACATTTCCAGAGTTAGTGACACTAGCTTTCAAAATACTGCTGAGAGGCAGTGATCTCCGATTTGTGAAACACAGCGGAGGTTTCCACACCATGCTGGTTTTGCAATAAACCATTTTAATAACCCTTCCGAGAACTTGCTCATGCGCCCAAGCCAGCAGTTCCCAAAATGTTATTTGTGTGGCCCAGTTTTGAGACCAGTATATCAAACATCATTCACGAGCCAGTCCACAGACAGCGCGATTCCATCTGGGATCTCGACCCATAGTTTGGGAACTTGGCTAGTTCCTTTCACCAATCTCCTATCTAGCCCCTCATTCAGCACTTCCAACCCTCTCTGTTGTCCAGAACGCTCAAGAGAGGGAAGGTGCACTTCTAATGGTGCTGCCCTGGTATCTGGAATACAGCCTTTACCATGACTGAGTTTGAAAGTTAATAACTTTATATCCAATCTCCTAGCCATTTTTATTTTTTTTTAAAGTAAGAAACAAACAAACCCCACAGCATTAACTTAAGATATCTAAGTAGAAATAATATATTACTCTCATTTAATTCAGGAGTGGAACTGCCAGTCGAATATATATCTGCATTACAAAACACTTGCTTTCTTACACCTCCCCAGGCAATAAGCAATGGTGATCATATGAAACCCTTATTAAATAGAGTACATTCTCGTCCCAATTTGTGTCACAATGGGAAACCTACTGCAACAAGAGCCATAAGCAGGACTTGATCTAATAAAATCACAGCTAGCAAAAATCTTTCCTACCATCAGTTCTATTACAAGAGCTGAGATACCACAGAGGCATCCCACTTCCAAGTGCTGAAAAGCAATAATTCCACTATTATACTGCAAATCTTTCATCTGCTGTTATTTTGTCATTAATATAAAAACAAGACTCCCTGAGAGATTATGAGAGGATCCACAGGTACTTCTGTATGGGAATGATAATCTAGACAGAGAGGGGCCATTGCCATGTTGGTTCCAAATATAAGAGAGGGAGACAATGTAGGTTAGATGAGGTCTTATTTGACTAACACTTGCCTGTGAACATGTACAAGCTTCCAAGCCACAGATATGGAAAAAGTCAGAACTAGAGACTAAGCAAATGCAGGGCAGATGTATATAGGATAGCAGTCACCTGGCATTTATGGGAAAGGGTACTGGGAAGATAGTCATTAGCATTTCACAACCTTTAAATACAATGGAGGGAAATCTAATGATAAAATGAATGCAGGCTAGGCGTATTCATAATAGCAAGCATTTGGGAGGAAGATGGGGTGGAAGGTTGCAGGAGGAAAGTTAGTTAGCATTTCAAAACATTTAAATACAATAAATAGTAGACAGCAGGGGTAGGTGTAAACACAGGCTGTTACTTATGCATTTCTATAATAGCTTCAGAAGGCCAAACCTTTATTTAGTCCTGTGTTTTGGTATCCAGCAAGTTGTGAATTTAGTTCCCAGGCCCATCTTCCCAAGATGTTATCCAGGTAACCTTCCAGGCTGAAGAGATGAGAAATGGAGTGGCTGCTTTGGGGGGAGAACACCCACAATTGATTTGATGAGCCCATGTAGCAAAATGGATAAGATATTGTACTTGTATGGCAAAGGATTAAATCATCTTTGCCATGAGCTCGTGGGGTGGCTCTGGGCAAGTCACTATCCCTCAGCCTCATTTTTCCATCTATAAAATGGAATAATACAGACCCACTTCACAGGGTTGTTGTGAGGGTGAACACCACAAAGATAGCAAAGCAATGTAAATACTGAAAGTGATCCACAAATGATTAATAATAATGTCCTTGTTCATCATCCTTTTTCTGTGGAAGTTCACTAATTTACATACTGATTGTTTGGCCTTCAAATAACCCTCCCCAAGCACTCATAATTGCTCACCAGGAGCAAATTCACCACTACTCAGGATACCATTACACAAACAGGAATAAAACCATGTCAAACACAGGCGCTAAAGTATTTTTATTCACATTTTACAGATGGAAAAATAGAGGCACTGAGAGATTAAGTGGCATGTTCACAGTCACCAAGAGTATACAGCAGAGCAGGAAATCAAATTCTGGTCTCTTTAGCAGGGGCATACTGTGGACTGGTGCAGCTACTCTTAGCTTTTCATAAGAAGGGAGCCCACCATGCTCGGAGTGCACCACTTATGGAGCATGTCTTAGCGGACAGTGAGAAACTGAACTACTGGGATTGAATTAAACTGATGCAACTATTCCACTTTAGTAAAGTTCTCACCACAGCTCCAACCAATATATCTCCATCTCCTCCTGGTCATACCGTGACAGAGTACGTGATGAAACGTATATTCCTTGATGCCTTTTGCTCACTTTACAGTTACTGTGCTCCTCATTTTTCTGGAGTACGAATTGTGGAACAACACTGGTTTAGCGCACTTGGTGCGTGAACTATAACAAAGTAAAAATGATTTGAGGTGCAACTACATTGAAGTCTCCAGTTATCAGATTTCACGACCTCAGGCCCTTGTAGGATTTTCCTTGGATAGGGCCCATGATTCCAGCGGATGCCTGTGTTTTTAGCACTAGACTAGTACATAAACACTAGGTAAACTTCCCAGTAGCCACTGTGAAACAGCTATGGCTTACAGTGAGGGGAACAGCCACCTCTAAGAGAAGTTCCTTTTGCCAACTCTCACTCTTCAAGCATTATGTAGAAAGTAAGGGGATTTGACTCTAACAGTGTATACTAGCCATGAAACAGGGATGTTGCTGTTTTTTTATTGCTCCATTCTATACAAGTAACACAAGATAAAAGGAAGCAGCACCGTTTGGGACAGAAATATGATGCCAGCAAATATAAATCATTTACTTTCTGCCTTCCCACTGGAAAAATCCTATAAATCTTCTCTCATCTGACCACTCGAGGGACCGTAGTTCTCTAACAGAAGCCCTGTCTATGCTGCAAGCTCTACCATGTGCATCTTTGTAACCTGTAAACGATACACAATGTATTTGACCTTAATTAAAACAAATGGGACCTAGCTGTCTTCACGTAACTGCTTTTCTCCCATTGTAATTGAGTTGTTGCACATATACCTACCACTTCATTTGTGTCTGTGCCAGTGCATTCTGGGGAATCAGGGCAGCTCTCTCAGAACACTCACAGCTGAGGACAGACACACAAAGCACACACCAGGATGTGCTATTACAGAGACATCTAGAAAGAAGGACAAACAGCCAAACAAGCTACAGAGTAGAGACCAGTTAAGAGGGGCCACATCTACAAAGAAAAAGCATGTGTCAGACGGGTAAAGCTGAACGAGAATGTACCAGTCCAGGTCTGAGGCAAGGGCAAAATGCAGACAGCTACCATGGTTACTAACCAAGTACAGTATCCACAGCAATTAATGTGAATAGAAGTCACTCTAACAGCTCTGCTACAGCTAAACAAGATGTACGGGACATGATGTAGAAGCTGACTGGCTGAAACCTTACAGTTGGTGACAGACAGAAGGTCACACACGATGATCATAACAATCAAGATGAAGTTCCTCTCGGCCTTGAAGTCCTATGAACTAAATTCCAAGCTTAGAACAAGGTTGTGTAGCCAGAGCGCACAGGTCTGGCTGCAGGAGCCGACACCCTTTTAAAAGATGCAGTCTAAAGAACAAAAATACTCGTTATGTTCGTGATGGTCTTTTTAAACCAGGCAGATGCTCACTGGCTATATCATACTGCTTATCCTCACTTTATAGGGTACCCAGCAACATAAAGTAAAACAAATAGAGCAGGTTTGTTTGACTGACACGGGGAGTTTTCTGTAATATCTATAGCTACATGAACATCGAACTGCAAAAATATATTTTATAGCCCATTTCTTTCTAAACTGCCCTCTTTAAAGTTACACTTAGAGCCCCCTTTGCAATTTCAATCTCTAGCCATTAGAAAGGAGATCTTTTTCTAGATAGGCTTCGTTAGGAGACTAATGTTACAATGGGTGTTAACAGGCGTGATGCTTTGGCCTGCTTCGTCACACTCTGCACCAGACCTGACCTGCGTGTCTGCGGAGCTGCCGTCAGATGTTGGCCCAAGATTCCCAAGGCTGTGTCAGCGGCTAGCCCGGGCTGTGACCCCAGAAACCTCTGTGGTCACAGACCGGGCTACGGGTCGCCCGATCGGGGCAGAGTGTTTTAACACATCTGCTCCTGCCAGTCCAGATTGGGTCTGATATGGCCGGCCGTCATTGGCCATCATGGCTGGGGGCGTGCTGGGAACAGTGTGGGGGGTGGGGCCAGCCGCACCTTTGTTCGCTTTGTGGCCCTTCCCGGTAGCTCAGCCGTTGCCGTGTTGTTGTGTCACCTGACCCAGTCCAGACCATGGCGGCTTCCCAATTCAGGTCAAGCCGTCATCACGTTTGTTTTTACTCAACGAGACAGAAATGCAACACTGCGACGATTAGGAAAAATACACCTGGGACTGGTTTGTACAAGTGCCCCTCACTCAACATTGGTAAATATAATGAGGAACGTGGGATCGCTTTCAGACTCACAATAGGCAGAAACAAAAAATAAATTAGATATTCTGAATCTTTACATTAATATACATGATCTTGTAGAGACAGAGCATCATTTAAAAATATTACTTTTCATTCTGGGATGAACTCCCTGTATTATTGTTGTTGAAAATCACAACAATAATGCCGTAGGCATGGGGGGGGCAAGTAAAAAATGCTTAAAATAAATAAAATATAAAAAACTTAAGTATCATACAGAAAAAGATAATCTTCATACTAAGCAAACAACTATGTAAACACCTTGCTCTGGTCTCTAAAGATGCCTAGTTTAACATTAGGAAGACACAGACGGTCAGTGCCGGACAGTGGTCAAATAAAAAAATTGAAATTCCAAAATTTCAAATTTCAATATTCATCAAAATGTTGTCCCAACTCTGTAGCTGGTCAAATATACAAGATAAATTGTGAAATGACTATATTAATAATTTCAATTTTTTTTAAAATCAACCTCTCTCTCTCTCTCTCACTAATGTACATGCATAATTCACATCCTCCCTCGACAAACACACGTCTGGCAGCTTGTCACTCTTGGTCCTGCCTGTTCCCCACACTAGAATAGCCAAGCTCATGGGTTATGGACCAGAACTGTACCAACCATTCATTTATTTATATTTTATCCCATCCCTTGAGGCTCAGAGCAGGTTACAAAATTCACAAATTCTAAAATGAAACAAATAACCTCTTAATATATTAAAATACTGCAAAGAAAACCGAGTAAAATCAAGTAACCTCACAACCCACAACTCCTCAGTCCTATCCCTTCCTGCCCAACACCTGGTCAAAGAAAGAGGACCTATATCACCTCCAGAAGAGGAGCAGGCTCATGCTTAGACAAAGCTCAAGGGAAGGGAGTTCCCTAACTGTGAGGCAGCCACTGAGAACACCTCTCTTTGTTTCCTTTTTGTGGAAACTTGGCGGACAGACGGTACCTGCAAGAAGGTGCTTGTGGCTGACCTTAGGACATGAGAGACAAGGCAGTCTTTCAGATATTCGGGAGTCAGGCAGTTTACAGCTTTATATAGGTCAAATACACTACCACCATCCAAGGCGGTGTTTGTGACCAATATCATCCTTGATTTCTAGATATTTCCCCTCCTATTTATTGCACTCTTCTGATGTGTCACCAATAATTTATTTCACACTTCTCCTCTACAAGTGACCTGTGCGCCCAACCCACAATTCTAACAGAGTAGGCGGCGTATCCAGATTCCCCATGACTCATTCCAGAGCTTGGATTCATTCCCTGGGGTGTCTTTTCCTGCTGGCTGGAGGCTTCTGCATCTCTGCGTTAAAAGTCCTCACCAGTAAAATCTCTAAGCCGTCACCCACACTTTCACAGCATCGCAGTCAGACACAACCTTGGATAACTCGGAAAGGTCCAGAGCATCCGACAACTAAACCTCCTCATGAAGGAGGCGGCGCCAGACGGAAACTTCCCCTGAGAAAAGCAAACAAGAGATGAGCCACCGCTTGAACAAGTTGGGAGGAGCACAAATTAAATCTTACAGTCCGCTCTTTTCATTAAAAAAAGAAAGAAAGCTTGCTCTGTTGATGGCAATCCGACAGTCCCTCCTAGTCATCGTCTCCGGGTTTGGTGCAAACCCGGGGAGAGAGATGAGAATAGATGCTCAAAGGCATCCGCTTTGAGAAATCCAGGAGAATCAAACCAGAAATCAAACACCACCCACTCATTTATCAGCCCCCTGACCTCCCTCTGCCCAAGTCTCTGCACCAGGGGTGCCGGATTCAATAGTGGCGCTACCCCCCCCCCCCCACCTGTGAAACTGTAGCTGCCCCTTCCATCACCCTGACCCCCCAAAACATGTTGGCCAGCTGCCTATTAAACAAAGATAGAGCTCAACACTCTCTAAAAACAGGGGGGAGAGATCTAAACCCCCCCTCCCCCAGAAAGAGAGGACCCCAAAACTTCCGCAGCTAAGAGGCTGAGGGGAATCTCTCCACTTTGGGATAAAACGTGGGGGGGGGGGGGATGCTGATCCACATAGCCTCCCTCGAAATCTTGGGGGGGGGGGGTCAGTATAGCAGGGAAACTTGGGGGGGGAGAAGATGCATCCCCGACAAATTCCCTCCCTCCTGCAATTCCAGGAATCGAGGGGCAGGACGGATCTGCATTCCCCCCCCCCTAAACTTTGTGCCTCCTGGTGGGGGGGGGTGGAGGAGGCGCCCTTCTTCAGGCACGAGGGAAAGTCAACGCTGGGGCCGGGGAGGGGGTTACCTACCTGCCAGCCCCCCGCCTTCCTCCCCGTAGCCTCGCCGCCTCTGCAGCACGAAGTACTGGTTGGAGCGCTCCAGCACCCACAGCTTGAGCGCGTTCTTCAGCAGCACCTCCTCGGGCTTCAGCCACATCGCGGCGGCAGCGGCGGCCCATTCCCCGCCGCCCCCTTCTCTCGCCTTCCTTCCCCCCGAGCCTCTCGAGCCACTCTGCTCCCACGTACACAACAAGCCTGCCAGAGGCGCCGAGCCCGCTGAGCCCGCTGGGACTTGTAGTTCTCCCCCTCGCTCCCTTCCATCGGAGGCCCCGGCCTGCCGCCTACAGTTCCCAGCCGCCACCGCGCGCCCCTCCAGAGAGCCTGCTGTGGAGCTGTGGGGTGGGAAGGCGTGGGTTGGTGAATTTGAAGGAGTCGCCTCTTGTTAGGGTTGCCCCCTAGGCACATTTTGAAGGAACATGTATTTTGCATAAGTGTATAGGTGGCAGCCTGGCCAGATAGGCACATTTTAGAGGGCAGGTATGAGCTATACAGGTTGCAGGGCTCCCTAACCCTCCTTAGCCCTGCAACCTGTATTGCTCATACCTGTCCTCTAAAATGTGCCTATCTGGCCACCCTACCGCTTCCTTGGGGCGGAGTTAGTTGTTAAAAGTATAGAGGAGACAGCAGAGTCGGGACAGGGGAGAGGCTGTAATGGGAGGTCCCCATTGTGACTCATTTTTCAATTTGATTTCTTGCATATAATAAATAAATGGGGTTCCATATTACATGCTGCTAGTCAATGTGTGCACAGGGAGGGGCTGTGTGATCAATAGCTCGTAAATGAGAGTTTTATCCCACCCTCACCTGAAGGCTCAGGGCAGCTATCCTAAAAAAAACAATAGAGAATAAGAGCCATAAAACCACATATAAGATAACCCTAACCCCCAAATCCTAACCCTGCCTGTTCAATTCCTGATTTCGAGGGGAGGGAGGGCGTATTGTAGCAGCGACAGTGTAACTTAGGGTTGCCACCTGTGCACATTTTTAAGGAACACATATGAAAAACACATGTTGCAGGGCCTGCATTGGCTAGGTGCCAGTGCAAGCCCTGCGACATGTATTTTTCATAAGTGTTCCTTAAAAATTTGCATAGGTGGTAACCCTACTCGAGGGGGGAGGGGAAGGTGTTCAAATGGCCAATAACAACAAGAAAAACCAGGGACAGGGTGAAAACACATGACGGTGGCCCGCTTGATCACGCTTTGGCCTGGACCTCGGGACCTCAGGAAACTTCCGAAGCCACAGCCCAGTCTATGGCCTGTCCACACGTTCATCTTTCTCTCTGCCCCTTCCCAGGCCCTGGCTGCACGAACATTGGTTCGGTGCCCCAGACCACGTCCACCATGGTTTACCTCCCTGGGCCGGGCCACCATGCAGCTGTCACATTTGTTTTTAACTTATATTTTGTAAAGAGTCCCTTTAATATCATCATTATGACTAATCAGCCTGAGCGTGATGTTGCAGGAACTGCTGGAAATACCTAACTTGAGGCTGTCTCACCGTCAACCTCAGCTCCCAAGCAACCAACTGGCATCGGAGTCAGTTGAGGTAAGTAAAACTGGGTCACCTTTGGGACAGAGCGGGTTGCCGTACACTCTGTAACATAAAGAGTGTTTCAGACTGCCACAGCCCCACAGAGACCACCATCCACAAACCACTTCCTCAGCACTAGTCCTGTTAGGTGTCCCTTATTTCAAGGAATCACCCCCCATTTCAGAGCCCTGCGGCTCTACACAACGTAATGGACATCCCTTATTTGCATCTCATATGTCCCTTATTCCAATTACAGCCCCGTGGGACATTATGGATGTCCCTTATTTCAGTATCCTTCGGCTCTGTTGTGTCCAAGGTTGCTGCTTCTCCCAGGGGAGAAAACCAGACAATGCTGATTTGCACAATTTGGATCATGAATGATTATGCAAAATTAAATGACATTTAGGTCGGGCTAAGAACAGAAGTAGGGGCAAAGTAGATGGGGTAGGAACTGGGTGTGTAAGGGTAGATGGGCAGCTCCAAAGCTCATACATAGAGAGCAAGGATACTTAGCCTGTTCTTCCCAGCCACCTCATGAGGACTCACAGTGCTGAATTTTCTGAATCTTCTGCCTCTGTTTCTCATGATCATGCCACTCCAGCTCCATGCAAGCAAAATATACGGTGATAGTTGACTAACCAAGATAATTAATGGCTTAACCCAGAACCCAGAGAGGATGCTTGAAAACCTTGTGACTTGGGATCAAACACTGAGTGGGAATAATCTTAGTAGTATCCCTCACACACACCCCTAAAAAAGTTGATCTTGGAACGCTACACCCCACTGAAACCTGGAAATAGATAACATGCTGTCCTTTGTGTTATGAATTACTTAGTCTCATACTTGGAGCCAGTTTAGCAGACAGATTTTTAACAGTTCCCCTAGAGCAGACACCACAGCTTTATTATGCCCCTTAGTCTTGATTATTTATTTTTAATCTGGTAGCCCTCTCTCTCACCACACCCCCAGAGTCTGCCTGGGCTAGAAATAATACAAGCTTATGGGAGCACTCCTCCAGCATTAACGTCACTAGGAGCTGAGTCATTGACTTTAATGGATGGATTCAAGTTTGCACTACGTGTGAAATATGCATGCCCTGATTTGAACCTGGTGTCCATTCCTGAATAATGGCATTGTTATTATTTATAGAACAAAGGCTGTTGTACTGTGTAAAGCCATAGCCCTGAAAGAGCTGAGGGCTTGAATTTAAACAGGAGATACACAAAGGAAAGACAAAGTGGGATTTAAATATATATATATATATATATATATATATATATATATATATATATATATATATATATATATATATGGATATATAGCCATGCTTTTCTTGCATCCTCCATGTGAAAGCTGTGTTTTTTTACTCAGAAGGTGGCATCCAAGTTGTAACTTCATGTGTTGTAAAAAAACAAACATGGATCACCTTGTGGTGGAACAAATGCTGTCTCTCTGGTTTTATTAGGGGAAGTTGGCTGCATGCTAGTAATAGCAGCAAGTAGAACACCTGAGCGTTTCTGTTTCAGAAGTTTTTTTAAAATGTAGAATGAAAAATCAGACCGTTAGGATTCAGTCCTCCAAGATGATGTGCACATTAGTGCTTCTGTAGTAAATCACATGCCTTACTTCAGCAGCATGAGTGCACCACATCAGCAGGATTACACATGCAAACAGCTAAGGACATACTAAGGTGCTCTGCTGGGTCAGATCCATGATGCAAAAGCCAGTCGGGGTTTCACAGAGTGGAAATCTTTTATATGTTAAATCAAATGTTTTTAGGGTTTTCAAAACAGAGTTAAAGCAAGGGGGCCTCAGAGGCAGCAGTAGGATACAGCAGAGATGTATGCCAAACTGTGATCAGGACCAGAGCTGAAATTGGTACCCAATTTGATACCCACAAGTAATACCCACATTTTCAAGTACCGTGCCGGGGACTCAACAGGCTACCTGATCACTTCCCAAATACTAAAAAAAAAAAAAAAAGTCATTTCCATTACCGAATTACCAATTTTCCAGTTACCTGTTGAAAAATCAGGACAGAAAACCAAAACACTGGGACAGAAAACCAAAAAATCAGAACAGGAAGTCAACATTTGGAACACTCTGGGCATTGGGTACCTGAAACAGGTACCCAATTCGTACTCAATATTTTAAAGTAAATTCAGGTATCGAAAATTCAACGGGTAGACCCATTTTTGTGGGTACTTGTTTTAGCTCTGGTCAGAACCTGAGTGGAGTCATGGCCTCTGTATGGAGGGGTCACAATCCTAATCGATATGTGATATGTACTTTGCATGTCTTTGTCGCACTCCAGAATCATGGAATTACATCTGTGTCTCAAAGGCAGATGACACAGGCAAAAAGTGTGAGAAGTGCTGATATACAATGTCAATGCTATTTATAATTCAGGCATTAGCAAGGTGACTTTATATAAATATTAACCATGGTTGTACTTGGTGTACTTAGATGCATTTTGGACACCAGGACATAGCAAGGATGGGGAAGAGGAAGAGAAAGTAAAAAGGAAATGATGCGGGAGTCTAGGCTCACTCAAAATGCAACTTGCCTTCCAAGCAGTGAGGCTGCGAATGAATGAACCTGATGGCACAATTCTCTGTCAGGACAGTGCTTACACTGGTAGTTGGTCCCATTTACTTCAATGGGACTCCTGCTTGTATGAACGACAAGTGTGGGCACCATCTGCCCAGAGGATCATGCCCGTAGATGCACATGTGCCAGAAGGAGCCATGATGTTATGATCTCAGCCTGAATAAGGTGGGGTCTGACAGAAAAAGTAACTGTCTGATCATGTCAAGCACCATACCACAAAGCATACGGACAAAGCAGCTGAATTAAGATTGCATAGACAACTTTCATCTAACATTTCCATACTTCAAAGAGTTGATTTTGGAACCATAACACTCTTTGAGTGAAGCCCATGTAATGTGTTCCTGTTAAAATAAAATATGTGCAACTTAACAACCTCCTCCCAGGGCATAATTAGTAGAGTCTGAACTTTCCGTTTTGGAGAAGAGACTGCTAACAGGTAAGGAGAAGCAGGGAAAGAAAGCAGTGTAGGGAAGCCTCAAGACTCATTTTCTCCCCACCACTCCTCCATGGCTGGGAAAGATCCTGCTGAATATGATACCCCCAAAACAGTTACTGGTAATATGTTATAATGCAAAATGTAAATATGTATAGGAAGATTAAAGAATGCATACTAAAATCCTTGTATACGTTATATGATATACAACCCAAAACCAACACGTTTCGAGCAGTATGCTCTTGTTCAAAGGGATCTTCTAAAGCCCATACCAATAAGAATATATACCCCTAAATAAACAGAACATATCTTAGAGTAAGGAAGGCAGGTCTGTGAGTTAGTCTACAAAGGTCAAAATGGCCACTTTGTAGAGTAACTTCCTTTACTATAAGATATGTTTTGTTTATTTAATTGTATATATTCCCACCAAAAAAAAACTTTCATGGTTAAGATAAAAAATTAAGGTGCGGACAATTTCCAAATATGGAAATTCAAAGTTAAGGTGCACGCCTTAAGTTACTGCCGTATGTAATCGGTAAAGACATAGTACAGTGTCAGATATTATACTTGCTTACAAGTTAGACACAAGCCACACACAGGTTGCCTTACAATTTCATGCAAAAACTTATTCATCTATAGGATATGGAAACACCAAAGCAGGGGACAGAAGAGGTTGACCTGCACATTAATTGCCGTGTCATCCAATCAGAAATAACGCTCTTCAGTGACACTGTGTAGTCAGTGCCTAACTTGTGATCAAGATTGCCATCACTCTTACTGATGAAGTTTTCTTACAGTTTCAGTTGCAGTACTGAGGTATTCAATCTCTGCAACAGCCACATATTCTATCAATCATGTCATGATGTCTGGGATAATTGTCCTGTACCCCCATTCAATATCCTCTAACTCTGAATTCCCCCTTGGGTATCCCCTACAATTGTATTACTTGGTCAATGGGCAGTGGCCGTATTATAGGGAATGGGCTGATATTGGGTATGGAGGTGGAGGTGTAATAGTACATGAGCTGACATTGGTGGTGGATTGTCTTTTCATTGTCCATCAACCCCAGTGTCCTCCTTTGTAGGAGCAGAGTACCGTGTCTTGTCATCTCCAATTGAAAATTTCTCCATTCTCCAAATGACATTTTGTAAGCAAAGTGTTGTTTCCATGATAAGTAATGGGTGACCCAAAGCCATAACTGTCAGTGTGCAATATGGCGGTCACCCTCTTCTGTCCCCAGTTTTGGTGTTTCCATATCCTATAGATGAATAGGTGTTTGCATGAAATTGTAAGGCAATCTGTGTGTGGCTTGTGTCTAACTTGTAAGCAAGTACAATATCGGACGCTGTTCAGTGGGGGCGATCCCATGCCCCGCGCACGCTGTGCACATCCTGCACGTGCACACGTGCATGCAAACCACACACATCTCCATAGGGACTGCATTGTGCCACCATGTGGGACCTGTGCGAATCTCATGCAGATCTCGCTTGGGATTGCAGCCAATGTCTTTACTGGTTACATTCTGTATGTAACTTAAGGTTTGTGCCTTAACTTTGAATTTCCATGTTTTTATCTGCTTGTTGGGAATTTTTAGCCTAACCCTGAAAGTTTTTTTGTGTGTGTGTGGGAATAGGTTTATAACTCATGTGGGGAAATGATGTCTTTACTGTTTACGTACTGCATGTAACTTTGAAATTCCATGGTTTTATCTGTTTGTTTGAAATTGTCTGCACCTTAATTTTTATCTTAACCCTGAGTTTTTTTGTGGGAATTTCCATGATGTTTTTAAAAGGACTTCTAAAGGAAGAATAAAAAAGCCACTGCGTTTTGCTGGCGCATCATAATTGAGTGATGTATAATCATTATTCAAGATGACTAATTTTGGTAGAAACTCATTTTGTTCCATGCTTTCCTTGTTAAGCAGAATACTGCTTTAGATTGGTTGTTTTGTTTTGTTTAGGGATTGTATTTTCTGTTTGTTAATTATTGTGGTTTGAAAAAACAAAAGTACAACTTTTTTGTCAATTAAGACATTTTACTTGATTATGGCATAGGTCAGAAATAGACACAGCCTTTGAGAAACGTATCTGCACCTTAAAAATAAAGTAACTGCAGCACCATTGTTAAATAAAATTAACGATGAAGCTGCTTGTAAAATATTTCCTCCTTTATACTGCAGAGTACTCCATCATTTAAGATGTTGCATGGTTATTTAAAGTTGAAGGCCCATCGCACTCCTTCAGGGTATCCCTCCCCTCCATCTAAGCTAAGCACTTGCACTAGAAACTTCTCAGCTTCATGAATGTATCCATGTCTTACCCACCCTTTTCTCTATACTGCACTGTACACTGTCCCTCAGGACTGAGACCATTTTCTTATCATGACTACTCAGTGCCAGGTATATTGCTGGCACCATAGAGCTACATAAATAATAATGCCACGGCAGTAGCTGAATGAGAGGTTAAAAACCCTGCTGTATGGTACAGCCTTCTCTGAACTCAATTCATGTCATATGATGGGAGAAGGAAATAAAATCTGAGGCCACAATCCATTTGCTCTGGAGAATCCCCATAGGGCTTCAATGGGGTTACTCCAGAGTAAGTGGTTTGTGGATCACGGCCCAAGTCTCTTAGCTGTCCTGCATGTCGTACATAGTTTTGACAAACTTTGGCAATTTCCTTGCTGCTACAGGACTTAATGCATTATATAAGAGCCACTCAGTTTGCTTTCTAAGGATCAAAAAGGACCCCCCCACACACACACACACAAAACAGAGTGAGTGGTCGCTGGACCAGTTTCCTTAATAGTCTGGCTGGAAGCATCTCACTCCAGTGCTGCAGAGAGTACAGAGTGCTAGGGGAACTCATTTAGCATTTATGCCAGTGGCTCTCAGCATTGAGGGTGCAATGGATTTTTGTTTTTTTGTGGGATTATCATACACTCGCTGAAGGTGACTGTGGTCTGCCACATGCTCACTACAGGCATGAAAAATCTCCATTTTAAAAAGGATAGAATGTTCAAAAGATACTTTAAAAGATTCAAAGTACAGCTGATAAAATAAATGCAAATGTAAATTTGGCTAAACAGTGTACTAGCAGCGCACTCTTTTCATGATGATCGTGTATGTCAGGAGTGGAAAACCTTTTCCCTTTCAGGGGCCACTTTGAAAATGAGTACAAGCGCCAAGGGCTGCATAGAACGTGTAGACAGGGGTGTTGAAGGGGTGCACTCAGGAAGGGGAGGGTACGGATAATAGTTCTGTGCCGTGGGGCTCTGTCCCCTCTCCTTCTGTGCATGGTCTCATCTCTGCTCCCTTACCCCAAGCTCAGTCTTTCAGTGCTTGGGGGTAGGAACTAGATCCAGGGCCAGATCCCAAATTGGAAATGGACCAAATAAAAACTAGAGAAGAGATTTCCCATACATGCTGACTCAGGGCATTTTCAGCTTAAGACACTCCCCACCCACTATATGCATGGTCTCATCTCTGCTCCCTTACCCCAAGCTCAGTCTTTCAGTGCTTGGGGGTAGGAACTAGATCCAGGGCCAGATCCCAAATTGGAAATAGACCAAATAAAAACTAGAGAAGAGATTTCCCATACATGCTGACTCAGGGCATTTTCAGCTTAAGACACTCCCCACCCACTATACATGTTACAGGGCACCCATAGGGCAACACTGCAGCCCTGTAACATGTATAGTGGGTGGGGCGTGGATGAAGACCATCATTTCTGAAAATGTCCTCCGTTGTATTGTCTTTCTGTGTCATTAGGGAGAGCTGGCGAAGTCATTCTGCAGGCAATACCAACCCTCACAAGGCCCCCAGTTTTAAGTGTTAATTTTAATGTCATGAGTGTGAAAGGGTCAAAGCAGCAACGAAATATACCATACACTGAACCATCTTAGCACTAATGCATGCATGAAACGATTTGTGCACAATTTTGTAAAGCCATAGAGTTATATTATTACTATCACAAGTAGTCCAGCTGTTGTTATTGGGACAGTTCTCAGTAAGTTACTAGGATCAGTCCCTTTAATATTTAAGCAATCTCTTATAAGAAGCCAATGAAAAATTGTTTGAATGACTGTCATTCTCAGTTTGCAGTGGCCTGCTATTTAAACCAGGCAAAATATACTTCCTGCATTCTACTGTCTTGCGTAGTACTTTTCTTGTAAACAGTTTCTGTTGATTTTCCCTTATAATCATATTCCTCATGACATCGAGAACTGTGCTAGATAAAATCTATTCATAGTTATAAGAAATGAATGTAACTTGCTAGTGCTTTTATCCTTCCATTTGGAATGCGTATAATTTAGCTTGCATGTTTTAGGATGTTTTTCTTTCTTTAAAAGTGAGGGCTGACAAATGAATTGATGGGAACCACTCATATTCTGAAGAGTTACTGTTCTAAAAATGTGAGACTTAGAACTATTAAACATCCTGTGAACAATATCCCAGAGTAATGAATGTATTTTTTATACAGATGGTTTTTTATGTTGGAATTATTTGAAGGAATGCAGCACCTTCATAATACACCCAGTGTTGAATTTGTGAATAATTATTTGTTTGGGGACTATGCCTACCAAAGCTATGCCTGAGTTAATACCTGCTATTGTATTTTCTGAGTTGTCTGTTGGGATACAAAAGAAGCTCTTAAGACACACACACACACACACACACACAGAGCGGTCACTCACTATACACACACCAGTCACTGGCTACACACACACACACACAGCAGTGAGTCACTCACTACACACACCGCAGTCACTGACTATATACATGCGCACGCACATGCACATGCACACACGCAGAGCAGTCACTCACTACACACACACCAGTCACTGGCTGCACACGTGCACACACACACACAGCAGTGAGTCACTCACTACACACACCGCAGTCACTGACTATATACATGCGCATGCACCGCACATGCACACACGCAGAGCAGTCACTCACTACACACACACCAGTCACTGGCTGCACACGTGCACACACACACACAGCAGTGAGTCACTCACTACACACACCGCAGTCACTGACTATATACATGCGCATGCACCGCACATGCACACACGCAGAGCAGTCACTCACTACACACACACCAGTCACTGGCTGCACACGTGCACACACACACACAGCAGTGAGTCACTCACTACACACACCGCAGTCACTGACTATATACATGCGCATGCACCGCACATGCACACACGCAGAGCAGTCACTCACTACACACACACCAGTCACTGGCTGCACACGTGCACACACACACACAGCAGTGAGTCACTCACTACACACACCGCAGTCACTGACTATATACATGCGCATGCACCGCACATGCACACACGCAGAGCAGTCACTCACTACACACACACCAGTCACTGGCTGCACACGTGCACACACACACACAGCAGTGAGTCACTCACTACACACACCGCAGTCACTGACTATATACATGCGCATGCACCGCACACGCACACACGCAGAGCAGTCACTCACTACACACACACCAGTCACTGGCTGCACACGTGCACACACACACACAGCCACACACACACACACAGAGGCAGGCCACTCACCACCTCCTGCTGCTGCTGCCATCCATCCAATGTGAGCTTGAAAGATTGTGTGCCAGGGCCGCGGCCGCAATATTACCCAATCTGGTATGCTAGGACTACATTCCCCAGCATTCCAGACTGGAAACATGATGGTTCCTGTGTGTACATGCATGCACAGGATCTTTCAAGTTAACAGTGGATGGGTGGTGGTGGCGGCCTAGGAGAGGCGGACAATCGGACAGAGAAGCAGCCAGGTAAGGAGCCAGGTGGTCCAGTGAGTGAGACGGAGGCAGCTGGGTGGGCGGCTAGGCGGGGGAGGGCGGCATTATTCCTACCCCCACCCCACTGCCCACAATGCTGCCAATGGGGCTTGATCAGGCGCCAGCTCGTAATGTAGCCTTTGTCCTAACTGCACATGCGGGACACAAGGTGAAATGAACGTTCTATCCCTTAACTTCAATGAGGTTTTTTAGAATCAAAAAGGGGGTTGAACCACTGCTGGGATGTGCCCAAAACAAGGCCAAGGCACCCCTTACCCACAGCCTTGAATTATGTGAAAGCAGCGCAGCCCCTTTCACAGAGCTGTGAAACCACTGCCCTTATCAGCTGTTTTGGTCGCCAACAACTGAAAAACTGCTCCTCAGCATGAAACTTTGAGCAGGAATATCTCAGCCATTTCCCATCCGATTTTGCTGGAAATGGGACAGCTGCAGCCTCCCACCCAAGTGATCCTCCACAACAAATTCCAGAAAGATAGCACAACTCATCGTAATTTTAAAAGTGATAGAATATTTATGCTGTATAATGGGCACTGCACTGTGCCTTCTTAGCATGCAGGCGCTCTTGTGCCTGTATAACATGCTTATTGGTATGGGCTTTAGAAGATCCCTTTGAAGAAAAGCATATTGCTCAAAATGCATCCTTTTTTTATTGTATAACCTTTATATGAGGGTCTTATTGTGTATTGTCTTCCTATATATATACATTGTGCATTATAACATATTACCAGTAACTGGTTTTGTGGTTTCTTGTTTTATTACTGGGCTTGTCCTCCGTTTGAGCTGAATTGAGAACCGTTCCAAGTTCTCACAAGATTCTCGTGAGAATCAAGAAATGTTAGAGATCTTGACAAGATCACGGTAACATTCCAAAATTTTGTGAAAATCTCGAGAAAATCCAAACACTGCTCTGCGCATGCGTTCAGTTTGCTGCGGCCGTTCTGTGCGTGCACGGCCCTTGGCACCGACACCGCCGGTGCCGTTTTGGAAAAGGGCTGAGTGTGCAGTACAGAACGGCCCCGGGGGCCATCTTGCACATGTGCAGGGATTTTCTAATTATTATTTATTCGTTGGCTGTGAGGTACCTGCCTCCTCAGCAAACCCGCCCCCTCATCTGCCCCCATAGAGAAGCGGAGAGGAGTCCCAGAGCAGCCCTGGACTCGGAGAAAGGCAACCAGCTGACTAAAAGGGTTTCTCAGGCAATTCTCAGATCATTATCATTTGCAAAAAGAAGCTGAGAACCCTAATTCTCATCAAGAATCTGAGAAGCAACTCTCTCCCTCTGTTCCCCCTTCCCTGTCTCCCCTCCCCGTTTTTAGATTGTAAGCTCTCGGGCAGGAAGCGTATCTATCTTATTTTTTGTAAAGTGCCAGGTACATTGCTGGCGCTATATAAATGCTAAAATAATAATAATAATAATAATGCTGGATATGATGCCCCAACATGTGATGGATTCACGATGGTAACACTCACATCCCACTGAAACTTTGCAGGGAATTTTAGGTAGGCCACCTGCAGTTATCTAGATTGGCATTCAACCACAACACTAACATTTACATCCCACGCTTGCAGGAAACAAGACAGCACCTCCTACCCAGGCTTCTCCAAACATGAAGTGCCTTCTCATCGGTTGCATTTTGGGGCACATGCACATCTTCAGGGGGGTAGCTATGTTGGAATGGGCTTTGATGCAGAAGATGAAATGGGGTCTCCTTGACCCCTCTCCCACTGGCACAAGGGAGCATACCTCCTCTTAAGACGTGTAGGCACTGGTGCAGTTGCATCACCTGTACCTGCTATAATGCCCTTACAACATCTGCATTCTTCAGAGTCACCATTGCCTCACATCAGTATTAGCTCTTCGCACCGGCCCACGTCCCATTGAAGTGAAGTAAACTCTAAGCACTAAAGACTAATGCTCGTGTGAAGCAGGTGAAGGATCATGCAAAGATTTGTTTTATTTTTTTAAATACAAAACCCAAACCAACCCTGAAAATATTTTTCAAGACAGACGTAGTCTTTGTTCAACATCTGTGACACCTTTGCCATTTCCTCCAGGTTCACTTGGAACTGACGTGATTAACCAGACTATTAAAATGCACCCTGCTGCTCAATTAGCATGACTATTAAATCATGGTGCATTTATAGAAATTTGAAATGATTATTATTATTATTATTATTATATAAAGCGCCAGTAACAACCTGGCTCTGTACAGAACATATAATCAGCTGCGGTCCCTACCTGTGGCTTACAATCTAAAAGACAAGGAGGGGGGAGACAAGGAGAGGGGACAGTGGGAGAGACATGGGAGAAGACAAACAAACATTCAGGCGGATGCGAAGTCTCAGGCGCGTGTACTTGGCTTGGTTACAAGGTGGTCGGTAGCAGCAGTCAGCAG
>QEPC01011901.1:11117644-11188679 GCA_003113815.1 Sphenodon punctatus | reverse complement strand
GCTGCAATGCCTGCTGGGCCTTTCTGGGCGCTGCAATGCCTGCTGGGGGATTTCTGGGTGCTGCAATGCCTGCTGGGCCTTTCTGGGCGCTGCAATGCCTGCTGGGGGATTTCTGGGTGCTGCAATGCCTGCTGGGGCTTTCTGGGCGCGGGCGTGCACCTTTGGCTTGTGGCTATGGGGTGGGGCCCTGCTCACCTGGAGGGGCTTTGATCCATCTTAATGAGTACACTTATCAAAGCCTCGTGCAGGTTTGTTCCACAGCCTAATCAATGTACTCTATGTTAAGAACTCCAGCCTTGTTTGAAGCAGAGCATTTCTTTTCCCGAGTCCTGTCTCATGCACACAACACTGTTTTAGAGTGGGCAGTGGCCAAAATCCACATTCTGAGGGTCGTGTAAAAAGCACGACCTTGCCACATGTCCCTTGATCCCTGCTGTCTAACACAAAGAGTCGGGTTTTGAAATACAGGGGAATCAGCAGCTGAACAAGGCACACACTGATTAAGGAACAAGTGATCAGTTTGCAAAGAGCACGGGTGTCGCGAGGAACCACCTTCGGCCACTTGAAAAACTAATTGAATTTGTCAAGCCATGGGCGCAGCCATGGGAGCTGCGGAGGGCCTGGTCCCCAGGCGGCCCCTGTGGTAGGCAAGCAGAACAGATGGTCCTGCACCACATGTAAGGAAGCTGGGCAGGCCAGCGTTGGACCTCCTGTCGCAGCCGTCGGCCACACAAGCCGGCGCCCGGCCTGATCACTATTCCCCACCTGGCTGGGATGTGGTCGTGCAGGAGTGGAGCTAGTGGCTGCCATTCAATGCACAGCCGCAGACCACAATGCCTGGCAGGGCAGATGGCAACCGGGCACACAAGATGTTGCACCTTGAGCAGCCTTACCCCGTTTTGAGTAAGGCTGCTACGTGCTGCGTCCTCGGCCTTTTTCCAAGGATGCAGCATACAGCAGTCCGCTGCCCACCCCGCCCCACGGTGAGGGAAGGGGACATCTGGCGGCCACCAGCCACAGCATCTGCTGCGTTGTGTGGTAAGTCTACCTGAAATGGGACAAGACTGCAGCAGGCACATTAGGCATCTTGTGTATCTGCCCTCAAGTCTCCTCTCTCCAGTGCCCCCTCTCCATTCTACCCCACCCGGCCCAGGGTTTCCCTGCCAGAAAAATTCCTATGGCTAGCGCTGCATGGGGTGGGGTGGGAGTGTAGAACCAGATCCTCAACTGGTGTAAATCAACTTAATCCATTTGATTTCTAGCAGCTAAGGCTCCAGAGTAGTTTGGGGAATCTTTTCCCTCCTGTGACCACTCTGACAATTAGTACAAGCTCCATGGGCCAATCAGAGTTGGGGCACGGGTGCTTAAGAGGTGTACTCAAGATAGAAGGGGTGCGTCCAGATCGTGGATCCGTTCCCTGTCCGAGGGCACGCTCTCATCTCTGCTCCCTTCCCCCAGTTCACTTTTTCAGTGCTTGAAACCAGATAAATTGTGCGCCAGGAGTCAAAGCGAGGTTACGCCAGCAGCAGGCGAGGTTGCATTCCCGCTGGAAGTCAATATACGTTGCAGTCTTCGTTGCTGTACGAGGTCACAAAATTTAGCTGGTCAGTGGAAATTCTAGCCAAATGGTCTAAAGGAATCCCACAGGCCACCTTTTAGGAGGATCTTAGGAGAGGCTAGGAGACAAGAAGGGGCAGGTGAAGCAGTACAAGGATAATGTGAAAGGCCATCTGATATTCAAAGCCACTCCCCTGAACCATGGAAACCGCATGACAGCTTGGAACTGTTGGCAATATTTTTGCGCTCAACCGTTGCATGTTTTGAGACGTTATGTTCAGAAAGCTACAGCTAAAATGCCACTGCTAAAATAATGCATGCCAGCCTCTGCTCCTGGATTTGTTGTGAATGTCACCGCCTCCCATATGGGGCTCTAGTTGGAAGACCCAACAGCAACGTCAATAGCTTTCATAGTCAACAACTCAATTCATCAATGATTTTGTCTTTGCAACACATGGGCAAGCTACAAAACTGTGGTTGTGGTCTCAGTTTTACTGATGACAAAATGGAGGCACTGAGACTTTAACAGAATCTGAGACACAATTCATGACTAAATGTATTTAGACTTTGTGAGCAGTTACAAAAAGAGGGGGTAGGGTGGGGAAGTCAACCATCCATCTTTGGGATTCTGAGCATTAACAGCACCCACATCCAGTTGTTCTCGATACCTACTTATGTTTCTGAATTGACTGCTGAACTGAAATCTCTCTGCTTTTTTTCAGTCAAGTTCCCGTAATTTTCTGCTAGAACCCTCTTATTGGGATAAAAGCGTTACCAGGTGCCCTCATTTTTGTACTGACCATACAAGTCACCATTGAGTAGTTAATCTGTATTGATTACTGGGATCTTTTGCCGCCACGGTTGTTTATTATTGTTCATTGTAACTGTGGTGTGATATCAGAGAACTGATATCTGAGGAATAGAGAACATCAAGTACTGAAGAGTTATGTAACTACATAGGAGAGGAAAATGCATAACGGTAAAAGTAGCCAATCAGGTGAAGGAAAGTTGTGACCAATTATAGGTACCTAAGCCTGTTAAGGATTCAACAAATTACCAATCACAGCTGCTTGCTCTGGTTTGCAATTCAGAGGTAGGTAACTTTACTGCCCTCTGCAGAAGGAAAAAAGGCAGGAAACTCTATACAAGACCAGAGATTGCCTTCCGTTCCATTCCACTTGGTTGGTTAGACGTCCGAGCCGAGGTCTGGCTCTTGCACACATGCACTTCATCAAGACCCTAGCTGCCTGGCAAAAGGGAATGCTCTCATAGGGGTATTTACCTCAGCCTAAGCTTGAAGCTACTGGAGCGAAGACAAAAATAAAGGGTACTGCAATAGACTACTTCTGCAGGCTCCTTTACTGGGCTGCTGTTCTACAAAGCCTTCAATAGTGGCATTGTCTGTGTCTTTCACCGAGGGTCCAGAGGATAGATGTGTGACCCATCTGACAAGAATCCCCTGCCACCAAACTACATGTTTACCAGATCACTGGGGAGTTTCTGGTAAGAAATAACACTTCTATGCTGCCTGTTCTCCTGTGAAGACACAAAACTGGACCGGGAAGACCTTTGTCTTTGGACATCTATGTCCGTTCTTTTTGCAGATTACTAAGCCTCAGTGACATACTATGGTCTTCAGTAATGTCAGGTACCCCGACACTCCTTTTATTCTATATTTGCAAGCACTGGCATGGTACATAGTACACATCCTAAAACCAAATTAAAAAGCCCTGCACTTGGAAACATCCATTCCTATATCACTCAGGCAGCAGAGGGCCAAGACCCCAAAAGGCAGATTAAATCTGGTCTGTTTTTTAAACGTAATAGCCAAAGGGACAGTCCAACTATAGCACACACCAATTCCTCTTGTCTTGTGAAAGGAAAGTCCTATTCCTACATCTATAGCTACGTCACTCAACAGGTCATGCAACATGTACCTACACCAATTCCTCTTGTCTTGTGTGAAAGGAAAGTCCTATTCCTACATCTATAGCTACGTCACTCAACAGGTCATGCAACATGTACCTAGATCGGAATGGATGGAAACAGAGGGTTGCTACCTTGTAAACAAGGTTCTTCGAGATGGCTCCGAACATTCTCGCAAATGGGTTTGCGCATGCACACCCTTCTCTTACCGGCATATACCAAGCTCAATTTTAAATTTTACGTGATATCAACATGCCCCCCACAGTATATAAGGCAGTCTCCCACGTAAGCCCAACAGTTCCTTCCAACCTGTAAAGAAATATAAATTCCAAGTGGGGTCGGAAGGGTGGGCCTTTGTGAGAATGTTCGGAGCCATCTCAAAGAACCTTGTTTACAAGGTAGCAACCCTGTTCTTCTTCGAGTGGCCCCTCCCATTCTCACAAATGGGAGAGTACCAAGCCTAGAATACAGGCGGTGGGGGAATTTATACCCTATAGAAATAATTAGTCGAAGAGAAAATAGTAAAATTTAACCAGGTCGTTTAATAAATAGACCCATTGACTGGACTAGAAAAGGTAAAACTTACCTATGTTAATAAGTTTACAATAAAACTTGAGACAAGATACACTGTGTCCTCTTGAGACATAAAGTGGTTAGCAAGTCTTAAAGATTGAAGAAAGCACAGAGACTGAAGAAAGCAGAGACACCTAGCGAAGTCTCCTCTCGGGAGGCCAAGTGTACAGAATAATGCTTTATAAAGGTATGCTGTGAGGTCCACGTGGCAGTCCTACATCTCTGTTGGGGAGATACATTTGCAAAAGCTGCCGTCGTGGCCCCCATGGCTCTAAGCGAGTGAGCTCTTAGATTAGGTGGTATAGGTAATCCCTCCTGAGTATAAGCACCAGAAATAGTCTGAACCAACCACTTGGATATGGTTTGCGAAGATATCTTATGGCCCAACCTCTGTAAGGAGGGGGATATGAAAAGGTTATCCTATTTCCTGCAGACTCTGGTCTTGTCTAAATAGATAATTATAGCCCTTTTAACATCTAAGGTATGGGCTTTTCTAGCCAACTCAGAATCATGAGGGGTGTATGTGCAAAAACTGGTAACAATCTTTTGTTGAAGATGAAATGGAGACACAACCTTTGGGATGAAGGAGGGGTGAGCCGAGATTTCTACCCTATCTGGATAGAATTGTAGATAGGGATCTTTAATATTTATGGCAGCCAACTCACTAACCCTTCTAATTGATGTAATCGCAATTAGGAAGGCGGTCTTGAGGGACCAGTTAAAGAGATCCGATAGATCTGGGGGTTCAAACGGTTTTCCAGTGAGAAACTCCAGCATCAAAGTAAGATCCCACTGAGAAACTGGGGTTCTTATAGGGGGGAACAGGTTATTTAACCCTTTCAAAAATCTCTTAACCTTGGGGTGAGAAAACAAAGGCTAAGTACCCTCTAGCTGGAAATGCTTTGAAATAGCTGCTAGGTGGACTCTGTGAGGAGTGGGACAGCCCCACCTCCGCCAATGACAATAGGTACTCTAAAACCAGATCAATGGAAATCTGATCTATAGACTTGAATCTTTCTAATAACCAGTATGAGAATCTGGAAAATTTTGATTCATAAGATCTTCTAGTGGACTCTGATGTCGCTAAGGAGAACTAGGGCTACCCTGCCCTTGACTTTACCCTGAGTCAAGGGTATATGATCCTGAAAGCATAAAGCTTCAGCCAGTCCAGATCTGGGTGCAGAATATGACCGTGGTTCCTGGACAAGAGGTCTGGTACTGGTGGTAGAGACAAGGAGCGGTTGGCTAGTCGAAGAAGCTGACTGAACCAACATTGACGAGGCCACTTTGGAGAAATTAAAATCAGGTTTGCTCCCTGAGCTGCCACCTTTTCCAGAACTCTGGGGATTAGTGGTATAGGGGGAAATGCATACACTAGATGAGGCTTCCATAATATCTGAAAGGCATCCCCGATGGAAGCTGGGTCATGGGGCGCTCTTGAGCAGAATTGGTGGCATTTGGAATTTTGACTTGTGGCAAATGCATCCACTAATGGAGTGCCCCACCAATGTACCAGATCTAGAAATATGTCCTGTGATAATTCCCACTCGTGGTTCTCTGTTACTAATCTGCTTAGGATATCTGCTCAAGTGTTCAGAGTTCCTGCAATATAGGAGGCCACCAGATGAATGTTGTGTTTTATCACAGATTGCCAGATCATTAGGGCAATTCTGCAAAGCTCTGGGGACTTTGTACCCCCCTGCTTGTTTATGTACCACACCGTGGTTGAATTGTCTGATGCAATGTTAATAACTTTCCCTTGAAGGAGAGGGTAAAAAGCCTTTAGAGCTTTTACAATAGTTGTGGTCTCCAACAAGTTTATGCGTAGCCTTCTTTGAGCAGCAGTCCAGGTTCCAGAGATGTCCAACTGCTGAAGGTGGGCTCCCCAACCTGTTAATGAAGCATCTGTTGTTAAAGTTTGTACAGGAAAGGGCTTTACAAAGGGGTTTCCCGCCAATACACAATCTCTCTTAGTCCAAAACCATAAAAAATCTATAACCTTGCGAGTAATGCGAAGTCTCTTACTCGGAGGATCTAGCAAAGGGTTAAAGAGTTGCAAAAACCAAAGCTACAATGTTCTCATATGTAGCCTTGCAAAAGGTGTGGTTGCAGTGGTGGAAACCATTAGGCCCAGAAGTCTTTGGAAAACCGAGGCTTTCTGCATTCTGTGAATAGTTATGTTTGATAATATCAGAAATGTTAGAGAATCTCCCCTCAGGGGCAAATACCCTTGCCACTGTGGAGTCCAAAATAGCCCCAATATAGGATACTCTTTGTGAAGGGAGTAGGGAAGATTTATTAAAATTAACTGATAGACCTAATCTAGAGCATAGGTCCAAAGTGAAATGAATATTTTGATTCAAAATTTGAGTGGAAGGAGCCGTGAGGAGCCAACCATCTAAGTAAGGGTATATGTCTATACCCTTCTTATGTAGGAACACAATAACTGGTGGTATCACCTTGGTGAAAACTCTAGGTGCAGATGACAAACCAAAAGGTAGAGAGGAAAACTGAAAATGGAGCAAATTATGTACAAATCTAGAAAACCTTCTAGAGAAAGGGTGGAGTCTGACATGACTGGGCCGGGGGAGGAAGCGGCTATAGGGGTAGCTCTGGGGCGTGGACGGTATGGTCCATGGAGGCGGGTGGCTCATGCCCCGAGGGGACCAAGGTACCTGAGGCAGTTGCGGACTGCCACCCCCTCGCTGGGAGTGGGGGAGAAGCCAGGCCCAAAGTCCACATGTGGAATGGATGTGGATGTGGCAGGCCGTGGCGGAATGGATGTGGCAGAGCAGACTGAAGCTCAACCCTGATAAGACAGAGGTGATGATGGCGGGGAGAGCGAAGGTGTCGGCCCCCCTCATTGGGGGGGGTTCGCCCGTCCATAGCTCAAGAGATCCGGAGTCTGGGGGTGGTGCTGGACGCAGACCTCCACCTAGAGCGGCAGGTGGAGGCAGTCGCAAAGGCTGCCTTTCGCCAGTTATATCTGGTGTGGAGGCTGCGGACGTTCGTCTCTGGCCCGGACCTGGCCTCCCTCATCCATGCCTTCGTCACCTCGAGGCTGGACTATTGCAACGTGCTCTATGTGGGGCTTTCCTTGTGTTTGGTTCAGAGGCTGCAGCTAGTGCAGAATGCGGCGGCCCATCTCCTGTCGGGGTCGGGTCTCCGGGAGCACATAACACCAGTGCTCCAGGCTCTGCACTGGTTGCCGATAATGTACCGAGCCAGATTCAAGGTGCTGGTAATGATTTACAAAGCCCTGCACGGTCTCGGCCCCTCATACCTCAGGGACCGCCTCGCCCTCCACACCCCGGAGCGGCTCCTTCGGTCTGCCGGGGGTGCCTCCTTGGAGGTCCCCCGCGTTAAGCGTTGGGCCACAATGGAGAGGGCATTCTCGGTGGCCGGGCCGCATCTCTGGAACTCCCTACCGGAGGAGGCCCGCCTGGGCCCAAGCCTGTTAGTATTTTGGTGGAAATGCAAGAGCTGGTTGTTCGCCCGGGCCTTTGGGGAGGGGGGTGGGAGTTGATTTTTATTCCCCTATCCCAAGTAGTTTATATCCCAGGCCCTGTTTTATGTGTTATTTTTAAAAATATTGATATGGTATTAATGTGTTTTAGATTGTGGTGAATTGTATTTTGGAATTGGAAGCCGCCCCGAGCTGTGCTCTGGAGGGTGTGAGGTATACATTTAATTAATAAATAAATAAATAAATAAAATAGGCATCCTGTAGATCGATGACTGCATACCATTGGCCCTCATGTAAGAAGGAAGACAATTTCTCTAAGGTTAACATCTTGAACTTGTGGTCTAAAACCCCCATCCTTCTTCTCGATAAGAAAATAGGTAGAATAAAAACCAAAAGAAGAGTTGTTGGTATCCACTAATTCGATTACACCCTTTTCATATAATTCAGAAATTTAACTCTTGAACCTGTAACCTAGAAAAGGAAACAGTCTTAACATTGGAGGAAGTATCGGGGGAACACTGAAAACAAAACTTTGTAACCAGTCTCTACAACTGAGAGAACCCATTTATCACCTGTAATATGCTCCCAACCAGAAATGCAACTAGACAAAGCAAACTGAAAGTTAACAGGGGTGAATGAGGCATTAGGCTCTGACATTGTCACTTGCGCCCTCTCGTGGAAAATTATGAATACTGTTCCCATAATTACCCCTTTGCTTATACGGGGTTACATTGCTGCTTAGCCCGACTCTGATAAGAGGGGCTGGGAGAAGTATACCTCTTATTGTAAGGTTGTGTACCAGAAAAATAAGGTCTTTGATTTCGATAGTAGGGCTGCTGATGGGGTCTGAACGAAGTATATTGAGAACCCTGCTCCTTTGGTGTGATCTTCATCTTTACAGCCGTTGCTCTTGATTTCTGGATCTTTTCTAAAATGTCATCAGTGTCCTTGGAGAATAATCCAGATCGATCAAAAGGCAAGTTCTCAATCTTTGCCTTGTGATGTGTGTCCATCTTGGTGCCCCTCAACCAAGCAAAACGCCTTGTAACTATTGCATTAGCAACTCCCCTAGCTGCGGTTTCTGAGGAGTGCCTGGCAGTTTGCAGTTGAAACCTTGCAGTGTTCAGTCCCTCCGAGCATAATGCAAGCAGTGGGGCTTTCTTATCCTTGGGAATAGAAGGGATTATTTTGTGGACCTCATCCCACAAATGGTGCTGGTAAGAAGACATAGCAGCTGCGTCGTTTGAGGTTCGCATCAGCATGGTGGAGGATGCAAATGCCTTCCTACCAAACACGTCAATCCTCCTGTTCTCCCTGTCAGCTGGGGAAGTGTCCTGTGAATTTCCCTGAAACCTCTCCACTGATGCTGCTACCACTAAGGAATTTGGAAGTGGATGTTTGAAGAATATTGAACCTTGGACCGGAGGGAACAGATAGAAGGAGCTAGCTGTAGAAGAAACTGGGTGTACAGCAGAAGCTGTCATCCAAATCTTATCAGCGTCCACTGCATGTCTCTTCAATAAGGAAAGAGTTGTCTTTGCCTGCGTAGGTTTTTCTACTGAAGAATAAGCAGGGTCCACATCCTGCTCAGTCATAGCTAAAGTCTCCAACTTTAGAATAGATGAATATTTCCTAAGCAGGTCTTGGAAATCTTTGTGATCTTGAGAAGATCCTGTCGACATCGAGCCCTGAACTACATCGGATGGAGGGGGAGATATGTTCTCGTCGTCCTGACCTACTTCAAAAGGTTCAGGAGTTTCAGGTGTCGGTAGCACTTCCTGCACTTGAAGGTCTTGCTGAGGCTCTTGTGGAGGAGAAACCTCGAGCGGAAGCTGTTCAATGCACTGGGTCCTCCTTTGCCCCCTCCTCTTAAGCAATCTCCTTTTCTTCTCCTGTCTCGCTAAAAAAATTATTTTTGTCTCGAGCTGAAACGCTGATGGACGGTCCTCCGACGTCGATAGAATCGTCGACGTCGATGGTTTGGCCGTCGTCATCGACGCCTGCAGAGAAGCGTTGAGATGTCAACGTTGATGGGAGGTCGGCACCGAGGTCGGAGTGGAAGGAGGGGAAGGTGTGGACACCGGCACTGACTGACGTTGAGTGCCGTGAAGTAAAACCGGTGCATCGATCCCTCGGGGGTGTGTGAATGAGTCGACGTCGTAGACTTGGCCTCTGACACCTTCACCAGCTTTTCTAAACATAACAAAATCAGTTTGGAGTCCTCTTGCCTAGCGGATTCTTGTTCCCTGAACAATTTCCAAGGGAACCTGGTGTCAGGTTCCTGACGAGGAGGTAGAGGCAGGGTTTTTATAGTCGGCTGCTGCCTGGGGCTGGCAACCCACTGAACTTGAGGGGGTTGGTAGGGTGAACCCCTAAATTCTGCCGCAGATTGCTCCTCTGCATTATAAGATGGTGAGGTAATGATAAGCGGTGATAACGGGGTCAAGGGAGAAATTACCCCATAGTAAAGCGTTCTCATCCTCCGAAACAGCAGGAGAAAACGAGCAGGCTGCCTCATGGGCAGGTGCTATCTCCTCAAACCACTTTCTCTTCTTTGACTGAGGGGAGGAAGAAAGTGCTGCCCCTGATGTCCCCGGAATCTGAGGGTCAGGTATGGAAATTTCAGGGGCTAGAATAGTCTCCGATATGACCACCTCTGCTCCGATACTAGTCGGTTGTGAGGAGGGGGATGATACCCTCCTAGGTGGAGACTTGCATCTTTGCGTCTCCTCCATCTCCTTCAAAAGAACCGGGAGCCTCATAGCTCTCTCCTTCAAGGCTCTAGGCTTCAAGGACCGGCAATCCAGACACTGTAATGGGTCATGCTCAGTACCCAAACAGATCAGGCACTGACCGTGCGGATCTTTGTCATCTTCCTCTTACAGGCCGAGCAATGCTTGAACGAGTGTTTAACTAGAGACATCACTAATAATAAGAGCTACAGTAAATGCTAGTAAGCCGCGAAGCGGTTGGAAGGAACTATTAGGCTTACGTGGGAGACTACCTTATATACTGTGGGGGGCGTGTTGACGTCACGTAAAATTTAAAATTGAGCTTGGTATATGCTGGTAAGAGAAGGGCGCGCATGCGCAAACCCATTTGTGAGAATGGGAGGAGCCACTCGAAGAAGAACAGTAGTTCAGAGGATATCTTTTGCTGGACCAGCTTCTGCTGAAGAAAGCGTGCAAGCTTTCAGGCGAGAACACTTGCACTCATCAACACTCAGGTGTTCACACTCACTAACAGAGGTTGGCCCAAAGATATCCTCTAAACTACTTTGCCTCCATCTGTTATTTCACGGCAGTCATATGCTCCCTCTCGACTAGATAGGAATGAGCAGTGATGTGATGAAGTATAGTCATTCTTTACCAACCCACTTCAGTGTCAAAGTTGGGTCATTTAAACAGTAATAAAAGAGAAATAAAAAAGGATACCTTCTTGTATTTTCTTTGCCACAATCCAAGTCCCAGGGGTGATGTCAGCATTAGCCTATTGGAATCTTAACTTGTGCATTTTCAAGAGTACCCCATCAATGTTGCATTAAGGCAGAGTTTGGCAATAAGGGAGAATTTTATGCTTCAGCTAGTAAGTATAAAGGACACTGAGGAAAGAGTACATAGAAGTAGAGCAGTATACTTCAGAATACACCAGCAGCAACAGGATTGATTGCTGGGGTAGCATGGGGTATTTTTTTAGAAATGTAAATTCTTACGTAAATAGAATATTTGCATATAACCTGAGCAAATAGAATCCAAATGGTTTGTGCAAAGTAGAAGCTCTGCCTAGATGTTTATCAGCAGAACACTTAAAACTGAATTAGACCCCAACGCTGGATTGTTTCGCTACTGACTCATCTGCCCACAAGGTGTCAGGAACAATTGTCCATTTCTTCCCTGCTGCTCCCTTGTGCAAGGAAACTAGGCCAAAACCACAGAGCACTCTTGTCTTACTTTCCCATCCATTCAGCCAGCCTCCCTCCCTCTTAAACAGGCAGGAACCGATAGCTAGACTGGTAGGAAACTGCCACTGGAACTACCACTAACTTCCTTTTGTTATCCTGACCTCACCCCCCAGCAGCGGGCTTTCCCCCTCCATCCTTTTCGGTCTTTGTAGTCAAGAACTTCTGTGGGTCAGGGACTGGTCATCAGCCTTTCTACAAATATAGAGCACACGTAACATAACATTGGCCTAGTTACTATAAACTGGCTGCAAATATAATGTGTCATCTAGGTCTTTGAAAACAGCATGTAAGCGCTTGAGAAATAAGCTTTAGAATAAACTGAGAAATCTTTAGAGAGATCTAGATTTCCATAGACAAAAGTTTGTACATAAACATCAAAACAATTGAATTCCCTGAACAGGCCATTAGACTAAAGCTTTATTTACATTTTGTATTCAAAGCAACTCAGTACAAATCAAGAAATATTTACATATTATTGCTATGCAGAAATAAGAAAATATGCATCCTCTTCCATTAGATTTCACAAATGAAAGTAATACATTATTGCTGTTCTTTAGGCCAAAACTTCTGCTAGCCATAGTATTCGAGACAAGACCACAGGAGGCAAAATAAAAATAAAGTGCATTTTAGAGAGTTAACTTTTGTGGATGAGGCTCCAGACTTTGTATTTAAGGCACCTTGTGATCCACTCCTCATCCCACAAGCCAGTTCCCCTTCCCACAAATTAGGGAGGAAAAAAACCAAATTGCTTCAGAAATAATTTACAGCTACATTTACAGGACACCTGTTGTGTCATTGCCAGTTTTGGCCACTTTGCTAGACTAACATTTCCACTACTCAACAGCATTTTTCAGAAGTTGTATTCTTTTTCCAGCTGTTTTCACCATGTTGCACTATCCTTCAGATCAACCTCTAGAGATCTTCACCCTAAATTGAGACTGCCACAAGCGACCTGCAGTTAGACAACGTCCAAGCCACCCGATGGCCTTCAGACTGATAGGATGCCGTTGTTCCAAGTTAGAAATCAATTACGTGAAAAGCCTTTTATACAGGAATTGTTCCCTTGTTCCCTAGATTGTGCAATTCAAACATTTGAACCCTCATCCGAAAACATTTGTATTTTTCGAGAAACGTGTTAAATGAGAAATATGAACCCTTGCCATTCATGTGAAATATCTAATTCAAAATATTTTGTGGGTAAACAAGTGTTGACAGGCATTTAACCGGTGCAGTGCAGTGATCAACAGTTAATGAGCTTCGTTTTAAAACAAGACAACTACATTGGTTTATATAAAAGTATTAGGCCAGCTCAAAATTTCATCTTACCGTAGGAAAACACCCCCTAATCATTATATAAACCAAGGATTCCAAGACAAATTTGAGACAATTACTACAGAACAAAAGATTCTTAGCAATAATTAAAAAATGCAATAGCGCATACTGAATGAAAGTTTCACGCACAAAAGGTGTTCGGAAAAGTTTGGTTCATGTTAAAAAATAATAATTTCCCTCCCATTGGTACCTTCAACAAAAAAGCTCTGTATCTGAGGAGTACTAAAACTAATTTAATACGGAAATTAAAAAAAAGTTTAAATTAACAGAAGGTTATATTCAAAACATATAGTTGTAATTTTTTTAAAAATCTCACATTTCATCCCAATGGTTTCCAAGGCAACACTGCTGTTACAGTAGTTTACCAAGCTTATTACAGTGTTTGATGTAGCTTTAACAGTAGTTGGCAGTTACTGTTAAAGGGCTTCAGACTTTTACGTTGCTTGACAGAGATTTAGGACTTGACTTCAACATGCGTTTCATCCGCATCAAAACTCGGGTTGTCGAGGTGTGGGAGAACGTTCACAGCAGGAGATTGGGATTCATTGTTAATAAGATGTAGACTGTCATCTTTCGGAAACAGGAGGAAAAAAACAAACAAACCCAAGGTTAGAAAGGAAGCCTCTAGGCCAGGGTCACTGGCGACATGCAAGTTCCCTTACTGTACGCTCCCATAGCGTTTCCCACGTCAATCAGCAGCATGGCTTCCACATGACATGTAAACCCACTATCAGAGCAGAGATGCAGGTTAATATGGATGCCCAAACCCAACACACTCCAGCTCCCAACATACCGTCCACTGCCTCATCCACTACACTTAGAGGATTTTGGAGTTAACATCTCATTGTGCGCATTGGAGTCTGTGCTGGACAACTGACAGACAAAAATGGTGGAACGGATGAGCGCACGCAAGCACAGCAACAGACCGAGTAACCTCGCTAACACAGAGGTTGTTACATTCACTAAGGGGAAGGCAAACCACATAATCTAAATAGATAGATGCAGAAGGGAGAGACCACCAAGGCTAGGACTAGTTCAAAATGAGTGGAGCTATTAAGCCGGTAGTGAAAACCAAGCCGCCCTAAGCTGTTTTCAGGAGGGGCGGGATATAAGTCGATGAAATAAATTTAAAAATGTTCAAAGGACCGTATACGTGGCTGCTGAAATGTAAGCAAGTGTAGCCTGCATGTCATTTACTAGGGGCTGTCAGCAGATCTCTGTGCCAAGAGGACACGAATCCTAAAGCAAACAATTCAGAAACACCAAAAGGTGGCAGCAAAACTCATTTTCCCCTATTGTTTCCGCTCTAGTTTTTTGCAATAATTCCCATCAATTACCTACGAAACTCATAGTGCGTTGTCTCTTCACCCTCTCCCCGTTTCATTATTTCAGAGCCCAAACAAATTGCTTTATCATTTCATGTGGATTTTAAAAAAAAAATTACAGTGAGAATACACATTTCTCCAGAAACTGAAGTTATCTAAAATAGCAAAACTGGGACTCAGGCAAAACACTTAGCCTCATTTCCCACAATTCCAGGTTGTTCTAGTTTCAGGTTAACAGAACACCCGTCTACAGAAGTATACACATTTCCTAGGCCAGTCTATTAATAGCTTTGAAGATTGAGGAGATAAGAGAATTGCATCCTTCTGTGTCCTGATATTAATGGCAATCCTGAAATTCTGTACAAAATATTTACTGCATCTGCTTCCTCATTTCACACTGATCAGCTGAAGCAGTGCAGTTTTGAGTGTGCCAGTAACACGTTACGGTTACTTAAATAGCAGGGGGTTGAGCTAAAAGACCCTTGAAGTCCCTTCTAACTCCTAGTCACTTCCATTCTCTTGCCAGGAAGTTTTCACTGAGACACTGGCCTTTCCCTGAAGCCCTCATGCAGCCTGTACACACAGACTCTCTCTTTGCATGGAATCGACTCGAGCCATACTGCCCAAGACATGAAATAGGAGGCATTTATCAATGCATGCCACGAGGGGCTAACGGAACGAGCCTGTAGACTCGCAGCCATGTCGACGACAGGGAAATACTTACTCTCCGAAGTGACATGCTCCTCCAGAACTGGCTCATCTGCTCCTTGTACGGAAGCGTATCCGGACGACGCAGTATCGCTGTGATTATCTTCGCCAGTAAACGAAGCAACATGAGATGCTTCATTGGACACAGTGGTGGCTTGGGAAAACTCTCCTCCGTCTTCTAGATCCGCCTTTGCAAAGTCAAACAAAATGTGAAATGGAAATGGCCTAATGAACAATCGCATTTAACTCTGAAGTTGCAACTCCCACCACTGCTGTTGTAGCCCATTCTGATTTTTGTTTGCAAGCTGAGTCTTTCAAGTCAAATAAGTTTTACGCATTAAAAAGCTAAACTAGCATGATCTAGCTAGCAAGAGGCGAGCTGCAAAAGGTCGAGATGCTTATGACCCTGTGCGCCCATGCTGACTACAGTACAGTTGCCGTTTCTATGCCACCAATTCCCTTCCTCTTCAACCCAGATTTTTCAATAAGAGGTTTGCCTTATTACTGCAAAAGTAACCTCTTTTACTATGGCAGACATTCAACGTCTCCACATTTGCTCTCTGCATTCTAAGAGCGCCCACTGTTTCACTCCATGAGCACTTGAGTACGAGGAAAGAAGGTCATCTTACCTCGATTCCCAGAGCTTTGAGTATGTCACATTTGCACATGGGACACGTTCTGTGTTCTAACAGCCAAGGGTCTATGCAGGTCTTGTGGAAGAGATGGCTGTGGGTAAACGTTTAAACAGCAAGTTTGTATTACTTCAATCTTAATACTATTTTCAGCAGTTCAGAGCACTCTCTAATATTTTCCCAACTTTAACAAAGTTTACTACATAACTCTAGTCCAGAGCCTGTCCAGTAACTTACAGGTTTAATTGTATATGTTTACATATTAATTACCCTGAGCCTGTGTGGAAGGCTGGCTTAAAAATTCAAGTAAATAATGTAACTATATAACATTCCCATTAACCCACTCCCCAAAACCTTATCCTCTCCTACAAAAAGCCTCGCCAAGTAATAAGATCTTAGACAAAACACTCCATTGCAAGCGAACCGTGAAGAATTGCTTGCATGTGTTACCTATCCTGTGGGTATCCTGGCAACAGGCAAAAAGGCATTTATCAGAGGCACCGTTTTCGACAACAGTATCCCACAAGTTTTTTAATAGCTTCATTTTTATTTATTTTTTAAATGAGATTGGAGAGTTGCTGGACTAGGCACAGAACAGAGGAAGAAGAACAGGTCGAGTGGTCCAAGAACCACCGCAAAAGGAGATAACATCCCAGTTTTCATTAATGCTTCATGTAAGTGAGGCCTCCACAGCAGTCGCAGCTGCTTTAACATCACTTCATAGAACACGCAAACTTACAGCTCCACTTGTTCATGGGAAAACTAAGCTTCTACAGTCCGTGCCTATGAAGCCAGGGAACCCAGTGCTCCCATATTAGTAACTTATGACAAGTTTGTGACCACATCGGTTCAGCTTTGGCTCTTCCATTGTACTCTGTAAAACATGACCCATTTTGCCTCAGGTTTTATCGTTTGTTAATAGGTTAATCCTAAGCACCTACCTATAATGGGTAGTCCTTAATTGACAGAATGACTGGGGCTTTAATAGGTTTCCCCATTAAAAAAAAATATGGAAGTCAGTTGCACCTTGTCTCAAAGCTTCCTCCCTGCATAGAGTCGTTTCATTATTGGATACACTAGCTTGCCCACATTGAAGATTAAAACAAATTGTGAGATTTCTCTCCTACACTTGTGGTTAACATTTGCTAGTCGACAGTAACAGCTTAAATGCTGCTCAGTGGTGGGAACACAAACTAGTCACATCACACACACACACACACACACACACACACACAGCCTGAGGAGCGACTCTTTCTTAAGTGCTCACCTTGAGCCAACAGACATGCCCTTCTTCTGTACTGGAAGGTCTGCAAGGCAACTACGCAGCATGCGATACATAGCATGGACCCGAGTTCATTGCATTTTCCCCACGGTTGCCAATGCAGAGAACTGAGTCCCTGCCTATAGGTGCGCTGCAGCAGGGGCGAGCGCCCAGGATGGGTGTTCATTTCATAATAGATTTGGGTTAGAGGAGAGTGGTAGATAAAATGAGACCCTATTTATAGGCAGGGGTGTTCTCGCTCTCTGCCTTGTTTGGATTTCTCTCCTTTCCTAAAAACCTTACTCTACTTTGCTCCAGTTATTTCATCATTTATAACTAAGTCACAGATCAAGACGACATTTCTAGTTGACACCAATAGGACCTCAGCTAAAAGAAAGTTCCAAAAATGCGGTTGCTGCTCATTCTTATGTGATTAGGATCATGTGTCAACAACTCCAGATGGCGACCAAAAGAAGTGCCGTACCAGGTCCGACCAGCTGTCTGTCTAGCTCTGCATCCTGTCTCCGATGGTGACCAGCTCTGCTAGCTCAGTAGAAGTTGCTTGTACAGGTCACGGAGGTGTGACCCATCTCCTGCTAACAACTCTCAACTACGGGTAGCTAGGGATTTAAGCCCCAACTAGCAGATGTTTATGGCTCTAAGAATTTATCTAACTTCTGTTTAAAGCCAGTCATGCTGCTGGGTTTCACAGCCTCTTCTGGCATGGAATTCCAGAGCTGTACTGTCAGCTGTGTGGAAAAGTACTTTTGTTGGTTTCAAGTCTGCTGCCATTTAAACTTGAGCGTCCCCATGTTCTCTTATTGTGAGAAAGGGCAAACGGTTCCCTATTTATTTTCACCAAGTCACTCAAATGATTTCTCATAATCCCCCTTAACCGCCTCTTCTCCAAGCAAAAACAGCCCCCAATCCATTGAGCCTCTCCTCTCATGGAATTCAGTTCATCCCTTGTTGCCCTTCTCTGAACCTTTTCCAGTTCTATTCTCTTTTCCTTGAGATGGGGCGCCCAGAACTGCACACAGTCTTCAAGGTGGGGTCGTACCAAAGATTTACACAGCAGCAATAGGATACTTCCCCTTTTATTCTCTATTCTTTTTGCAATAATGCCTAGCGTCTGGTTTCCCTTTTTGATTGCTCCACACTCATTGAGCTTGCGTCTTCAAAGAACTATCCACAATGACTCCAAGATCCTTCCCCTGAATGATTACACCCAGATTAGAACCTAGCATCATATACATACGGTGAGGATTATTTTTCCTTATGTGCATCACCTTACACTTATCAACACTGAATTTCATTGCCTATTTTAATGCCCATTCAACTAGTCGTGCAAGATCCCTCTGTAGTTCCTCACAGTCTGTCTTATCTTGAATAATTTGGTGTCATCTGCAAGTTGAGCCACCTCCCTCCTATCTTTTATCAAGTTACCAATCCATGACAGGACTCTTCCTCTTATCCCATCACTACTTCGTTTGCTCAAGCGTCTATCATGAGGGGCTTTGCCAAACGCTTTTTGAAAATCCAAACATACTATATCAATGAGATCACCCGTATCCACATTCTTGTTGATATTCTCATCACATTCTAATCGATTATGATTAGGGCTAAGATTTTGCCATGTTTTTTTTTATTTTGTTTTTTTAAAGTCATGACTAGGTCATGGTAGAAATGATAATAAGTCATGGAAAAGTCATGGGTGAGAAGCGGATAAGGGGGACAGTTTTACAAAAGCCAGGGAAATTGTCCTTCAATCCAGTGGCTTGCCAGAAAGAGGCTTTGCTGTCATGCACTGAAGGCAAAGGGCCAGATCCTGCCCTGTTTGCACTCCCCCTGGCTTCACAAAGGTCACCTGGGGTGAGTAAAAAGCAGTAGTGACCCCCCCCCCCCCCCAAACACCAAACATAGCTGCATCTGGCCCTTGAAGCAGCCTTTGGGAGGGTAACAAAGACAAGGGGGAAAGTTTCCTTAGCAGGGCAGGTTTCCTCCTCCCTTCCCCTCCCCCCCAGTAGATCTGGTACCAGCAGAGCTCTCGCCTGAACTCCCACCCTAACCCCTGCTCCAGCAGAGCCCAACAAGCGGACTCCCTCCCTCCCAAAAACACTTCCTGTGAGCTGCAGCAAAGATGAGGGGCAAGGCAGGCGCTGCCTGGACTGCAAGTGTGAGGGGATCAGGGAAAGCCAGCAGGGCTCTTTGGAGGATCGGCGAGACAGCTCCCAGAACTCAGCAAGGACTCTTCCCCACCCCCCCACCCCAGTCCCTTCAGTTCCGGGAAGGGTACTGGCTCAAGTCATCTGTACCAGGAGCCCACACGCCAAGATGTGAGGAGCCCTTGCAAGGGATTGCCGGCTGTGGTTTGCTCCCTCCCTGCTTTCCTTCCTTCTCCCCCCGGGGCAACAATTGCCTCCCCACCCTCCCAGCTCTGCCCCAGTGTAGTGAGTGGGCACCCCCTCCCCCCAAAAGGAGGGCTTCTGCTGGGATTTAGCAGTGACTCTCCCTGGGCAGGCTGGATCACACCCGTGCTTTGAATCACAGGGAGACAACGCTGCTCTTCTCAGCGGCACTAAGGGCGCTCTGACGGCTTCTCAATGACTCTGCTCTTCGAGGTGGGGGTTACAGGAAAATGCAGGGAAATCACAAAAGTCATGGAGTGGGACAAAAATCGCTAAAAATGCGACCCCCATGACCAAATCTTAGCCCTAATTATGACTTCCCTTTGCTAAAAGCCATGCTGGTTTACACCCATCGAATCATCCTTGTCAGTTATGTCTAGTAATTCTGTTTTTAACAATGGTATCCACCAGTCTGCCTGGCACGTATGTCAGGAATGCTTACTGGTCGGTAGTTTCCAGGGTCACCTCTGGAGCCCTTCTTAAAAACTGGTGTTACATTAGCTAACCTCCACTCTTCTGGCACAGAGGAGGATTTCAGCGATAAGTTACATATTACTGACAGTAGTTCAGCATTTTCAAATTTGAGTTCTTTCAGTACCCTTGGATGAATACCGTCTGGCCAGTGACTTGCTATGGTTTAAACTATGAATCTCCAACAAGACCTCTTTTGGTGTAACACTAATTTCTGGTAATTCCTCAGATTCATCACCAACAAAAATGGTTCTGGTGGACATATCTCCCCATCATCCTCAGCAATAAAATCTGATGCAAAGACACCGATGCAAATAATTGATTTAGTTTCTCTGCAATGGTCATGCCATCTTAAGCTAATATAGCCATTAGCCAAAATTCACCCCCCATGGAATCTGAATCCACGACTAATGGTGCAGACTTATTTTATGCTTCTCCTAGCAGAACTAGATGACCTTTCTAAGATAGAGCATCTCTCTGCCTAGGATAAAAAGCTATTTTGGGTTAGGCAAGACTTAAAACTGGGTTAGAGCTCTGCCCATGCCAACCTCCCACGCTAACAGCTTAATTTTTCCAAAGCTGGCACAATCTTAGCTCTGCCCTCGCAATGCTCAGACCAGCCAGCAATTATTCTTACCAGCTAAACCACTAGGATTACCCATGCCACAAGAATTTCTTATGCAATTAAACCTGCACTCCATATACTGAAGTGCGGAAAGCTCATTCACACAGCTTTTTCCACCCGCTGGGGCAGGCGTGTTGTGAGAGAAGGGTTTATGGTGCAAGCAAAGCCATGCCAATTGACCCCTCCTTACAGCACTCCCATCAGGGAAGCTGGCAAGCGCTGGGATCCGTGTTGGCTCCCCCTCTGGGGAGGCACTGGGAAAATAAGCCCTTCGTTTTGTATGCTGGCCACCACCGCACGCAATATAGTTTGAAAGCTTTGTTCATGAAGTCTTGTGAAGTAAACGGTAAGTGGGAGCTTTGCTGTGAAAAGGAGACAAGTTGCTATTTCACGGAGCTGCATTCAGGAAGGTACTTTGAAGACACGGGGAGACTCAAAGACCGAGATGTATCTAACATACTCGTACATCAAAAAATTGCTCTGCTCTCTACCTGCTAGGGCATTTCAAGGCTTGTAAGTTTGATGGAGGACATTTCAGTTCCCTTATGGGTGTGCTTGCAGAAGGGTTTAACAGACTTTTCAAAGTATCCAATTTAGATCTCCTCCTGGCCTACGCAATAAAGAGCTGTCAGCAAGAGGTCTCCCATGCTGCTGCTTTAAGATCCGTTCGCAGGCAGAAGGACACAACCAGCTCTCTGCACCACTAAGAGGTGCACGCAAGCACGGCGTGGACACAGGCCAAGGGGGAAACAGCAGTGAGCTTCACAGCAGCACTCCCATACTGACAAATGCTTGAAGCCACAGATCAGTTTTTGTAGCATCTTACTTAGTAGAGCAGTGAGATTAAGCAAGACTTCGGCCTTGTGTAAACCGGAGTAGGAAATTCCAGTTTGCATTATATAATTATTAGCCAACATTTACGTAACCCTGTCTCTTGAGCAGGATCCTTCGCATTACTCAGTTTAAGAGGAGACACTTTTTGTACTGTCTGCCTTTGAAATTCAGAATACACAGACTCCTGTTGGGAGTATGGATATTATTTATTGTTTATATAGCACCAGCAATGTACCTAATGCTGTACAATCAGTGTTTAGAGAAGTCCCTGCCCCAAGGAGCTTACAATCCAAGAGACACAAGGGAGGAGAGACAAGGGAGAGGCAAACCTAGGGTGAGAGAAGAATACATTCATGGAGCTGAGAAGTTTCAGGTGCACGTGCTAGTTACAGGGAAGAGAAGAATTTGGGGGGGGGAGGGGGAGGGGGAGAGAAGATGAGGCAATTTCCTCCTCATGATGAGCTAGGGAAAGCCCGATGGACGAGGTAGGTTTTAGGAAGGATTTGAAGGTTGGGAGGGAGGAAGCAGAGCAAACGTCTTCACCGGGAGGGAGCTACAGGCATACGGGGGCATCAAAGGAGACGAGGCAAATAAGTTTTAATGAGTAGGGGAGTCGCAGGCAGGTGAGGGTGGAAGCAGAGGAGGACTATGGCAGGAAACAAGTGTGAAGAGATTTGGGGTGAGTTGTGGGGAGGAAGGTGGTGAAGATGCCCACCCTTCTGCCTCTACTTGTAATTTATAGTATAAGTCCAATTACACAGATAACTTGCTTTCTACAGATTCTGAGCAACTCTAATGCCTAGTGAAATCTGTGGGAGCTGCAGGTGCTGAGCACTTCTGGAAGAAATACAATTGCACCATAGATCCTTAACCCGTATAGTCGCGGCTGCCTACAGCTTCATATACCCAGCGCAGAGCTTTGGTTAAAGAAATTCTACCTGATTTGCCCATTTTAAATTTAACTTAAAGTTGAAATGGTTTTAAAGTTTACTTGAGCTAACAATCAAGATTAGGTGAATACACCAAGGAGCTTTGACAGTAACTGCATTTTGCCCTTTTATTTGTCTAGGCTACGGACAGTAGCTGTAAATAATTGTACGATTAGACGTTTTGCATGCTACAAAGATTATGTTAAATTAGCACAGAGGTAGGGTGTGGCATTGATTGGATATTTTTCAAATATTTAAAGGGCTGCTACCACCAAGATGATGGCAAGGAACTGTTCTTCATGGCTACAGAGGGCAAGACGAGAAATAATGGGTTCAGTTACAGGAAAGTAGAATTAATACCGGGGGAAGCTTTCTAATGGTGAAAGCTGTGCAGTAAAGGAACAAGTTGTCTAGAGCAGGTTGTAGGCTCTCCATCACTGGAGATCACAGCCATCATTGGGGACACGTTGCAGTCAACCTGAATCCTAGAAGAGGTTTGGGACTGGAGGACTTCAAGGTCCCTCCAACTCAGTCTATGAAATGATACTCTGAACTTTGTATTTGTTATTATTTCAAATATAATCTCTCTCCGCAACAGAGTTAATTTGAGGTTTCTAAAAGAGGCAACACCAAGGTGTCCGTTCTACTGTCACTAGTTCGTTTTTGGAGATGTGACGGGCCCGGAGGCCCGCCACGCTGAATCACGCACCGGGATCCATTTTGGATCCCGGTCAGGAATCGGGCCGTCCGTCCTTTAGACGTGCCAGTCTGATTCTCACCAGGGAGCGGAGAGGGGGCGGGGCTGCGTGGCACGACGTGTGGCCGCACAGCCCCGCTCCCCCGTCCTCCCTCCAAGAGATGGGCAGGCGCAGTGCCCAATCCCGTATCGTGGTCTGGGCCATGATCCGGGATGGGCCAACAGTACAGACGTCACTTTTGGCCCATCCCGGAATGTGGCCAATTTAATCACGCTTCCGGAGGGGAGGCCGGCCTCACCTCCGGAAGCATGGTTATTTTGATTCCTGCCAGGTATTAACCGTGGTGAACATCTGGCAGGAATCTTTTAGACGTAACAGGACAAACAGCCACTACAGGGGATTCACTGTGGTTGACCGTGGTCCAGTTACGTCTAAAATTACCCTATATTAAGGCTGTATGAGCAATGGGAACTCGAGGAAACAGTAAATGGACCATGGCAGCCACCATCATCTTATCTGTGCAATTCAACACCGATATGTACATTTCTTTCTTTTAAAAACATAAATATGGCAGGTCGGTTACTGGACGACAGCCATGGCAAAACTTAAAACAGTCTCCCAACCATAACTTTTTAATAAATGGTTCTCAGGAACCATGATTGTTTACATTTTATAATTTAACACAAAACGTACTTGCAAGTCAGTATTCGTACAACATCGTTTGGCTTGTACACTTCAATACACACTGCACAGCTATCGCCATCTGGACCAGTTTCCTAAGGAAAAACAAGTTGCCTTGATTAAGAGTTAACAGAGAGAACAGCACAACTCCTTTTGACCTTAGTAAACGTAACAGCCCACTGTAGATATCTGTATCATTACACACAGAGCTACATTAGGAGTTCAAACTTTTACCCTGAAGCATTAAAAAGTTACAGCCTTACAATTAAAATTTTGCAATCTTGTTCCTTCAGTGGACAGTTTCAAACAGTATTTAAAATCTTTGCAAAAATAAAAGAAACTAAGTTGGTTCTGAACACTGGAGAGTGGCCTCTGAGTGTTGCAAAAGTACAATATGTTTAGTTTCAGGCACCAGCGCCCAAGCAAGAGTCAGGCATTTTGGTGGCGGGGTTTTGGTTTGTTTGGTTTTTAAAAAAAACAACAAACAGAGCCATCTTTAAAAAAATAAAAAGCAGTTGATCTGAATTTCACCTCCAAATCCTCCTTTATTCTGTCTTGAAAGTTTATGTCATGCCTCGCAAGACAAAATGAAGAGCCACAGCCAGCACAGAATCTCACTGGTGCTGGCGCACCTCCGAATATTTCAAGCAGCCGGAGGGGCAAGCCCCATCCCCTTGGCCAATAAGCTCCACCTATCAGCCTATAAACTCCACCTCTTCATGCATTTGCACATGTGCACACCCCTCCCAACATTCCAAGGGCATAAAGAGAGAGACGCTCACCTGCTGATCATCCCACTTAGTTTCTTGTCATACCATCATCTCCTCATTGTCCCCTCAGGTACTTTTCCTGGGAGGCAACTAGGAAGAAGGTGGCCAAGACTTGAATTCCAAATGCATGTGTGCGTGTCTCCTGAAAGACACTTTGGCTCCCTGAAAGAGGAACAGTGGGTTTCAGCAACCGAAAACAGACTGCCCCTCTTAAGGACGGTTAGTCTGCAGCGGGTCAAGCAAGCAGTGTGTTTTAGTATGATGCACAATTTTGCATGAAAATCAGCATGTGGGCAAGCAGCCATAGAGATTGGTCACGTGTCGTTTTCATGCAAGATTATATCCCATGCAAAATTAGTAATAATGTAAGATTCCTGCTGGGCTGCATACCTATGTTATTTCCTTTCTTATTTTTTTTTTGCCTGTGCAGTCATGTAACCTTAAGGTTCCATCCGAGGATCCATGCACATGTAATTTTTGCTTAAATTTAATTCACCCCATGCACACATTCCAATCTCCCGTAACAAAGAACTCACCCCATGCACATGTTCCAATCTCCCGTAACACAGAACTCACCCCATGCACACGTTCCAATCTCCCGTAACACAGAACTCACCCCATGCACACGTTCCAATCTCTCATAATACAGAACTCATGTAAGTATCAGAGTTGGATTTCCATGCTCCAACATCCATGATGAAACTCACTTTAAATTTCCCTGCCAAAAGGAGAAATGGCATGTGCACATTTGGTGAGGGAGACAGATAGGGGTGGTGCCCACCCCCCGGTTTAGGTTTCTTGAGCCTGTCTGTTGTATTTTTATAGTTTTAGTAGTTTTTATTGTATTTTGTTTTATGTTTTATTTTTTGCTGTATGCCGCCCTGAGCTGCCATTGGGCAGAAGGGGGTGGATTGTAAGTCTTGATTAAAGTAAAGTTACAAAATTTCACATAAGATACAAAGTAATGTGAAATTGTGCAATGTGGTCAAGCAGACGGACGTTTGAGCTGGTATCCAGATTTACACAACTGTTAAGGAAGAACTATTTCAAGCGGTGCTTGTTTATACAGCCATTTTCTTAACCGAAGAAGAGAAAACCAGACTAGATTAATATGGGAAGAAGAGCAAGATAATAGGCATTTATTATACCTTGTCCCCTTGCTTTAATGTGCGCAGCTGAAGTTGTCCAATAGCCTTCTTGGCTTCTGATTTCAACTGTCTCTGTAAACAAGCAGAAGGGGTGGTTAAAGCTAGAGAACTGATTCTATAAACAAGCAATTAAGACTATTTCGTGGATGTAAGCGAGCACCTTGAGAATCTAGTCTTCTTCAATGTGTTTTTATTTTAAAAAAGGAATTTGCCTACTGTAATCATCTACGAAAAAGTTATGTAGAAGATTAAACTTGGGAGTGGGATACATTTACATAATTTTGCAATGCCGATACAATCGCCCTCCCATGAATTCCTTTGTTTTGAAAATAAGTTGTTCACCAAGAACATGCACTCAAAGACATTTGGGATAGATGTGTTTAGAGTAGTTCTATGGTGTGGCAGAGTGGTAGGGATTTGGCCCTTACCATCTGAGGGGATTATAAACCTCAGGTATGCCGGGGGGGTGGGGGTGGGGTGGAAGGGAGAAGACATCTCTCCCATCAGTGCCCAGATATTTCTTGCAGCAGTAGCTGAAGCCCCAATATTGAGGAAAACGCTTGAGCTACAGTTCTGAAAATTTATCCATAGCTTATATTTGTGGGGACGGTCATATGTGCAAAGTCTGAAGATCCAGCCAGGAAATCAAAAGTTATAACTATTTAAAAGTTAATTTTTTGTGGTCAAAATGCACAGCATCCCCGCAATTTTGAAACATCGATATCTCCTTCCCCACCCCCCTGACGAGTTGAGTCCCCACATTTCACAGCCTTGGAGCTTGAGAGCTAGATCAAGTGCCGGTGTAGTGTGATGATTGGTGCAGCCAAAAACGAGATATTAAACATTTTAAAAAATTAATTCTGTTGGCTGGCACATGTGCAGTTGAGCAGCTGCTGACCGCCAAAAAACAGCAGAAGGTAAGAACGTGATTTTAAAAAGCAGAGTCCCAGAAACTTTATCAGGAACCTGCTCGATCACAAAAACTTTAAGCTCTAGTCAGTTTCATGTCAATTACCCACTTCCCTCAGAAAGCAAGAGGGTGCTCTAGTCAGTTTCATGTCAATTGCCCAAGCTCTAGTCAGTTTCAAGTCAATTAAGCAAGCAAGAGGAAGCTCTAGTCAGTTTCATAGCAATTGCCCTTTGGGCTCACTCCCCTCCCTATGAAAAGTCTGCAACTTTTCATAGAGTCAGAAGTACTGGGTGAGGTCAGAGGGTAATTGGCATGAAACTGACTATATATATATATAATCAATTTATTGTTTACGCCGAAGGCCATAACAAAATCCATAAAAGAACACACAGTATACATCAGCATACACCATAACTCAATAAATTCCTAAAACAGTTCATCTGACTCAACATACAATAAAGCAGAGTACTGACAAAATAAAAATTAACCACCCAGATTCCGCAGTTCTCCTGACTGGGTGATCCATAGTCCCCTCTACTCATCCCTATATCGAACCCCTCCTGTAGGTTCCTCCTTTATCCACGCAAGGGGCACCCCACCCCTTGCTAATATTAGCATCCCCCAGGCAGGACTAGAACACAATACATCATACCACAAAGATAGCCTAATCCAGAATGGGCTTATAGGCAGCCCTTGCCCTGATGAAAATTTGGCATAATTTAGCAGCTGCCCTTGCCATTGCCAAATCAGTGCTACCAAGTAGCTTCAGCACCAAGCCCACCGGGTCAATACTACCACTCCCCCCATTTGGGATAAATTCACCCAAAATCATTGCTCTTGCACCTGCCAAAGCCCGGCAGTATACCACCACATGACTGGGGGAGTCCATTTCGGGAAGCTTGCAGAGCAGACAGTGTCTCTCCTCTCTAGGAATGCCCCCCCAATCTTCCCTCCCTCATTTCTGAGGGGTGTACATTGCACCTCAAACAGGTGAAGGCTCTGCGGCGGCTGGAATCCTGCCACTGATATAGATAGTTGAGCTCCCCCCCAGCACAACTCAGGGGCAGTACACAGGGGCAACCTTCTGTTCTACAAGCAGCGCCCTTTCTCTCTGCAGTTCCTGATCCATTATTCTCCTTATCAGTAGGGACTTGGCTCCCACGAGGCCCGCATGCCCCAGGGCATCCCTGGGAAACCCTAGGGATTTCACCACCTCCTCCACCTGCCCTGACCATGGATCCGCAAGCCCCTCCCTCACCACCATATTAAGCAGGGAATCCTCCTGGGAGGGAAACAAAACCACCCTAACCCAGTACTTCATGGTCACTGCCAGAGCCCGGGACAAGATGGTAACACTGAAACTGACTAGAGCGCCCTCTTGCTGGCTGAGGCAAGTGGGTAATTGATATGAAACTGACTAGAGCTTAAAGTCTTTGTGTCAGAGCTGGCTCCTGATAAAGTTTGGGGATTTTAAAAAGCAGTCACGTCACTTTCCTTATTGGCGGTCAGCAGCTGCTCGACTGCATGTGCCAGCCACCCAGAACTGATTTTGTAATGTCTAATAACGCATTTTTGGCTGCACCAATCATTCTCACACTACACCCGAGCTGTTCGCAGGAGGGGCGGGATACAAATTGAATAAATAAATAAATAAACACACCAGCACGTCATCTAGATCTCACGCTTCAAGGCTGCAGACCCAAAGACCCAGCTCAACAGTAGCCGGGCTGGTAGAAGGGATTGTGGGAAGGGTAGGAGGTCTCTGTTCCTGCCCTGTGTCCCCCCTCAATATGTCCCCCATTTTCCCTGGGCAGAGCTGCCATCAGGGGAGAAGGGGCCATCGTGCCTCATCACCTCCAGTGTAGCCGTACGGTGCCCACAGTACAGCCACCCCGCTGCTTCTGCCCAGAACCTGCCCCAACCTTGCTTTCATCCTGCCCCTCCCAACCCCCTGGCAGCTTCCCCATCTTGGGGCTTGAACTTGCAGTGCAAACCAGCCCTGCCTGGCTGCGTCTCCTCCCCTTCCTTCTGACTGACATCAACGGCTCTTGGGGAAGGGACAGCAGGGAGAGTCAACCATTCCAAAAAATGAATGGTGGGAGCAGTTCTGTAGGTTTATCTCCACACCATCTCCACCCCCCTTTCCTTCCCTGCAGCATCACACTCAAAGCTTCCCCCTTGTGCTGGGGAGGCAAACCACAGACCTGGTTCATTCTGCACAAGCAATACAGACTAATGAGGTGATTTGCATATATCTGCATATGATTTGCAGGCAGCCCTAAGCATCCCTGTGTGGGGCTGGGGTAGAAGGCTAGAACTGCTGGCAAAGCGATGAACATACTGGCCAGCCAGTTTGTGCCCCAAGCCTGGAGTTCCTGCCTTATCCCATAGCTCTGCATCTCCTTCCCTGTCTGGATCCTGCCCCTCTGGATATGGATACGGTTTTAAATATGACTTTTAAATATGGATACAACTGTTAAAAACAAAGGGCAAAGATAGATACGACTTTCATGCTTCTGGTTTTCTCTTTCTATCCTTCCTTATTGTGTATCCACATGTGAACATATCACATAACTGACATATGTGATATCTTAACATCCTCATTACTATATTAATCACATGCCAAAAAACCTGGAAGTTCTCTAACACAAAAAACTTTACAGCTTAAAAAACCCGTTAAAGGCAAAACAGTTTCCAAAACAAAAAAATGTTCCTTTTCAAAACCATTTCACAAAATACATGTCCCCCTAACTTAAACTCCAACAAACTTGAAAATTAGTTAGAATTGCAATTAAAAAAACATTTAACTTACAAAAATTAAATGCCAAAAGGCATGGAAATTTAGATTTTCTATCTATATTCCATAATTTACCATTAACATTAATGTAATATACACATACTTAATTCCTTACCATACATACTTTTATTATCACTAACTAAATCACATTTCTTTATTGATAATTTCTTTATCAATTTGATGACAATTTTTTTTCTAACTGCCTTAACTCTGTCCTTTTGCGCAGAATTGCATTGTGTAGAACCGATTGTATAAAGTCGTCTCCACTGACACGGTCAACAGTTCACTGTATAATTTATATACAAGTAAGTAACAGTTAATGCAGTTTCAAAAAATTGTTCATCATCAAATTATGATAAGTGATAAAGAAATAATGTGATAAATAAATAAATGTATGGTAAGAAATTAAGTATATATATTACGTTAATGTGGATGGTAAGTTATGAAATATAGATAGAAAATAAATAATTTCCATGCTTTTTGACATTTAATTTTTGTTGTAATGTATGTTAAATGTTTTTTTAATTGGAATTCTAATTAATTTTCATGTTTTTTGGAGTTTAAGTTGGGTGAAATGAATTTTGTGAAATGATTTTGAAAATGAAAGTTTTTTGTTTTGGAAACAGTTCTGCCTTTAACGGTTTTTTTATACTGTAAAGTTTTTTGTTTTAGAAAAACAATAAAACCAACAAGGGCCCTGAAAGAAGGGAAAACATGGGAGGACAGAAAATTATAAAATCAAGGGGTTAAAACTATGGCCTCCTATAACTTTATTAGCTTTCAAACGGTTAGGCTTAGTTCTCGTTGGTTCCTGTAGTTCAAGCCATCAAGTCTTCAGGTTTTGAGAGTGGCGGGAAGGTCCCTGCTGGAAGGGCTGAATTAACCCTTGTCCCTGGGTCAGTCTCCCTGTCTCACAGCACTGCCGGTATGCTCTCTAGGACAGCGTTCCCTTTCCCGGATAGTTTTCAGTGCTCAGAAACCACCTGCTGTTTGGGGATCCCGCCATCGTGCCTTTGCTGTGGCGGGCTCCTCAGCGTGGAACTCGCTCCCTAAGATAGTCCTCTCCGTCCCTCCCTCCTCACCTTCAAAAACAGCAAGACTTTTTTTTTTTTTTTTTTTTTTTAAAAGGTTATTCTCCTGGTCCTTTTAGAACATGCACTGCTGGTTCCTCTTAAGATATTTTTGTCCTCCTTTACCTTCCCCTTTACATTTAAAAAAAATTAATTAATTTGACATAGTATTATAGGTTATTTTATGGATTTTGTGAAACGCTCCAAAAGTCATTTAGCGGGGGGCAGAGGGGCACTATATAAATAAAATTAGGGCCTCCTTTCCTCAGAGCCAATTCCTTCAGCTCCTCTCCCTCCCGGAGCGCTCCGATCTCAGAGCCAAGCGTCACTGTGAACCGACATTCTATATGGGGATCTGACTGTTACAACTACGGGTAAATACAAAATGGTCAGATGAATAAATGATCACCCTGTATAATTGCCACCCACCAACTGCCAACGAGCAGCAGCCCATTCAGTCCGCAAGACAGAAATAACTGCTAAACAAGAACAATGGGGTTGTTGTTTTTTTTTAAACACTAGAGATAATTATTAAACTATTCAATTTCACTTCCAAAACAGAATCTGGAATGATTTATAATACTCTGTCACAGATGGCTGGAGAGTTCATGTAAATATTCCGTTCCTCTAATGGCCACAAGTTTGGTGTTGCGCTTTATTAGGTGCAGTCCTTTATAAAAGCTGGATTTTGATGAATGACGTGCTCATCGCATTTTCCCCATTTAACAATGGGGAAAGTGCAGGGAACACGGGTCCCCTGGTCACAGTCTTGCAAGTTCACTGTCCAATGGGTAGCCTGATTCAACTCAAAAGAAGAGAACCATTTTACAATGCATAGGATGTATTTCTATACAGGACAGGCGCCTACAGTTTCCTAGCTTCATCTAGTGTTAAAAGTAAATGATCCCATCTGAACATTGACCCAAACTTGTATTTAAAAGCTTTTCCCCTAAAACGGTGTGGCTAAATTAGATAGGAAGACGGCTTAGCCACCCTGTAGACTGCCATATTGTCAATTTACCTGAAAATAATTTACTAATCCATTTGTGCACCAGGAAGGAAGTGGGAGTGCATTCTCCTCAGTCTATCAATTTGTTTAATTTGTCTGGCAGCCAAGAAACGGATCTATTTATGCTATATATATATATATATATATATATATAAATAAAAGTAGTGGGCCAGGTAACAGCTTAAGAGTTTGTCTTCCTATTTCAAGCACCTTGTATGAATAAGCACGCTTAAAACCTTGAGTCTTACTTCAGGCTCTGTATTCAAAATGAGAAAATGAAATCCTTTGGCATATATTATAAGCAAGGAGATGGCCAAAATTACCAGCCCCAAGAGCTGAGTAAAATCTTCACATGGTCGTGAGTCACAAGGCGGTCACCCACACTTCCCTTTGACGCATCCACTGGGCCAAGACCCCTGCCCCTCCTTTCTGACTGGCCGGCAGGGCCACTGCCTTGTGGTCGAGCTGCAAATATTCTGAGAAGCAGCTGCAATTCAGCTGCTGAGACTCCAGTGCAATGAAAATGGACAGGTCCATAAAGAGTTATTAGTCAAATTGGCCAGGGGACAATCTCCAACCATTGGGAGTCTAGAGAAAACAGAAGGGAATGGATCATTCCGTTATGACTGGTTCCGTGCTTCTGTGAAGCGACTGAAGCTAGCCACTGTTGGAGACAGGATGCTAGACTCAACGGACCATTGGCCTGACCCAACACAGCACTTTACGTTCTTGACACACTGGACCTTTGAGGCAGCATGGGGTATACATCAAGTCTTCGCCGAGCACCAAACTGTCCAAAAGCCGCATGCTGCTCGCAAGCCACAGTTAGGCCACTCGTGCTATAATCCAACAATCCCAAGGCTGTCTTTGCATCATCTGGAAATCTCTCACACTCCTTCACCTTGCTACAAAATTGTAAACTCTCTCAGATGAAACGCATCTGGCCCCTTCTGGTTGCAATCTTGGCTACCGGACTATCAACAAGCTAGAAAAACATGACAAGCCCAAGAATGTCAAGGGCTATTTGTCCATAAGCATCCACAGTATTTTCATGCAGAAGAGCTATTTTAGTTAACAAATTACAACTGTCTGCAGTCACTCATCAGATGGCTAGATTCTTAGCCTATAAACAAAGAGTCCCAAGTGAACCCAGAGTCCGACAGAAATCTCTGTATTAGAAGGTAAGTTAACTCCATCTATCTTTCCCCCACGTAACTATGTAGCTGCTGTACCCCTTACACCTGTTGTTGGGCTTCTGTGTGTTTTGGTTAAGATGGTTTCCATATATGATGGAGGTTCTTCCCGAGTATATAGTCCTTCAACCACGTGTGGAAGCAAATATGGTTTGCAGTTGTGTGTAAGAATATTTTGCCCTCGCTGCAAGAACTTTGAAGTTGAATGTATCCTTAAAAAGGATATAAACAGTTACACACAAACCTGATGGAATAAACCTTTTTAAAAAAGATTGTTTCACTTGCATGAGAATAATTTTACCTTGGGTGGGACAGTACAAGACAAAAATATAATTATGGGCAGGAAAAGCCAGGATTTATTTCCATCTGGGCTCTGGCAATCAAGAGGGAAGATGTCACTTGTGTGGAAGACTACCGATTCTGCTGCTTGGCCTAAAGAGACATTATGTGCACATACACAGAGAGCACTATTCCTACCCTTGCACCCTGGGAAAACATACACACTGGAGTTTGAATGAAAGCAGAAAAAGCTCTGCTTCAACAATGGCTCCTACAGCAACCCTTGTTATTTCTCAGAATCTACAGCCTATTCCATGCTAGAAACTCATCCCATGTTTAACAGGATGGGAGAGTGGGCCATTGTCATTAAGGTGTACTGCAACTGCCGGAGGTAATCTAGAGGCCAATTGCTTTACAGGTTGCTACGTTCCCATCTCCTCTCGCCCCAGGACACCCCAGTCCACAACAGCAGCTTGCCCTCCATCTCTGGGATGCAGAGAGAGAGAGAGGCAACTTCACTCACCATGGCTAAGTGAAACGGATGGGGCATCGCTATCATAGGGACAGGAGGGACATTTGTCCTGGGGCGCAGCCTTGGGGGAGGGGAATAGGGAGCACAAATCCTGCCCTGTTGTGGTGCAGCCGGGTGGAGATTGAGCTAAGTGGAGGTGCCTGGCATGCATAGGACCCACCTGGTGAGCAAGTACCAGTGGTGCTGCCGTGAGGCAGGCAAGGTAGCCGCAGCCTCCAGGGCTCCGGTGCAGCAACTGGAGGGAGGTAGAGGTTCTGGGGGGAGGAAGGGGAGAAGATGATGACTGAGGCAGCATGCATTTCTTGCACCTGGGCCCATTCCAGTCTAGCTACGGTCCTGACTGTACCTCCATGGTACTGGGTGTAGAAAGAAAGCAACAGGAAAATCCATCCCAGAACTGGGAGTTGACTGTCCAAACGTACTGCTCGTCCGAGAGCTGCTACCGGATAGCTGTAAAATGGGGGTGGGGGTGTACTATGCCAACAGCGGTCTCCAAGAATGGTGTAGAGGCCAAGGACCTGCTGCCCCCTCTGCTGCTTCTGGGGCATGTTTCACCTCTCCAGAGGCTCCGGTGGGGTAAAGCACGGTGGCTCTCGCAAGGCTTTGAAAGCGCCCTGCCACAGCCTGCAGGAGCGTAGCAGGCTCAAGCGGGGCTCGGCCTCATCCTGCCAGGCTGTTGCCTGATGTAACAGCTACTTGCGCAATCTGCCTGCTCCTCGTGCACCCCCACAACATCTGCAGGGGTACGCGAGGAGCAGGCCTGTACCCAACAGCCGGCGGGCCCCTAGCAGCTCACCGACAGGGGTAACAACCTGTGGGGTGTGCGCGCCCCCTCAAGGAGTGGTAAGCGTTGCATCGGACGACAACTGTCCTGAGCTTCAGACACCCCGAGGTGTGCAAGTCTGTTTGTTGCTCCACGAAAACAGCTGCTGCACTGATGCCAGGATATTGTTCATTTTATGAAGCTTTTCATTAATCACAGCCTACAAAGCATTCCCGACAGATACTTTAATACATTTCCTGTGACGATTAGGCTTCCAGGACAAGGAGCCTATTAATGAGGTGACATCCTCAACACTAGCTATTTCATGGTTTCGGTACATGTATTATTACAGGAAGAACTTTGCAACAGCTTTTTTGGTAGGCAAATGAGATTGAGGGCCTCTGCCTTGAAAGGCGAGTTTCTGCTGTTTACAGCTACTGGACCCTAGGATGTGATTTAACGAAGTAGTCCGTGCAGCGTTCTACATGACATTCATCAGAAAAGGAATCCGGAGCAATGTCCGAGGATTACGTAGCTTAACAGGTACTGCCTGTTAAAGCCTTTTCTAGGCTTTCCTTTGATATCCTCCTGGAATCAGAGAGAGCCTAATGGAGCAAGAACATGAACACTTACTGTTGAAAGAGTTGGCAACGTTTCAAGGAAGAGCTACAAGAATAGTTCATTGTCTTGATAAGCCCTTACAGTCCGTAATCTAGCTTGCTTTTTGGGGAGCGGGGAGACACGCTTCAGAAGTGATTCAATTACAGATTGTAGATACCTATAGAGAAGTTTTCTGATACAGGAGGAACTATTTAGCAGGCAAGACAGCCTAGACAGATACAACTGCAAGCCAAGGTTACAGACACTCACGACTAGAAAGAAGGTGACTCTTCAATAAAAACAAGCCAAGTAATTAACCCTTGGAATTATTACAGGAAGAACTTTACAACAGCTTTTTTGGTAGGCAAATGAGATTGAGGGCCTCTGCCTTGAAAGGCGAGTTTCTGCTGCTTCCAGATAATGGACCCTGGGATGTGGTTTAACCAAGTAGTCCATGCCTAGGTCCTAGCTATATTCAAGACCTGCTCTAGGAAGCTCATCCTGCTGGCTATCTGCACTCAGATGTGCCACCCACTGTTTGGGGATCCCACCATCGCACTTTAACTTGGCTGGCAATCAAGCCTTTTGCTGTGGGAGGCCTTCAGTTGGAGCTTGCTCCCTCTAGATGTTTATCTTAGTGCCTCCCTCACCACCTTGAAAAAGCACCGGAAGACTTTTTTCTGCCCTTTATCAGGTGCTTTCAGAGAATCTACTGCTGTGTTTTTTCTTTATGCATTTTTTCCTCCCTGTTTTAAATGATTTTATATATGGTATTTAATTGTGTTTTAAACGTTGTAAAGCACTCCGAGAGAGCCATCTGCCAGAGGGGCGCTGGCGCTGTATAAATTATTAATAAAAATAATGAACTAGGTGAGGATCCTTTAGAGTTTCAACTACTTGTGAAAAACACCATTCTAGAATTTCTCTTTGTACACAGCAAACAGCTTAGGGTCACTGCAGAAAGATACAGGGAAGCTACCAGAAAAGATTTTGGCCACTGAAAACGGAACCATTTTCCAACCTCTGATCTAACCCAGCAAGGACTTACCGAGATGCCCTTTTCACCCTGAAGGGCCACTTGATTCACTGGCTTGGCAACCAGGTTAAGAGACAGCCTATGTCATGGATGCGCTCAGTTTCAGTTTATTTATTTATGACATTTGCATTCTGTGCCTATTTTATGTTTGGCTAAGGCGAAGGTTAAACACCATGCAAATATAGTACAAAAGGTTAGATTCAGTTACATAAACATATCTTCCTCCAAAGATCTCTCACAAAATCTCCTGTGGCCCAGACCCTTCAAGGAACATCAGTAGGTGTTTGCATAAGACTGTGACAAATGGGTAGGAACGCCATGTTAACAACCTTTGTTCCCCGGTTACAAACTTTAGCCATGTTTCCAGATTATCTGGCAGCCTGTTTCTTATTGGCTGTATTTCTGTTCCCCATGTCATAACTTCTTTGTCTGATTTACATGGGCTATCCAGACTGTAGATCAGAAGTATTATTAGGAGACAAGAGAGGGAGTGTGGTACCTTTCACACTACTGTTGTTTGTGTAACTCTGCATTTGAAAACACTTTTCACCAGGAGCAATGCTGTAACTCCCAGTGAGTCGACGGTTGTCCTTTGGCATTTGTATTTCCCCCATGGCTGTGGTGCTGTGCGTGGATGTCTTTGCATTCAAATCAATCACCCAGACAAAAACTGCTTCTGTGAAGGGGCTATTGTCAGCAGCCTTTCTTGTGCCCTGCCCCCAAGTTCTATTTGTACCTTCAGGATCCCCTGGGTCCGTATAACCATGTATTTCTTCTTCTTGGGAGACTGACTTTGTGTCATGGGTGTGAGAACCCCCAAGTGTCCCCTCAGACACACACACACCCCACCCGAAACTCTTGAGGATTCAGTTTACCAAGTGCAGCGGCTTGACCCGGGACACTCTTAACCATTTCCTCCCCTCCAGTCTTTACTTCAGCAGCGTTTCCCTGCTCCTTCTTAGGTAAGGCAGAGGCGCACAGTTCACTCTTAGACTGATGCTCCTGCCCCTTTAGGACTACAGGGTGGTGTATTTCTATCCCTGGGGAAGAGACACCCCTCGTTCCCCCCTCCATCCCGGGAAAGCTTTCCTGCACATTTCCGCCTTCTCTTAAGGTAGAATCCTCCACCTCCCGGCTTGCCTGTAACCCCTTGGGTTCAGTTAGCCGCTTCCCCCCTTCTCTTAAGGTAGGACAACCAGCCTCCAGGCCATCCTGCAACCCCCTGGATTGAGTAGGGGTGTCTGCAGCCTCTAACTCTGCTCCCGCGGTGGTTACTCGGTTTGATTCTGCAGAATTTGGTCCCTCCTGCGTAAAGTGGGGTGCCAAGTCCTGGGCTTCAGAATCAGGTTGACCCATTGGCTTCACTCCCTTCAGTTCCCCATGCGAGACAGGGACATGCAGTTCACTCACCGAGTCTTGTCCTCCTCTGCCTTCTGGCTGGTTTGGGGACTCCTCTTGGGGGTTTTCCTGCCGCTGAGTGGAGTTCACAGGTTGGGGTGCAGGATCTGTAAGGATGCTAGAGCCTTCCTGTAACCCTCTGTCTCCCCATGTTCCAGGGGTAGAGGCGCAACTTGTTTAGGGTTCTCTGAGTCTTGTTGCCCCTCACCCTCCCTTCCCGAGTTGCTCTCTGGCTCCCTGTGTTCCTGGGATTGGGCTTTTTTCACCCTCCCGTCCAGCATCCATTTGTTTATAGCATTCCCCACCAACATTTCATTTTCTGCCTTTCTGGGGAGTACAGTCACCTGGATGAGCCCCTTTGAGCCCTCCCATTCTAAATCTACAGTTGCTGTGGGTAAAATATCCTTGATTCTCGTTGGCAGGGATACCACAACCTTTTTATGAGTGTTTATGTTATCTTTTGGGATCAAGTCCTCCCGTACCATAACCATGTGTGCGTCGTTTTCCAATCTCCCCACGCAGTTTACCCCGTTCACCTTTGCAGGTTTTCATAGCAACTGATCCCCTGTGAGTAGGTTAGGGATAATATAGCAATCGTCAACACCTCTGGGGACGCATTGAAGTACAGACACAAAATTCGCCCTGACAGTCCCAATAATCTCGTCAGATTCCCCTTTAGGGCCATGAAACTCCCTTTTGGGGGGGGGCAGTCTTGTACCATGTGCCCTGTTTGCTTACAGTTAAAGCACTGCCTTGAATCATTATTAGAGGATTGGGAGGTGCGTGTTCTTTGGAGTCTGGGTGATCCCTGTCTCCCCCCACCCCCATTTTCGTTTGGTTTGTTCTGGGTCAAGTTTCCTTGTTCAGATTGTGGATTTTTGTACCCATTCTGCTTATGGTAAAACCCTTGTTTGGATTTCCCCCCATTATTTGGTTTCTTTTCCCCATTATTTGGCTTTCTTTCCCCATAAGATGAGATAGCATTTGCAATATAATCATCTGCCCTCCTCCCAGCCTGTTTGACATTCGTGATCCCCTGATTAAGCAAGTGTAATTTGAGATTAGGGGTACAATTTAGGAATTGCTCAAGGATTTCAAGGTCCATTACTTGCTCCTTCGTAGCCTTCTCTTGGGCATCTAACCATTTCACCCCATACGGATTTAACATTTCCCCCATATCTGCATAAGACATACCGTCTCCCTTCTTAAAGTTGCATAATTTCAGGCGAAAAGTTTCCGGAGTGATTCTGTACTCCTCAAGAACTGTTTTTTTTAATTCCTCAAAAGTCAGTGCTTGATGTTCCTCCAGCTTTGCGCTGTACACATCTCTTGCTTTCTCGGGGATCTTGGGTATCACCAGATTGATCCACAAGTCCTCTGCAATCTTTTCTCGTTGAAATATGTGCTGGGGCAGTTGTGAAAAATTTATCAATGCATTCACTTTCTTTGTATAGGGGCAGAAGTGCTGAGCAGTCCCTTATCAGCTGTCGTCTGTCTTTTTCTTGGCTGCTTCCAGAGGGTAGTGTGGGTAGGATCTCTGCATCTGTCTGCACTTTCAGGAGAGCAAGTTGATGTTTTCTTTCTCTCTCTTTTTCCTGTGCTTGCGCTTGCCTCTCTCTCTTTTTCCTCCTGTTTCATTCTCTCCAGTGTGAGCTCATGTTCCATTCTCAGTCTGACTATCTCGAGTTCAGGGTTTGAGCCTTGTCCTCCCTCCCCCGCCCCCCCCGTTGCCGGTCAATTGGAAGGGGGTTTGGAGGCACGTTTGGCAGCGCATCTCTATCTACTGGTTGCTGTTCGGGTGGAGAGGGGTTTGGAGGGAGATTTGGTACCCCCGCTCTGTTCCCATCCATGCTCATTTCAAATTCTCATATCAGCTGCTTCAGTTGCTGTTTAGTTTTCCCTTCTGCTTCAAGACCTCTCTTTCGGGTTTCCCTGCTCAGCTCTGACCTTCTCAGGTGGTGAAAGAGCTTTGGAAGCCCTATTTTGTTTACGGTCCCTGACCCGAAATCAGAACTAAAACAACGAACTCAGCGCACTCTGTTCAAGAATCTGCTTATTCCACTCTCAGAGCGGAGTTCCAGACGGTCACTGGGGATCTCAGTCTCTGCAGGTATGGGATTTACTCCCCTCAGAGGAGTCCCTCTATTTTCTACACATTGGTTCACAAACTGAGCTTAACCCTTCACGTTCAAGGCACCACTGTCACGGGCTGGAGGTCCGCAGCCCCACTTTATCGGGTTTGAATGACTCAGTTTCCCTCGCGTACAGCCCACTTGAATCAATTTTTCTCTCTGGCCGATTCAAGCCTGCCGCAGGGACAACCCCTTTGGCACCCAAGGGCCCGATCCTTCCCGTTTACAGACTCTTTCTCTCCGGGTTTGCAAGAGCTTGAGAACTCTCGTTGCTCACTTGTGTTCCAATGTTAGACACGGACACTTCTTCATAAAGATAAGTAGTAAGTTTATTGATTTACATAAGCAAGATTGTTGATACAGTGGTACTAGAAATCAAAGGTAAATATAACGCATTCCTATATCTATACTGGTTGAGTTTCTAGATAAGAATCTTACCCTACTAAAGTCCATTTAGGTTCATCTCAGTCCTTGATGTAAGCGACTGGGTCTTCAGTCTTAGAGTTGCTAGAAAGCAAAGTCCTGGTCTCAGTCCATAGTTTCCAGCCTTGCTGGCTGGTAGGATCCAGATGAGAGTGCTCAAGATGGCTCTGACCAAGCAAGGGAGAAGATGGCTTAATGGCCCTCGCTTAAGTACCTTTCATGGTCTCTTTGTTTCGGCTTTCCCGCCTTGGAGAAACCTGAGGTCCGTCACGTAGGCAACCCAGGCAAACCTGAAGGTCGATTTGCATCTCAACAGGGTTCTGTCCGGCCAGGGTTCCCAATACACATTCTTTTTATCTCTTTGCATTTCCTGGAGTTTTGTCAGTGTCACAGTCCTGATTTGGGTTTTACAGTTCTCAATTGTAACATTACATATATGTTGCACCTTTTGCTTTACATATTTACTAGGCTTGTGGCCTACCTGTAGACCAGTATCACACGTGTGTGACCCTATGTTCCTCCGTGACAAGTACATTCAAGAGAACACTCACAGCTGACCTCAAGAGATGTGATGGAGAGAGAGAGGAGGTGATCTTTGTCAAGACTTTTTCAGTCCTGTGCTCTTTTGTAGAGGTGTACAAGTACTAATTCTCCTTTACAGTATTTTTGAAGTAATTATATCTGCAACCAGAAAACACCAACATTTCTGAAACTCTCAGCTTTTTACTGTGTGCCGGTACCTGTGGGTCTACTGTTCTTACTGCCAATTCAAAGCTCAGTTGAATACTGCCTTAGAAGGAACAAACCAATAACTGCAAGCGATAGTTTCCAGCCAAAATATTATTATAGTGGAAACTGTCTAACTAGTAAAAAAAAAAAAAAGTGTGAAAATACTACTGGTTATGTAATTCAGCTGCCAATACATCAGATAGAGCTGTAACAATAATGCCCTGCTCCTTTCAAGAGTAAGGACACAGCTACTGAAGGGGGCTGGAAGCTTATAACCAAACCGGTCAGTCACAGAAAGGGCAACTAGACACCTGCAACTGCTCTGCACAAATCTTCCAAAACCAAAGTATTAACAGTGCATTTCTGCAGCTTTCCAAAATTCCTTTTGATGATGCCTGTTTCTCCTCTCCAAGCCAACTTATTCTAAGGGCAAGCCCCAGCAGGACGTAAATGTAACAAGATAAAGAGAGTAAAGGGACTATTTGATACAGCCCAGAATAAAAACCCATTGACAACAGAAGCAACATGGAGCCTTCATCCCCTGCTACCTTTTCCTGCTCTCAACAGATTGAGCAGAGGGGGCTTGCAGTGCAAGCAAACCGCTGCCTCGGTCAGGAAAGATGTTTTCAGAGCTGCTAGGAAGACAGTGCAATTTAAATGTAAATACCACCAGAGCATCTAGTATCAGTCAGCGGAAAGCAAGCTTCTTCCCCCTTGAAAGCAGATCAGCTGTGCTTCTAGCATCTATGGTTGAACACATGCACCTTAACTCTGCTTTAACACTTCTTATGCAGGTTGCAGGGCTGCATAGGGCGCCAATAGAGCCCTGCAACGCTCATAAGAAATGTTAAAGCGGAGTTACGGGTATGTCGGTTTTACATTTTCAAAACCTAGATTTTAAGTTTTCCAAAACGTATAGTTTACGTTTCTGGACAACAACAATAATAATTTGGGCACAGTGGGACCAATGAAGAGGATTAAAACAGCTGAAGAACTTTTCAATAGTTCTCAAATTCTGGCTAAGACTGGGGACTTTCCAGCACAATTTTATTCCAGGCTACTATACAAGTAGCAAATGGAATTTGCAAGGAAGTCCTAGAGAAGGAGACTTTTAGGTTTGAAAGCATCAAGGATTCCCTTTGTGGTTCTGGCTTAGCATGTTTAAGTCTTCCCTGTTGCTGTCTGACACACACGCAAGCAAGGGTAGACAAGAAGTGTATAAAACGCAATGTATACAAGAAAAATATTTCTCTTCCTCTTATTACAGTAATTTTAGGCTAAAAATGCAGACATGAGTATCTTGAATTCCATGGTGTCTAAGATTAGCTGGATGTCTAGCTCTTTGCTAATGTTATACATGACCTCCATATGTAATAAGCAGTAAAGAGCAAGGCAGCCTTGAAGATACAAACAGCATTAACCTAAACCGTGGGATACAGAGGAACAGACTTAAGGCACTGCAAGATGGGAAAGCAAAAGACTTCTCAGACAAGAGGTTCATGACCCAAACTCAAGTTATTACTAAAGATTTAAGCACACTGGCATTCAATTCGAAGCAGGCCCTATGTGATGTTCAGAGCGCCCGGTTAGACTCCCTGGGAATACTTTTGTGCCTCTCTTTCCTACAGTGCCACTTCCATTCTTGGCAGGCTGGCGTTGGAACCAATTCAGAGTGAACACGGACAGAATGACTACAGAACTTACACAAATGGAAGAAAATAAAGGTAACATTTCCTGATTTCTTTTTCGAGTTTAGATCCTTGTCAGCTTGTTTAAAGTGGTCTGATTCATGCATTTGACAATCAGGCCTAAAGAATGTGGGAACAGCATTTAAGGTCTACCGAGATGAAGGGTTATTTTATCTTTGAAAGACCACCAAGTGCTATCAAAAATATTTAGGCATCAACATTGTTTAAGCTTTGAAAGCCAGAAAAAGCCAACTCCAGCATGTTGGGGTTGCAGAATGGGGGCATAATTGCTCACCCCCTTCACTGAACAGATTTAGCGGACCATCTTGGCCGTCCCCCCTCACCCTCCCCCCCTGCTCCCAATGACACACCACACTAGGAGGAAGATCTACTAAAGAAAGAGTAGGTGTGGCACAATCTGTTCTAGTGGAATAAGAACCATATAGAAGTGCTTCTTTATATATGAATGGGTGACTCAGCTCTTACAGCCAAGCACTGAAAGAGTCTATGCATTCGCAGTACAAAAGGCCAGCACAGGCTTAGAGCAGGTGTGGGGAATCTTTCCCCTCCCCAATGGCTACTTTCAAAATTAGTAAAAGCTCCAAGGGCCAAAGCGAGACAAGCCCAATAGGAGCTGAGTGGTGCCCTCACACAGGGCCAGTCCCACAAGGTGACAAGGGGCAGCTACCTCACATGGGGTGGGGGTGGGGTGGGAGTCCACAATAACCCCTGTTTTCACTAAGGTAGGATGTGAGACCTTTCCCAACAGGGCCCCAAACGCAACTGCTTCTAGGACCCAACAGAGGATGTCCCTGAAGGGGCAGGAGAGCAGGGCCACAGGGGACCTCAAATTTCATCTTTGCCCAAGGCCCTGCAAATTCTAAGGCTAGCCCTGCCTTAGAGCTTGGTTCAGGGGCAGGGGCACTTGAGGTGTGTGATCAGGAAGCTGAAGGTCCAGATCATGGATCTGTCCCATATCCTTGTGTTCATGCTATCATCTCTGCCCCCTTCCCATGAGCTCAGTCGTTCAATATTTGGGGGTAGAAACTGGATCCCAGGGGCCAGAAACTGGGAAGGGACCCAAACGAAGACAAGCCATGGGTGACAACAGGGCCCCCAGGCCTGAAAAGGTCCCCACACCAGACTTACAGCTATAGAACAGAACCAGTTACGTATCTTTTGTCTCCAAGTTCTTACTCTTTCCCTGGTGCCTGCAAAAGCAGCCGTCAGGCAGCCATGCTGGAGATAACGAGAGACTTGGGTCGTCACTGGATCTCTGCATTTTGCACAGGGGATGAACCGTTTCCTAGAGACATGTCTAATTAGCAATTACCTACATGGGTTTTACAGTCGAAGACTGCAGCTTTGTAAACATCGTACCCATGATGCATTTGAGCATAACTAGTTAAGACTTTGACTTTTTATTATATTTGGCTGAACGCTGTAAATAAATAATAAATAAGACTTTTTGTTAATGCTTTAAGGTATTATGGAGCCACGCTCGTTCTGTATTGAGAGATCCATTTGCCCTGGGGCAAAGTCCTCTGGCTTGCAACCCTGATGTTGACGGGGTTTCCTCTGCGAGCATACACGTATAGACACAGATGGCTGCATAGGACAGATACTGAGTACACTAAGTATGTGCTTTGGTCCAATATTTCCTGTTAGACGAGGTCTCAAGATGTCCCTGGCATTTAAAAAGTGTGTGCTGCTGTGTGAGAGATAAGCGCTCTGGGAGGGAAGCGGCCGAGGATCCCCCGGAGCGCTTATTTAAGAAGCACTTGCTGCTGTGTGAGAGATAAGTGCTCTTGGGTGGCGGGGGGAGCAGCCAGGGATGTAACCTCCCTGTAGGCTGAGAGAGCAGGAGGAAAGAGGAGCTGGAGGAGATGGCGGGGCTGGGGGAGCAGGAGGAGGGGTCAGGAGCAGGAGGGAGCAGAAGGGGGCTGAGGGAGCAGGAGGAAAGAGGAGCTGGAGGAGACGGCGGGGCTGGGGGAGCAGGAGGAGGGGTCAGGAGCAGGAAGGGGGCTCAGTGTGGCATGTGTGTGTACAGCTCTAAGAGAGCTGCCAATAGCCAGCTCCTTCTTCCCTCCAGAACTGGGGGGGTGGGGTTTCCTGGTCAGTTGGTGTTTGGGAGCTGCAGGGCGCAGTCTCCATTTTGTGTTATTCAGGACTTCCCTCTTACTAGGATCCTGTACTAGGCAATAGCAATAAATGTGTTTCCTGCTCCCTCCACCAAGTCTTATGTGTGCTGACTGGAGAACAGAATAGAGGGGCTCCGCAGAATTGTGAGTAGCCCCATCTCAGGGCCCACAGCTCCCCCAGGGATATTACACTCGGAGGGGAGCCAGCTGAGGGAGGGGGTGGGGGAGCAGGAGGAAGGGCTCTGGGGCAAGGGGTCTGAGGAAGCAGAAGGAGGGCTCTGCTGGGAGCGGGCTCTGTGGGGAGAGGGGGTTGAGTGAGCAGGAGGGGGGTAAGGCGGGGGTTCCAGAGCCGGCGGCTCTCATGGCGGTGCTGAGGGGCCTGGAGGTTCCTACAGTTACAGGGGCACAGGGGCTGTGTGGGCTCCTCCGAGGTGGGAAGGACAACATCTGCAGCAAGGTGAGGGGGTGAGGCCAGGAGGGGGGACGGGCTGGATGAGGGAGCGGCACTGGGGGGCTCTGTGGCAGTAGTGGGCTGAGGGAGCACAAGGGGGAGCTCTGGGCTGGAGGAGGCTGAGGGAGCAGGAAGGAAGAGGAGCTGGATGAGGTGGGTGGAGGAGGGGAACTCTGTGGGGAGATGGGGCTCAGGGAGAAGGAGGGGAGGCTCTGGGAGGGAAGGGACTGAGGGAGGGGGAAGAGGGTCAGAGAGCAGGAGGGGGGCTCTGGGAGGGAGGAGGTTGAGGGAGTATGAGGGGGCTCTCGGGAAGAGGGACATATGGGGGTCGGGAGCATGAGGGGGCTCCGTGGGGAGGGAGCAGGAGGGGGCTGAGGGAGCAGAAGGGGGCTCTGTGGGGAGAGGGGGCTGAGCAAGCAGTAGAGGGACTTTGTGGGAGGAGGCCGCAGGACAGGACTCGGGGGAAGAAGCAGGAGGGGGAGCGGGCTGAGGAAGCAGGAGGGGGGATCTGGGGGGAAGGGGCGGAGGAAGCAGGAGGATGGGCTCTGTGGCGACAGGAGGCTGAGAGAGCAGGAGGGGGGCTCTGGGTGGAAAGTAACAAAAATGTACATTTTACTACAATCTCTCAGTTTCAGCAACTTCTATCAAATCACTAATTACTTTTTCAATCTACTTTTTTAAAAACACACAAATTAGATAACCAACCAACCTACGGTTTTACAAACTTAGTTAAGGCAGATTCATACCAAGCGAACTTTAACAAATGTGAAATGTAAATGAAAGAGAAATTCTTGCCACGTTGGAAGTAGAGTATTGATGTAATACTAGACAGGGAGGAGCGTACCATGCTAGCTTTAGTGTTGCCCCCAACCTGCAAAGGAAGAGGATTGGAGATGAAAGACCAAGGCAAAGTGTGGGTGCATGGAGCCTAAGTTGTAAGCGAGCACAGTATGTGAAGCCATACAACATGTTTACTGCTTACATGGTGTGGAAGTTAAGGCGGGAGCCTTAACACACAATTTCTAGGTTTGTTAAAGTTTGCTTGGTATGAATCTGCCTTAACTAAGTTTGTAAAACCGTAGGTTTTTTGTTTATCTAATTTATTAAAAGACTACTTCTGTCAAAGACCTGCAAGCATACCCGTGCATAGCAACAAGTTCTGCCCTTCTTCAGAAACTGCTAATACCAGCTCAACATTCAAGCTGTGTCGATGAGCAATATTTTGGTATGGAAGCAGGTCAATATAGATTAAAGGATACACTCTCGTGAGGCTACTGTCATTTGTTAAAATGTCCTGAATTAAAGAGGTATTTTTTTTCCAGCTCCTTGCGAGTCAAGGAGCCGAAAGGTAAATGGTTGAGGCATTCAAAAGGTAAATGGTATTTCCCAGAAGTGTTCTGCAAACTGAGACAAGCGTAAAAGGAGCCAAGTGGTGCCTTAACGAAGAGCCAGTCCCACAAGGTGACAAGGGGCAGCTACGGTCGCACCCCTCTGGGGGGTCCACAGTAATTCCTGTTTGCACCACGGTAGGGTGTGGAACCCCTGTCCTTCCCAACGGGGCCCCAAACACAACCACTCCTAGGACCCCACAGAGGATGTCCCTGACAGGAGGGTAGAGCCACAGGGGATCCCACATTTTATCTTCGCCCCAGGCCCTGCTAATTCCAAGGCTAGCCCTGCCTTAGAGTTCGGTTCAGGAGCCCTCTCAGCCCAAGCCCCTCAGCTTCAGGCTGAGCTCTCCATGGGCAAGAGGCTTTGTCCCCATTCCCCCCCCAGAGAGCAGTGATGTCATGAGGAAGGGCGACAACAGACAAGGGGGCAGGGGAACACCTCAACCTGCCCCCCCCACGAAGAACACATGACATTACAGCACTGCAAGCGGAGGGGAGGGGGGGGGGGGCTACGTCAGGTAAGGAGCTGGGTTACAGCATTCCCACCCACCCCCTTTTCCCGAGGTGGCTCTGCACCTGTAGAGCATCAGGATGTCCCAGCATCCCTTGTGGTGGAGCTACCTTCGATGCACCAGGTTCAAGTTGGTCTGGAGGCAGGCGGGCTTGGACCAAACTCAGGTGTGACTTTTCAGTTAGAGCAGGACTTCAATTCCCAGATTGTAACACTTTTTAAAAGGTAGGTCATTTTGGTGCTTAAGCAGTGAATTCGGATTGGTTTCAGTTTATGCTTGTCTGTTTTCTAAGCCCTACAAGCAGACTAAACAAACAAGTCATTTCTGCAGTGTTTTCAGTCCATAAACCTTTGAATGAATTTTCTGTCGTTCTAAACGTCATCTTCTCTGGGGCACCGCAGATTTGACAAAATCATGTGGGATTTGCTCCAGTAGAACTTTGCTTGGCCACATTAACAATGGGGAGGCTTAGCCAAGTTACTCAACACGAAAGCAAGGAAGTAGTTAAACCGCTACTGCTTTTATCTTCACAATACAGTCAACTCTACGAGCAACGCAGGACAGCTAATGAAAGCATGTTAAACCAACCTGTTTCCTGTTCTGAGCTCTCGTAACCCTGAGTCTTCGAGCAGAATAAAAAATGAAGTAGCCCACGGTAGCTGCTGTGACAATGAAGAAGGAAACAGAGACAAAGAAGATCGAATAGTGATTCATCCACGGTCCATGTTTTCTGCCCACTTCAATCACCATAGTCACTTGAAAGTCCTTTTCGATCTTCCGTAAGATTTCTCTGCCTTTCACGCTGCTGATCATAATTGCAACAGTGTCTCCCGTACCTGTAAGAGAGGGGGAAATGGGTTTAGGGCATGGTGCAAGGGACACAAACATCTCTTTCCCTAAATCTAAACTGGAGTTAGAATGTCAGTGGAGGCCAGTGAATGGATTACAAGCTGGGAGACAGGACAGTTGCCTTCACTTCCGGCAGCCTGCTGAAGAATCTTCCTCCATAACATTCAACTTACTACACCTGAATTCCTAGGTTGCAAAATAGGGATAATGATATTGACCTCCTTTGAGATCAAGGAATGAGCAGCCTACGTAAGAGCAGCTGTTAATAGCCTCTTGGCTCTGCTCAGGAACTAGCTATCAGAAATGCAGTCTCCATGAAACCATTTATAATCTAGTCCTGCTGAACTGGTGGATGATTAGGGTTATCTTTAAACTGTGATACTCTGTATTACAGGTTACCTTCAAAAGGTATCTGTTATCACTCCAGATTATGGGCAACCTTTTTCAGTCACTTATGGTTCAGTCACTATGCAAGACCTTTTTATTCAACCAAGCCTCTGGCAGGCAGGGATAGGGGGCCTTTTAATTGGTTTTGTCTTTTTTATTTGTGATAACCCACTCTGAGCCCAACGGAAAGGACAGGATCTAAGTTTAAATAATACGTAAACCCCCGCTTCCTGTCTGCACAACAGAGTGCTCTAGGTGCATCATAGCAGTCATTTTAAGCGGTTCTGCATATTATCTTAGACTGTTCACCCCAATACACTGCTTCCAAACCGTATCAGTGAGGTCTATTTACATCTGGTGAAATCACTATTAGACACACAATCTTTTGAAATGGCGGCTAGCAGTTATGGCACTCAACTACATGCCGAAAGGTCGTGGGTTCAAGGCCTGGTAGGTTTCACACCAGATAGATGCCTTTGTCCTAAGGCTGAAACTTAATCTTGATTTTTTTTCTCAATTCTCGTCAAGATTCACAGTTCTCAGCTTGTTTTTAAGCGAGAATCAATAATCAAAACACACGCATGCACACACACACCTGCCATTTGACATTTACTTGGTCAGGAATTTCTTGATTTACCATTTACTGCTTTCTGTATACCGTTTTTCTCCCATGAATGTGCATGCTCAAAATGGCTACCTTTTTCCAAAATGGCGGCGATGCTGCTGGCACCATCTTGGAAGAGGGCTGTGCATACGCAGAACAGTTGCGGTGACCATTTTGGACCATGTCCATTACCAGGACAAACATGGTACACAGTAAGTGCTACAGCGGTATACAGTAAACGGTAAGTCATACTAAATTGAGAAAAATTCCTGACCAAGATTTTGAACCATTACTTAGATCATCCCGAATTCTCCACGAAGATTCTCGATTCTTGCGAGATTTTCGGAGAAATAAATTGATTCTTGTTTCAGCCCTACTCTGTCCACCCATCTGTGAATGGGAACATGATCCACTGGGTAACGATTTTTAATTATTCCTTGTCTGATTGCACATTTTTATTGCAGGTGTGGATCTCTTCCTCCTTCCTCCCCAACCTCACTCCCAGGAATGACAGGTCACTTGACCTTTGTTAACACATTTTTAAAAAGGTACCAAGTAATTAAGGGGGCTTTCTGGGTTGCAAGACAGTCTCTCAGGCTACAATTTGCACAGTGCCTCCGACTGTTGTTGATGCTTTTCTTGTCCTAGAAGTACTCTCTGTGTATGTAAGCGAAACCTTTCACTTTAGAAAAAAGTTTTGCGATGAAAATAGGACAAAATTTACAAGTTATGCTGCGGGGGGGTCTAAAATCCCACCCACCCCCCGAAAGTTTTAACTGAAACGGGGTCTGGTGGGAGAAGATACAACATAAAAGTCGTAAGAAAGTAAATGAGACTTTCATTAAGTCAACCATAAAGAGAATGTGAAAAGGTTATGCCAAACCAACCAAGCTAAAAAGCTATTTGGAGTTTTTTCATCTTTATTTCCTTTAGTTTCAATTGCTCATCAGATACAGCTTGTGACTGCATCTTGGTAATAAGCGAACACCTGCACTGTAGGTACATCCATACATTAACATTGTATGCAGTCAAATAGCCTGTAAAACCACCAATGCAGCTAAACACCAATATTAATAGTCATGGAACCTATATTGTAACATACTTGACAGAACCATTTTGAAAATCAATCAAGTTTAAAGTTTACCTGACCAAGGATGTACTATGCAAGACCTACTCGTTTGGCCAGACTTTTAATGGAAGGAGACAAGGGTAGGAGTGGATTTCATTGAGATTTTATACAGGGTTTCCCCCCTGGTTTTCATTTTTTCTGCGTATTTTTATGTCGTAAGCAGCTCTAAACCTTCAGGGAAGGGATGGACAAAAATTGGGGAAATAAAACGTTTTAAAGTTGTTCTAGATCTATTTAAATCAATCATTTTTTGGTGAGAAGGCAGGGAAATAGAATTGATGCTGAAACACTCAAACATACCATCCAACATGTGACAGAGTAGGTACATTTTATCTCACTGGTGATTTGCATAAATCTGCACGCTGAACCTGGTACAAACATTACATTGCTGGGAAGGAGATACAAGATAACAAAATCCATAACTGTATTGGGCAAAAAGGTATTGTTGGAGGATATGGAACGAACACAGAAGATGTTTGCATAAGATGTTTTAGCTCTCGCTATGGTGGCCTAGTAAATTCTGGCTCTCATGGCTGGGGGCAGAGCAGCTTAAAAATTTCACAAATTTGAAACAAGCCCTCATGATGGAATGTGTACTGTATTGAAGGAAGATCAACTTGAAGTGTAGTCATTTTGAGAACTATTTTGATGTCTGCCTTGATATCTGTACCAGGCTCCCACCCCCGAATTTTTGCTTTGCAAAACGGGCCACACGTTCAGTAAGCTGGCAGAACACAAGCCGTTTTCACGCGGAGGCACCTGTGCAAACACCACAGCGGGTGCGGGGGGAGGGAAATTGGTGGATGCCTGAGAGCATGCCACAGGTGGGGGTGTGCGGGTTTGCTCCTGCACTCCACCCCCACGCACGACGCAATGGGCACCAATACCCCGTGCGTGGAGATGGGTGGAGGTTTGTAGGAACGTACCCCATGCACCGCCCTCCCATCCCCCCAAGCCCATTAGAAAAGGGCCACAGAGGGAAAGTGAAAGCCAAGGGTGAGGCTTTACAAACTACACCAAAACAAGCAAGCAAAAGGGGGGAGAAAAAAAAGAAGTAGCAGGATGATTAATAGACTATTGTTAAAAAGATTAACAGCTACAAGTGAAGGAGGAAGAGGCTAGAGATGCACATTTAGCTAATCATTGGGCTATTAACTGGTGGATAGATTTGCATAGAGGCAAAAGGAAGCTTGAACCTTCCCCAATCCAAACCCTTGTCTATCTTCTTTAAGAGCCTGGCTGAACAGGGTTAATCCAGTTTTATAAGTAAATTTGACTTTTTAATTCAAAAGCAAAGTTTCCCCTCTAATTTTATAAGATGACGGTTCTTAACAAAATTTCGATTGACTTCGTATTAATGACATTTACACAGAAACCCAACTTCTCTATTTTTGTATCAAAAGTTAGATTCTATCCAAAATGCTGCTTAACCCACTACCAATCCTTTAGATAGAATAGATGAAGCAAGGAGGCAGGTGGGAAAAGAGCGAGAGATGGAACTGGGAGGGGACCGTGCACACATGCACTGACTCATCTACATTCGTTGCTCTAAGTCTTGAATGTCAGAATGCATAGAAGTTATGTTCTAAGCACTGAGTTGTGAACATCAGAATCCCATTGCTAACATCTTCCTCCCTTTGATTTTTTGATGAAATAACTGTAAAATGAAGTTTTGAAGAATTTTCCCTTTTCAAGTACAGCATATTTGTCCTTATTTTGATCTGCATTAAATTAACCTCCGACTTTGCCCTGCCTCAGAAAGCTTCTACAATAGGAGTCATTTAAAAAAACCTCTGCTAATAAGTTTATGGTTGCAAAGAAAGCCTTCTAAATATAAAACGGAGAACAAACCCACCCAATGACGGGAAACAAGTCCAATGTCTGTGCTGTTGCTCGAATCCCGCAAAGCTGCTTAATCTTAACATGATTTACATCAAGTCTGCTGCTTGCTCAGAATACTTAGGCAGGCAAGAAGTTTTCACAAGACATTGGTACTTATGAAGCCTACTAGGAGAGAAGATACAAGGACTGGGAAGCATTTTTGGGTCAGCACCAGGCAAAGTTACAAGTGACTCTTGGACGTGTTCCTAGGTTTCAGTGAACTGATTGGACTGGATTTAAACACCCTAATAAAGACTGAGCTTTAGGCATGGGGCAAGCATGCAAGTTTCATAGTAACGTATGGTTGGATAGGGTCTCAAAGGTCATCTTGTCCTTGCTCTTTCTCCAAGGCAAGGCAACATATACCATCTGACAGCAGACAACACATTTCCTTGTTCAGCTGTTAAAAAATTTAAAAAATCCTCCAGTGAAGAGGATTCAAGCCCGTTGGGGCAGAGACGCCTTTTGACGTACAGCGCCAGGTACATTGCTTGTGCTATATAATAGAGACTACCGCTTCCCTGGGCAATCTATTCCATTGCCCAATTGTTCTTACAGTAAGGAAGGTTTCCCCCAATAGTCACCTCACACCCCACATGCTGCAATTTAAGCCCATTGCTTCACACTGGGGCTGATCCGATGCTCTGTGCATGCAGGAGTCACACGCGCACACCGTTATCGGGATTGTGCTGCGTGGCTCCCGTGTTCACAGCGCGCAGAAGGGAAGTGGATTGTTTTGTAGCAGTGGAGAATAGTTCATCTTTTTTGTGGCAGCTTGTCCTATTTTTTTCCTTGTGTTCAGTTTGGGACCAACTCTAGCCCCCAGCTCCTCCTCTGCAGTTCCCAGCTGTACCCTTGTTTATACTTGTGCATTTGGTTTTTCGTTCCTATGTATGCAAATACTTTGCATTTGTCTTTGTTAAATGTCATTTTCTTTCTTCCAGCCCAGGCCTTTAATTAAGATAGTTTTGTACTCTAATCCTGTCCTCTAAAATGTTTGTAGCCCCTCCCAGTTTTGAGTCACCAGCAATTTTAATGTGTACACACACTAACTCCCCATCCAAATTATTAACAAAAATGAAAATTATTAATCCTAGGATAGGCCCTCTCTGTGGGACTCCACTTGATACCTCCTCCCGGTTTGACATTTATTATTCCGCTTGGCATTTTAGCTTTTCAGCCAATAGCAAACCCAACTAACGGCAGTTCCTTTCAGCCTAGATTTCTCCAGCTTTCCTACGCAAAGGCCATGCGGGGAGATGGTCATTGTTTAGTTGTGTGGGCGACGAGGAGCATGGAAACCTACGCATCCTTGGCACAAGACTGATTTTGGCATGAGCCTAGCTTCCGCTTCATTAGGCATGTTTCCCTTAAGATGCTCTAGGACCACACTTTCCAGCAGGATATCGTGCTATGCTGCCCTACAGGTTGAATCCAAAATAGCGGCACATCTCGTCACAGCAAGAAATGGTCTTGTCCTTCTCAGAAAGAATGAGCCTTGATGTGCCAAACAAATATTGTTCCTTAACCCGGGGGTGGGGAACCTTTTCTCTCCCAAGAGCCCCTCTGAAAATTAGTCCAAGCTCTGAGGGCTGCACAGAAGTTGAAGGTGGGGATGAGTTCAGGATGAGGCAGGTGCCCATGAGTCTGCCCCCTAGCCTTGTGTGCATGCCCTCATCTCTGCTGCCTTATCCCGAGCTCAGTCTTCCAGTGCTTTATTCAGAACTGGATCCAGAGGCCAGATCCAGGCACTAGAAAGGGGCCAGATGCAAGCTAGCCATTGGCCACATTTGGCCCTAAGGTTTCCATTGCTGAATGTTCAGCATGTTTTTCCAACTAGGTGCTAAAATAAGTTGGCCAACCCTATTTTGCTCTAATGTTGCATTTTTAGTACTCTCTTCTTTGGTGCCAACACATCTGTCTTCAGTACAAAACATCCGAACAATGATTAACAATTTATTTATTTGTTTATTTTAAAAGGTTTGACTTTCTAGAGAACTGCCGCCATATCAGAGATTGTGTCCCCTGAATTACTTGATCAATGTGTTTCCCAGCAAATTTTTAGCTATCAAAACACCACCAAAACTATGAGCAATAAGGAGGCCCCTGTACTGCACTCAAATGATAAGTGGGAAAATATGCACTGAGAAACAAAAAAAATAGAAGTGCATTTCTCCAATGCCGATCACAGAAGAGTGAATCAGCGTCCTAGCACGCATTCAATGAAACAAAACTAAGAAATAAAGAGAAGCACTAGAGATCTGGCTGACATGCTACAATGACTACATAGCAAGAGGCAAAGATTGAGAAAGTTTATTTGAATGTTCAGAGGGAAGTGTTCCTCAATCTGTCTTATCTGGCATTAGTTTTAGTGAATAATTAACTGGCCTTGTTCAAGTGACCGCCCTTTAAAAAAGGTAGCACAAACACACAAATCCCTGAAGCCAGCAAGAACACCTTCACTTGCCCCTGGTTTGAAGCACTAAAACCCAGCCCTCGGCATAACAGGAGGTGGGATTTCCCCAACAACTCCCAAAAGACTGCTGGCAGGAACAAACTTCAGTCCAAGCTCTCCCGCACCACATGGTTAATGAAAGACAAGATCCTTATCAATTTGCTTGTTTTCAATGCTTCATTAAGTTTGTGCTTCTACATCCCAAGCCATTATATAAAACCAAGTAACTGACAGCCTACTGTTCATACTTGCCTGCTGTGATTTCTATGTTGAATTAGATCCTTTGATACGAGTTTCCACCTCTTCCCTGAAATGTTTACCTGAGGGTATTTTCAGACGTTACGAGATCACGCTCAACCACAGTCAATACCCTGTGGTGGGGAATGGCCTCGTAATGTCTGTTGGGGAACCGGAAGTTCCCCCCCCAGATGTTAACCACGTTCAGTCGCGGCGGGGAATCACATTCACCATGCCATCGGCGGAACCGGCGCCGATCGCGTGATGAATGTAATTCCCCGTCGCGATGAAGGGGCCCGTCTCGTCTGGACGGCAACCACGGCCCAGAATCCCTGGTGGGATTCCGGGCCGTGGTCAATTCGGGTGGGCGCTGCGGCCACATTGGCCGCGGTGCCCACCCGTCTCCCCAGAGGAGAGGGATAGGGGACACGAATTCTTGAGCACTGAGAGGTTAAGAGTTTCAGAACAGCACTAAACTCAAGCAGTATTTAGGATAGCCATTCGCACTCAGTTGGGGGACTGTCTTTCTGCACAAGAGAAACCGAGACAAAGGCCACTTGTCTACATTACCGGGGGCCAGAGATTCTCCCAGAGGGGACTCTCCCAGCCGGGAAACTTACGCCGAGTGGGCGTGGGGCTGAAGGCATCATCAGCCGTGTCCAGTAATTTTTTTCCTCCAAACGTCAGGGCTCAAAATCAAGCAGACATTCAGAGGAAAAAAGCCACTGGATGAGGCTGATGACCTGCGCCCATGTGTAGAGCTCAGCGTAAGTTTCCCAGCCGGGAAATTCCTCGCCAGGAGAATCTCCAGCCCCAGTAACGTGGGCAAGTGGCCGAAGTAGTCCAGAGGATCTCTTATATGGACCAGCTTCATGTAACCCAAGTTGACTTGTTACATGCCCGAGGAAGGACCCTCTGTGGCTGGAAGCATGCATATTCTCACCAACAGAAGCTGGTCCAATAAAAGATTCTGCCCGTATGCAGGTGTGTGAGACTTGGTAACTATGAGAACAGTCAGCTCCAATACAATCTTTACTCTTATAGTGGGAGAAAGCAAGCTAGGAAAGCTATTCTGTAGAGACATTAATAATGAAGATCTCCTTCCCAAGAAGTTAAATCAGATGTGGATTACTCTGTAAGAGGATCAATCGCCACACTACCTCTAGATTGCAACGAAAGATATCGAAATCCACTGCCTAAAAAGGAATGGCAACAACCCGCTCTCTCTGGATCACTGCTCTACAAAGCTTTCAAAGGCGATCTGTAACATTATCAAGAATTAAATATATACAAGACAGTAAAAGTCGCAGGAGTATATCAGGCCCCGGAAACCTCACGCCCCTTTCCAGTTCCTGGATCAGAGTGACCCCGAGAATATTCCCCACTCCTGCACTGTTCCATACTCAATCAACCCTGTCCAGTTTGGACTAGATCTCATGTTCACCGTCTTCTTGAAGCCTAGCCACTAAGGAACTGGAATTAACCCTGTGTCCAAACTGTGTGTGTGTGTCAACTCTGATCCACATGACCTCAACCATCCTCATTTCTCACCCCTCACCTGCTAAACCGGTTATACCACAGTTTCCTGTAGGTGGCCTTCTGAGAACGGTCTCAGTTCTCCATTATCTGCATACTGCAGTTCCTCTCATTATTATTATTAGCATTTGTATAGCGCCAGCTGTGTACCTGGCGCTTTACAGAGCAATAAGATAGATGCGGTCCCTGCCTACGGCTTACAATCTAATAGACAACTGGGCTCTTCCTGATGCAGTCATCGGAAAGATAAACAGATCACACACCATAGCAGCGCCTGATCCTGCTAGCAGTTCGTTCTCTCTCTCTTTTCCACACCTGGCTGTCCCAACATGCAAAAAGGGGTTTAGGTTATGTTTTACACATCTATAATGCAAACCATAACTGCATCAGTCCTGAGCGCTGTTCAGATACTTCTGCAACAAGGTCACGCTTAAAGGAGAGCCATACCAGATTCCTCTTGGCAAGAACTGGAAGAAGCCACATCAGGCAAATCAGAACAAGACTGCAATGGGAGTTTCCGACATTTAAACAGAACTGGAAACACGCTGAAATGCAGCAGAAAACAGGCACTACTCTGAGAATGTAAAAGATTCCCCTTATATTTAAATTCTGTATACAGATTTCACCTCAGTGATGTCTTTTGGGAATCTTACATCTTCAGTGAACCAGGGACGAGCCTGACGGCCAAAGCTTACTTATGGGTTAGATCTCTGCTGTGCAGCCATGGTTACAGAGGAGGAAAAAGCTTCCTCAAAGCACTGTAAGAGTTTGACTAAAAGTCAATAACCCAAGGCATTTATCCTACCATACCATCTGCATCAGTTTCAGGCTCAGCAAATAGTTCTCACTCTTTATTTACCTAAGATATAAAAGTTGTACAAGCCACTAGTTCCCTATCTACACTAAAGAGGTTGCCCCTGCTGCAATATACTTACTACTGGATACACCTGACCCTCAACACGGGCTAATTAATGCATCTTCAGAAATAGCAACTTCTGCATTTTGAAACACAAGCAAGGCTAGATTAGGAAACCCCCACGAAGACTGCACATCTATTTTGCTGCCAGCAGCACTTTTCCAGTTAAGGAGGATTGCTGCCACAAGAGTCAGGAGCCAGAGGTGATAGGGGAAATACATGTAAATCTGAGGACTACAGGCACTTTCGTTTTATGGAGAAGTCTTTTCTAATACGTTCCAAGTACACTCTGCGCCGTGCTCTCCCTTTCCTCAATGCATAGATTCGGGATTCAAGAATTCCAACTACGCTTTTACCTTGGATTTCTTCCTTCCATCATCTTATTTGGTTCCAATGCCTGCCTTTATCTTAAACAAGAGTGGAGTAAAATCAAAACAATGATTCAGCAACTAAGACAGAACTTATGAGGAGCCAGGGCGCAAATTTTGCAGGCGCACGGCAGTTACTGGAGCCCAGATGTCACCGGCGCCCAGAAAAATGAGGCTGGCAACTGGTTCAGGGCTGCAGTGGGGCAAGAATGGTTTTATATCAGGATAAAGTCTATAGAATTAATTGTGGGGGGAGGGGGGCTCCCAGAGTTCAATCTGAAATTTCATGCCCTGCGAGGAGCATTCCAAATGGCAACTAAACACACTTCCTTTGTTGTGAGAACAAGACTTCATTCAAAGTGCATACCCTGCAAGGTTTTCATTTACAAGGAGGTAAAAGCAATGCTGGGACGCTTTTGACGCCTAACAATTAGAATACACAAGAGGCATCTGTGCTGTGCGACAGCCTTGTTTGTCAAGAAGGTTTATTTTGCAAGGCTGGCTTCATAACCAGCAACACCAATTTACAGCAAGCAGAGAAAAAAAAATTTTTTTTACTGGAAAGTGCTTAAAACTAGTAAGAATGAAGGCTGAGGGAAAGAGGCATAGCTGGGATGAGACAGTTTCCACTACTCCCAGGTGTTCTGGAAATTTCACTTTTATTAAAGCAATTAATTTGTAAGAGGTCCCTCAATTAGGAATTCCCCACCTTTCAAAAGGCATGTTCCAACAGGGTGCTGCTGCAGCTTGGAATTAAAATCAGGGGACTGAAATTTGGCATCTGGAATCAGAGCAACTGCCTTTGTTCAAAATATTTTTGCATTTAACACATTACATAAGGAAATAGGGATTTCCCTCTATAGCTCATTACCACAAACCTTGCATGGTTAATACAACAGGGTCTTTCCTCCCTTGCGAGCTGCTTCTGCAGAGGCCCTTTGAGATTTACAGAAGTCCATGCAACTTGTTTCACAAGATAGAGCAAGGCTCTTTGGTAATTAATCAGCAATTGCTAGCCACTGTAGAAGTCGGCTCAGATACGGCCTGCTCACCAATAATCCTCCCACACCTTGTAACGTGACTAACTAGACGTGCTGCAGCTGGTACACCATTCTCTAGGATTTGCTGAACGGTTCCACGTGCACCTGTTTTCTATTATTATTATTATTAACAAACATTTATATAGCGCCAGCAGTGTACCTGGCACTTTACAAAGTAATAAAATAGACAGGGTCCCTGCCCCTAGGGCTTACAATCTGAGAGACAGGAGCTGGGGGAGAGACTTAGGAAGGGGAACAGAGGGAGAGACAAGGGGTCTAACATTCATGAAGATGCGAGGTCTCAAGTGCACGTACTTGGCTTGGTTACGATGAGAATGACAGCAGGCAGGTCCATGTTGCAAGGATAAGGGTAAACCGATCGTAGGTATAGGAATAGTGGCTCAGCAGGATAAAGAGTCAGACAGAGCAGAGCGAAAGAGGTGAGTTTTAAGGAGAGATTTGAAGGTATGAAGGGAGGGGGCAAGGCAGATGTGGACAGGGAAGACAGAGCTCAAAGGACCAATACAATTCCCCTCAGTCCTCCTTCCTGCACTCTTTCAGGATCTGGGGACAATGGCACATGGCAGTTTGCTTAGTCAACATTAGTCTTCCCTAAACAGAACCTTCCAGCTCCAAGAGAAATGTCGAGGTTTTATGCTAAGAGGAACTCCGATTCCACCTACACTAGAAAACGGAGTTCCATTCAATAGTTATGTAAGCCTCGATTTGGCCAGGGCTGAACACCATTCCATACTGATATGCAGGATCTTCATGCCAAGACTTGTCATGGATGCCTCCTCTTCTATCCCTCACTCAGGGTGCCCCTCATCCCTGTAACTAAGCTAAGCACATGGACATCTGACTTCTCAGCTTCATAAATGTTTCTCTCTCCCTTGTCTTTCCTAGACTGTAAACCCCTTGGGGAAGAGACCTGTCTCTAACTACGGACTGTACATTGTTAGCACTTATATAAATAGTAAAAAATAATAAGCAGCCCAGGAATTCCAAGGAGCCCAAACTAGACACGTTTCTTAAATCGACCACAAATGAGGGTTTTTTGTTTCTTGGGTGGGGACAAATTAAGCATTTTTCCAGGCCCAACAATTGTGGGCTACACTGCCAGTATACACAAGGCAAGATATTCAAAACTAGCTACAGGCTGTGTACACCAGGTAAGACAGTCTATGATAAGGTTTCGGTGTTGATCTATAAAGCCCTACACGGTCTGGGCCCCTCATACGTCAGGGACCGCCTCGCCCTCCGCGCCCCAGAGCGGCTCCTTCGGTCTGCCGGGGGTGCCTTCTTGGAGGTCCCCCGTGTTAAGTGGGGGGCCACAATGGAGAGGGCATTCTCGGTGGCCGGGACGCGCCTTTGGAACTCCCTCCCGGAGGAAGTTCGTCTGGCCCCAAGCCTGTTGACATTCCGGCGATGTTGTAAAACCTGGCTGTTCGCCCAGGCCTTTGGGGAGGGTGAGGGGTTTTTAGCTCCCCCACCTGACTTGTTATCTATTATATATTATTTAGCCCTGTTTTAATATTTTAATATTATTGTTATGATACGTTTTAAACTGTTTTTATTGTATTTTATTGTTGGAAGCCGCCCCGGGCTGCTTTGCAGGAGGGGCGGGGTAGAAATCTATCAAATAAATAAATAAAATGACTACATTAAGTTGGTTTCTTCGTTTGTCCTTCGAACTCTCACAAGAGTTTGACGTAACTGGACTGGTAGAGGCCATCTGCCTGAGAAGGCATACCGCAGTATGCAATAGCCATGCTGGGTACAAAGAGTTGCTTTGTGGGAGTTAAAGAATTGTAGGACAGTACTAAAAGGCCAGCAGGACCTTCACAACCATAACATTTAAGCTCAACCAGCATAGACTGCAATGGTTTCTAACTGTGGGCCACCTAAAAACTTCACCTTGGGTGCTGTGGGCAAGCAAAACACAGTGCAGACTTATATACCCAACCACTGACTGAACTGGAGGTAGGGCCTTGGGACTCACCACCACTTTTTCGACAACTGTTGCATAATTAGGCTACACCCCATTACATAAGAACAAAAAAAAAACCCTGGAGACAAAGTAGGTCAGATGATCTCTTGTAGCAGGTCAAGTTATGTTGTGAGAGTATGCAAGTTTCCAAGTCACATGGAGCCCTTCCTCAGGCACGGAACAAGTCGGAACTAGACTGAGCAAATGTAGGGCAGCTGTATTACACACACAAAAGCAATCATTTGGGAGGGAGCTGGTGGGAAAAGTATTAGAATTTCAGGTATTTAAATACAATGAATGGAATCAAGTGATACATGTAGACTAGGCATATAAATAGCAAGTTCTTGGGAGTAGGTGTAGAGAAAGGTTGGCATTTCAAATCCTTTGAATATAATGAAGGGAACAGATTATATACATGTACATAGCAGGCAGACTGCTATACATTTTTATAGTGGTTTATGAAAGCCCAAGCCTTCACTTAACCCATTGATTTTGGTATCCAATAGTTATGAGTTTTAGTTTCCACAACTATCCGCCAAGACGTACACAGGTTCCCTACTGGATCAGAGAGCGAGTGCTCAGACACAACTCTCATTTTGGGAGAAAAACACCTACAGTGCATTCAATGGTCTTGTCCACTGCTTTTGTATTTATCCACAGAAAAGGCACCATCATCTTGAAATAAACTAAGTCAGTCAAAGTTTACCAATAAGATTCTATGGTTACAGATTACTAAATAGTTATGGATAATCGGCTAGGACTATTGCTAATTTGGAATATGTTGACCTTCCCCCCCCCAAAATAGCTTATTGTAGGAAGAGTGAACGGGGGTCAGGTATACGGATAGCGGTAATGAGTTCCTATAAGATTATGGCAGATTAATGGTGCCCAGGCGAATGGTCAGAGTGAAGGAGTGGAAGGGAGTTTAGCCTTTGGAGCTAGGATATTTATAATCGTATCTGGGCTAACCATGATAGTAACTCGGTAATGGCCAATCTTTTTAGATAAAGTGGGTGTTACATAATGATTATTATTTTAACTGAGGATTGTTATAATTTTATGTATGTTTGAATTTGTAATGTATTTATTTATTTTGGTTGGCAATGACCATGGGTCACGCCATTAACAAAGGGATTTTACATTCTAATTTTACATTAGTTAAGAAACATTTCATGCCATCATAATGTCCGTGCCAGCTATTTTAGTACCATGTATTATTACTGGCTGTTTGGACAAACTCTTGAACTAGAAGATTTCTAGACACAGGATTGATCCAAGCAAGAACTGTTTTTTCTCGAGGGGTTTATAGCAATTAAATAAACTCTCTAGAAACAGCATGACTGAAAAAAATGTTATTTGAAACCAAAGGCATGTCTCAGCTGCTAAAGAAGAATGCCACCTCTGCAATTAGCTTGAAGAATAGCAATGGGAAAAAACAGTTCTGTGTTACATGCCCAAATTTGCAGCTGGGAAGTTTTGTCTGCGAAGCATTAACACACCGTACACCATACACTCTTGTCAAGTTCCTGAAGCCATCAAATAAGGCTTGTAGCCTCTCTAGTGGGAAACACAAGCTCCTGCCCATAACTTTTTAGGAGAGAGGAATAGGGTTTCACATAAGCCATATGTATTTCTGCTATTTCCCTTCCAAATACACTTTCCCCGCTACCCATTTCCACCCCACTGAACAGCAATGTCTTCTACCACGGTAGCAATGACTCAATGAAACGCGTCAGTATTTTATACACCAGGCTGGACAGACCTACAATAAGTAATTTAAAAGTCAGACCAGGGAGTGAACCTGTGTTTTAAAGACTACCAAATGTAAGTACTGCGACACAGTATCATTCCACTTAAATAATGTTTCACTTTTGGTTCAAAATTTACTCTCAAAAAGCAAATTTGTCAAGCGGTTCCAACACTGTAAGATTGGATTGTATCTATGGCAAGATGATGGCTTAGTAAAAGTCAAGCCTAGGGCAGCAAGATTTATAACCCCAGGTCACAATTAGACAGCAATTGTTGCAGCTATAATATAGACTAAATAAGATGCAGTGGGACAGAGGTCCCTGAACCTTTTGACTGCAGCAGCCTACCTTGAGACTTATCTATAATCCCATGACTATAGACAGCAAACACATGCTAAATTTATGGATTATCAGACTAGACCACAAATCCATCAGCAGACAGCACAACCCCACTTAGTCATGACCACAATAGTCCACAGCCTGTGTATCTGTGCACTAGGAATCATCTAAATCAAGTGTGGGGAACCCTGTCGCTCCCGGGGCCATTTTGAAATCTGGTATAAGCTCCACGGGGTGGTTGTGCTTAAGGGGCGCACTCAGGAAGAGGAAAGTCCAGAGCATGGATCTGTACCACAGATTTGTCTCCTTTCCTTGTATGCATGCACTCATCTCTGCTCCCTTACCCCAAGCTCAGTCTTTCAGTGTCTGTGAATAGGAACTGGATCTAAGGGGCAGAGCCAGGCACTGGAAAGGGGCCAAATAAAAACTAGCTACAGGCCACATTTGACCCCCAGAACTGGAGGTTCCATATCTCAATGCAAATCTTATTTGAACTGCATTTCCTACCACTGCTAAGACTTTGAGTCCCACTTGATGGCACAGAACTATAGAGTGCGCTCATACGAAAGAGAGCAAGTTTCCAAAAATACCTGGCACTACTACCTCGACAGTCAAAAACCTGAAGACTCCCCGATGAAGGGGGGTGTATTTTGCAGATGTGAAATGGATGCCACCATTTGGGGCCTTGAATACATTAAAAAAAAAATTGCACTCATTCTCCAGCAACAGCGTAGCACCGTAAGTGCCATCAATGGCCATTTTTCAACGGGATGCACCCATGTCCACCCATCCCACAGACGCAGGCACCCGTCTGATGGCAGCGTGGTTGAAGGCACGCTCCTTGAAGCAACCCGGGCCTCTCCCCACTCACTGAAAGTGTGCTGGTGCTCTACCTAGTGCAGATGGACCTGGCCGGAAGGCAGGTCTAAAAATGGACCATGTCTTGAGTGCTTGTGTAGACAGGGCTCTGGTCTTCTCCATACGACAATGAAAACTGGTTTCCATCACAAGGCTTGAACTCTCTGCGGGTGTACAAACTGTTTTGTAGCATAGACATCATCTTGACAAGATTTGGTGAGTTTCTGTTGACACAACAAATACGCTTTCTTTGTTGAGCAGAGAAATGTGTTCCTCCCTTCCATGAGAACACCTTTAGGCTATATGTACACTGCATTCTTGTTCAGCGTTTCCCTTCTGTTGCTGCTTCCAGGTCAGTTCAGCCAGTGGAAGTATTAGTGTAAAGGAGGCTCTGCTGACAGCTTTTAACACACACACACACACACACACACACACACACACACACACACACACACACACACTTCAGTGTAATCCACCCTCATGCCAGAGCACATTGCAGCGATACAGTGAACGAAAGTCTGTCTTTGCTGGGACTTCAACTCATTCTAGCCATTGGCAGCTTGCAACAATACCACCAATGGTGAAGAAAGGATATGGAATTAATATTTATTTATTCATTCAACTTTTACCCTGCCCTTCCCTCAAAGGCTCAGGGTGGCTAGTCTTGCAAGCTAGGCAGCAAGTTCCTCTCTTCTCAAGCACCACCACCTGCAATAAAGGCTGCCAAAACAAATTATACCTGCAGTGGATTTGCACCCATATGACCAGCTGGAATTCCCTTCCGCTAATGATGCACAAGGGTTCCAGTTCCCCTCGATACCAACTCTGCGGGGCTATTGGAGTCTTGAAACATCTGCTCCCCATGTGAACAAACATGAATGAATTCATCTAGGGGGGCAGTCAGAACTGCTTCAGGTCAGGTTTTTACAATCGCTTTTCAGACAAACTGCATTTTAAAGGTCACGATTTCACTTCTCCTTTCTGCTCCCCCTACATACCCCCACGAAATCAGTCATCTATGGCTTCAGTAGAGGGCTGGAGAGTTGATTGATGTGCAATATACAGAGCACGCTGCGGCCTGTTCAAATCAGTTACAACTATCTTCTTTCCAGCTCGCTGCAAAAAATCAGCTCCACTGTAGGGCATATGTATGGGATAGTGCCAGAGTCCTAAGATCTATCGCTCAAAGCCCACATCCAAGCAAGGGCAGACAGAGGGGGGTGAGGAATCATTTCAAGCAGTCGTACAAAGAGAGTCTTTCAGCTGGGATTTCTAAGGGAAAGGGTGTCGGTTAGGGGGACTGAACGGCTAAGAGGATTAATAAAGAAGATCCTCGTATTCCTGGCCGTTGGTTCAAGAACAGGGCGCCAAGAGCTGTTCAGTAGCTTAGCTGAATAATGCTTAGGGGGCAGGGTGGGGACCAACTTGGCCGAGTGACTCTCAGCTGGACAGCTTCCAAAGTCCACAGAGTGGACAGAAATAGAAAGCCAATACTCTCCTCTCTAGTGGCAAGCTCACCAGGACGCGCTGCACCTGGAAAAACAAGTTCTAAGAGCAAGGTAGTACCTGGCATCGCAAGTTTCAATCTAAGATTATCCACGGACACCAACGGTCGAACTGCAGACACAAGAACTCAAAAGCAAACCATTTTTTTTCTATCCCTGCCTAACACTTCATTTTAATATGCAAATGTTCCTCAAACTGCCACATAGCTAGCCAGATTGGCATTCACTTAGGACGTTTTTAGGGCTGAGTTCCAGGCTATTGTACCAATTTAAGCCTTTCTGAACCACTACCCGTAGAAAGGTATTCTCACAAACAAGTCTCCGGCGCCAAAATAAGGGCTGTTTCTCAAGTTGCATGGAGGGGAGGGAAACTTTCACGATCAGAACCACAGCTCTGTTATCATGGGAATTAGCGCACGTGAGAATGCAGGATTCCGCTTTCATGCCGCGAGAACCCTCGTGCATGACCAGGTCCCCAAATGTCGCTCTTGGAAGGATGGGTGTTGTCACAGAATAGTGCATTCTCACATGTGCTAATAATTCCTGTGGTAACAGAGTCGCAATTGTGATCACAGGCGTTTACCCAACCCTCCCATGTAACATGAGAAAGCGCCACAAGTCTCTTAAGCTAATTTAGCAAAGACCAATTCGAAAACAGACTTTAGTCTAGCTCTGTTTAGAGCATCTGTGACCACTGGATTTCTTGAACTAGTTTAACGGGGTTGTCCTGACTGGAGACCAAGTTGTTGGCCAACAAGTCACTGCACATACCCAGTACGCAGCTACGGGATTTCTTGGCAGCAGCACAAGCATGACACGTTGACACAGGCAGGGAGGAGATTCCTTAAACTAGTGAAGCTGAACCAGGACCAGCTGTAGGTCATACTTGGTTTCACCAACATTTGGACACAACCCATAAACTAGGACACTAATAACAGTTAGCAACCTCTGGACAGTTAGAAACCTCTGGAAAGCAACAGAACAGGGGTGGGGAGCCTTTTCACTCCCAGGGGTCACTTTGAAAATGAGTACACCCTAAAAGGGCCACAGAGAAGTTTGGGGCAGGAGTGTACTGATCATGGATCTGTGCCATGGCTCCGTCCCCCAATCCTTATGTGCATGCCCTCATCTCTGCTCCCTTCCCCCGAACTCAGACTTTCAGTGCTTAAGGGTAGGCACTGGATACAGAGGCTTTACAGTACACTCACTGCTTGTCATAGAACGTCATGTTCTGTTCGCTCCCCATAAAGAATTGCCACACTGCATGGATGTTTTCTTTGCTATATTAGCCAAAAGGACACCACCTTCAAAAAGGAGAGGAATGTTTCTGCTAATGTGTTAGCTGTTCAAAAGAAACAAATTTCACTGTTCAAGCTCATCTCGCCAACTCTCTCTCCAATATCTCCGCCTGGATGTCTCAACACCAACTCAAACTGAACATGGCAAAAAACCCTGAACTCCTGATCTTCCCTTCCAGTCCTTCCTCTCCCTCTTCCCTGTCAATTGCCATTGATGGGGTCTCCATCCTCCCTGAACCCCAAGCTCGCAGCTTGGGCTTCATCTTCGACTCGCACCTTACCTTCAAACCCTACATTGACTGTTGCCAAATCCTGCCACTTCTCCCTCCACAACATTGCCAAGATCCGCCCTTTCCTAGTAATCTCATGTCTTGACTATTGTAACCTCCTCCTCGCTGGCCTTCCCCGCTCCCACCTTTCTTCACTTACCTCTGTTCAAAACTCTGCTGCCAGGATCATCCACCTAACCCATCACTCTGACCACATGAAACCTCTCCTCTCTCCACTGGCTCCCTCTTCCTAAGCGTATTCTGCACAAGTTCGTTTTCACCTACAAAGCCCTTCACAACCTCGCTCCCCCCCTACCTCTCTGCCCTGATCTCCTTCCGAACCCCTACTCGAGCACTCCACTCCTCCTCCATTCCCTCTCTCACCCTCCCACGCCTCCCCCAACCGCCTTCGTCCCTTCTCCCTCGCTGCCCTGCATGCCTGGAACTCCCTCCCTGCCCTCGTCTGCCTTGCCCCCACCCTCCACACCTTCAAGTCCCTCCTCAAAACCCACCTCTTCTGCCCCACACTTCCAAACTCCTGCTAAGCATCCCCACCCAGGATTATCCCTCACCTCTTATCTGCAAACTCCCAATTTACTGTAACCAAGCCAAGACTGTGCACCTGAGCTTTCGCAGTCTCATGAATGTCACATCCCTTGTCTCTCCCTCTGTTCTCCCTTCCCTGTCTCCCCTTCCCTGTCTTTAGATTGTAAGCTCTCGAGCAGGGACCATGTCTACCTTGTTCTTTGTAAGTGCCAGGTACATCACTGGCGCTATATAAATGCTAATGCTAATAATATTAAGTAATATCATCATCAAAAGGTGGACACGTTTGGAATTTTCTGCAATACAGTATTTTCATACAAGAAAAAATATACAGATTCTCCTAAGTCAGGAGTAGAAAAGCTCCACACACACACACCCACAAGCCACAATAAAAGTTAGTATAAGTTCCAAGGTCTACCTAGAAGTTTGGGGCACGGGGAAGAAGAGGGTGCTGATAATGAATCAGTGCCATGAATATGCTCTCTAACCGTACGTGTACGCCCTCATCTCTGTTCCCTTATCCCGAGCTCAAACTTTCAGTATTTGGGGACAGGAACTGAATTCAAGGGCCAGAACTGAATTCAAAGGGCCAAATAAAATCTAGCTGTGAACCACATTTGTGCCCCTGTCCCCAGTGAATACTTAACAAACATCTGCGTGATGAAGAATGAGGCAGAAACTTACTGTCTCTAACTGGTGTTAAAGAACAAATTGCACTTTTGCATCCACTACCCCAGGATTTCAGCTGTAAAATTTCTTAACATTGGGTGAACACAGACATAATGCTAACTCCACTTTAATACTGCTTTAACCTTTCTTATGCACTTTGCAGGGCTGCATAGGCCACCAATACAGCCCTGCAAAGTGCATACGAACAGCATTATGTCTGTTCCCCCATTGTAACTAAGGACGACCACACTTATCCTGTTTCATCTTACCTTGGTGATCTTGTTAACTATAGATGATGTTGGGTGTGTATTCGGGCACCCTAAATTTGATCCCCTCTTCTTCCAGCTATTTGATCTCTCTACAATAAAGACACAGCTGGAGCAGGAATTTCCAGAACTTCTTAACTTCCTTTTTACTGAAGCAATCAATTGAGACTGCAATGATGGGGAAGATTTAAGTTTATCATATAGTCTTGTACAACCTCTTATAGCTTGACACCAGGGTCCTCCAATCAAGGACACAGCAAGGTATTTCTAGGAACTGCGGGTATTTACCTGCTATCACATGATGCTTCTTTATTACGTGAGTCATGCAGTTGCTCTGAATTCCCCTATGTGAAGAAATGCTTGGAAATGGTCTTTAGACATGCCCGTGGGTATTTGTTTTCCACACTGTCTCCACTGTGACTGCTTAAGTATCAGGAGAGAGTATTTCTACAAATTTGTCTACCTACTTACCAATAGGCCTGTGCCCCCTCCAAGCACATTGTGATATTAAAAACAAGTATTTCATGTTTAAATGTAATGTTTATTAAAGTCAGAAGAGTAGCATTGTCACTTTCAGAATGGTAACCTTATCATGCCACAAAGTACACCTAGATGACAATCCGTATCACCAGCAGAGGCCTCATGGTGATTTTCACTAATATAGTCATTCAGAGTAATCACTGAGTATTAATACCTAATGCAGACCAACCTCAGAATCGGATGGATTCTTCTTGACCGTACAGGATCTACTCTTTGGCATGCGCCCCACATAATCAGCGGACACAGATCAATAGACAATACAGATTGAGACCACCCTATTTCATTTCACCTTGCTAACTCAAGTTACCACTTTACTGCAACAGATCCAAGAGTGTTTTAAAAAAGGATCTCTCTACAGTAATTCTAATCCTTGAATCAAGAAACATTAAATCTTGAACCCTGGTTCAAGAGATTAAATTGCCTAATAAGTCATTTACAGGGTACTAGCTTGAAAGATGCATTCACCACCACCAGCAGAGAAACTTTCTGATGCCATCAGATTCTGCAGGAAATAATTCATTTTAAAAATAAAAATGAAATCAGTTGTGCTGGGAATACAATTCAGCTTTTCAAGAGAAACAGGCACGAATGATGCATTCAGGACCTAAATGCTAATTCACTCTCCGAGCATGTGGGATGCAAGGAAACTTTTGCCTGAAGTAAAAGGATTGTCTGTAGGAGGTGCCCAACTTTAGGGCCTCTTCTGCTCGTAGGCAGCTTCACTGGCTGGAAAGCTGAGCCAGCAGCAAGAATCCTTCAGATGCTCGAGTCCCAATTACCCTCTGCCCCCCAATATGTTTGAATGCATGCTGCCATGATTTGGTCCTTCTTTGGACTTGGGTCGTTTGACTGTGCTCTTTATCTTTACACCGTGCTTTAGAGACTTTTGTTTGTGCCCTATGCATTAATTACTGGCATTGGGTCCTTGCTATGATCTATACTCGATGCCATAACTGTTATATGTAATATTTTACCTCCTTTGGAGCTGTTATCTTTTGTTTTATAGCGCCATCAGCACAGAGGCAGGCAACAGAGGCACCTGCCTAGGGCGGCAGATTTTGGGAGCTTCTGTTCTCAGCATGTGAACAGAAGGGGTTCTGGGACTCCCATTCCCAGGCGCGGTCACGGCACTGCCGCTGCCACCGCCCTCTCTCACCCACACTGCCCGCAGCCTGGAGGGAGGGACCCCGCCCGTCCATCCCCCCCTGGAGAAGCCCCATTCTACCCCCAAACATGCTCTGCGGTGGTGTCAAGTGTGGCAGAAGAGATGCTACTTCTGTGCTGGGCACCGCCGCTGTCTCCCTCCCTGCCTGCCTCAGTCGGCAGCCTGCGCTGCGCGCGCACCCTTCCAGCCCCGGCTGCCATCTAGGAGCTGCAACCCAGGGGCATCTGACGGAAGCCTGCTTGGGTCTAGTAGCTTTTCACTTTAATATTGTGACTCACGGGAAATCCAGCAAAAGGAAAGCCTAAGAATAAGGCTGTGACTAAGCCGAGGCAGACACTGTTCCTTGAACTCTGTAGCACTGTAACAAAAGGGTCAGCAGTACAACATCCTAGGTTTTGGTCTGCATTAAAACCCATGACATTTAAAGAGGATCGGAGCTATTGGTCATCAACCGAGATGCCAGTGCCCCAGCACCCTGCTGAGAAATAGGAGGGAGCTACTCCAGACTTCACCTTTCACACTCTGGGTAGCAGGCATCCGGTGTATTTTTTAGCTCCCAAGCAGTTGGGAAGGAGCATTCTGGTCTCAGCATCCCCCTGTATCTGCTGCAGAACAGAAGAGCTTCCACTACTCTACCCCATTTGTATTCTTTTCGATTCTGGGGGGGAAGGAGCATTCACCACTCTACATTCCCTACCATTTCCTCTTTTAGGCGGTCTTCGAGTTGCCGTGGACGCTCAAAGCTTTCCCCTCGAGGCAGTCAGTTCCAACACCAGCAGAATTTCAGTGCTATCTCCATTTCACTTCCAGCCTTGCCGTTTTGAAAAGCCTTAAAGCAGTACCATCGGGACAGAGAGCCAGATTAATAATGGATCCTTTCCCCTCCTCCTTCCGTTCCCCCTCAGTATTACCATCAGTTTAATCCCTCATGCTTGCAATCTTTCTATTCCGCTCCCATGCTAACAGAGAACAAAACTGCATCTCGACACCAAGATTTAGTGGCCCATGCTCTCATCTCTGGCTTGGCCCACTCGTCATTCCCACCAAAACTCAGTCCAAAACACAGCGAATAAGACAGCCTTCTGCGCCACCCACCCAACTTGGATTTCTGTACTGGTTAGCCTTTCCACAGGTCAAACACCTCCAGAGAGCTTCACTACTTCACCCTCCCCACCGACAAGCTCTTCTGCACCCCAGTCCTACCGAAACTGCTTTTCCTTTCAGGTCCTTACAGTTTCTGTATTTGATTTATTATTTATTTATTTCAAAAACTTATTACCCTGCCCCACCTGCCACAGGCAGCGCGGGGCAGCTTACAACAATAACAAACAACTAACACAGTTAACACACATTAAAAGGAGAAAACAGATGAAACAACTGCCCCCTAGCCCCTCACCCCTGCCAAACGTCTGGCAGAACAGCCAGGTCTTGCAACTTTTCCGAAAAGAGGGGAGGTCCGGGGCCAGCCAGGCCCCCACCGGGAGTTCCATAGGTGCCGTGTGGCCACCGAGAAAGCCCTCTCCCGCGTGGCCACCCGAGAAACTCAGGGGAACTCGAGCAGGGCATCCCCAACGACCACAGGGGCCAATCCAGGACACGGGGCGTGAGGCGATCTCGCAGATAGGCAAGGTCCAGACCGTTTAGGGCTTTATAGGTTAAAACCAACACCTTGAACCAGGTTCGGAAAACCACCGGCAGCCAGTGCAGAGAGCGGAGCACTGGTGTAATATGCTCCCGGCGGCCCAGTCCGACTGGGAGACAGGCCGCCGCATTCTGCACCAGCTGCAATTTCCGAGCCATCACCATGGGTAGCCCCACGTAGAGCGTGTTACAATAGTCCAGTCGAGAGGTGATGAAAGCATGGATGACTGTAGCCAGGTCAGAGTCCGAAACAAACAGCCGAAGCTGTCGCACCAGATGCAACTGGCGGAAAGCACTCCTCGCCACAATCTCCACCTGGCGATCCAAGCGGAACTGCGCATCGAGCACCCCTAGACTCCGTACCTGGGAGGACAATGGAGGACAGACGCCATCAATGATGGGGGCCACCAAGTCCATCGCCTTACCCACTAACATCACCT
>QEPC01011901.1:11106150-11116338 GCA_003113815.1 Sphenodon punctatus | reverse complement strand
CGAGGGAGGTTCTGGCTCCCCTTATAGGGGGAGGGGGGGTCCGCCCACCCGTAGTCCAACAGGTTCGGAGTCTGGGGCTGCTTTTGGACTCGGACCTCCGCCTAGATCGACAGATGGAGGCAGTGGCTAAAGCTGCCTTTCACCGGTTGTATCTGGTGCAGAGGCTGCGTCCATACATTTCCGGGCCCGACTTAACCACCCTCACCCATGCCTTCATGACCTGGCTGTTCTCCCAGGCCTTCGGAGAGGGGGGTGGGAGGGTGGGATAGTTGGGGGTAAATTTGGGGACCATTAAGATATTTAAAAAATTGTTGGGGTTTTAGTGTTTTTATTGCATTTTATTGATGTTTTTTGGTTTTGTAAGCTGCCCCGAGATGCCATAGGCATGAGGGGGCGGCTAATAAATATAAATCAATCAATCAATCAATCAATCTCTTAATAGATTTATTTGTCTGTTGCAGCAGCCATATGTTTTCCTGGCTCAAAAAAGACCTCAAGCAAGGTGGAAATAGGTAAAGATATTTGGGCCTAATAGCATCAAAAAGTGGACACTCCAAAATATAGTATATCAAGTCCTCAAGAATTGTTTTACAGAAGGGACGCTTTCACTCAGGTTTGGGAATGCCACGATAACGGCTCTCCAACATTGTTGTAGGGGAATTCTCCAAGCAGAGTCGGGTTAGTCCATTTCTATACAGCGTGGGGAGATCCAAAGAAAAATAAGAAGCCATACCCAACTGGATTTTCCACAATAGATAGCTTGGAGCTATCCGAGAGGCATGGGTCAGCACTGGGACACCCCGGCCGGCTGGGGATGGGATCAGCACTGGGACACCCCACACAGCCTGGAATGGGAGCAGCGCTGGGGTCTCCTCAACCAGTCAAGGATGTGATCAGCACTGGGACACCCAAACCAGCGGGGGATGGGGTCAGCAGTGCACTGATGGGGTGCCTCCATCAGTTAGGAATCTCCCTAACCTGTTCGCATGGGAGCAGCACTGGGATCTTCCCCAACCAACCCAGGCATGGGGCCAGCACTGGGACTTCCTTCCATCAGCCTGGGATGGGGTCAGCACCGGGTCCCCCCTAACCAGCTGGACATAGGGTCTGCACTGGGATCTCTCTTCATCAGCCAGGACTGGGGTCTGCACTGGGATCTCCCAACCAGCCGGACGTGAGGTCAGCATTGGGGCACCCCAACCAGCCAGGCATGGGGTCCACACTGTGGTCTTCTTTCGTCAACCCAGATTTCTGCAGCACTCAGATTTCTGTGTCCCTCCACTAAGCACCGGGGCCTTCCTCCTTCAGCCAGGCATGAAGTCAGCACTGGACTGTCCTCCCTATGTAGCCATGGGGAGCAGCAGGGGGGGTACCTCTCTCCATCAGTCAGCTGTGGAAGTAGGGTGGCCAGATGTGCAAAGTTTAGAGGCCACGTATTAGATATACAGGTTGCAGGGCTGCATTGGCGCTGTTCCAATACAGCCCTGCAACCTGTATTTCTCATAAGTGTCCTGTGAAATTTGCATATCTGATCACCCTATGTGGGGACATCACAGGGACCTTGCAACCAGAGCAGACAGGCAGGGGTGTAGTGCTGGGATCAGTCTCCCGTGTAGGGAGCCTTAGACAGCCAGCCTGGGGAAGCAGCCCCAGGACCTATATTTATAGCCTTACCTTGCAAAGGCTAGTCCATGTGCGTTGTCCCATTGCAGTCCCATTAACACGCATGCTAGCAAAATCACCTCCCCTGTCACCTCCCCACCACAATTTACTCTTCTTTTTTATCAGCTTTGCAGAGGTATGTGTGATGACACAAAGGAGGAAGTTTTCAAAAGTTCACTGGAAGTAGGTAGGACGGTGCTGAATAGTTGTGGAAAATCCCAATAATAAAAGTATTGTTTATTTATTTATATAGCACCAGCAATGTGCTATTGGCACTGAACAATCATGAACTAGAGATAGAGCTCTGCCCCCAAGGGGCTTACAATCGAAGCTGGACAAGGGAGGGGGCAAGAAAGGGGGAACATAGAGACAGGGATACGTTCATGAAGCTGAGAAGTCAACTGCCTCGATTTGAAGACATGTTTAGGGGGAGGAGGACTGTGAATGATAGGACATTAAAGGGAGCATTGGTGAGCTGTCTGGATGGAATGGGGAGCTAGTGCAAGCCCTAACGGAAGAACTATGGGCAATTTCTGACGGGACCGAATGAGCAGCCTTTGGCTTTGGAAGTCCGGGAGTCAAATGACGCGCAGCTTCTGCCTCGTGGGAAGGGTGGGTCTTTGCTGGCAAACATACACATCCGGCTGGGTGGTGAAAACCCACTCTGCCAGACGCATGTTTGCTGGCAAAAACCTACCCTTCCCGTGAGACGGAGGCTGTGGGTCATTTACCTCTCAGAGAATCCCGCGGCACCAAAGGCTGCACATTCCCTCCTGGATCGGCTCATCGGAAAGCAGCCTACATTTTTAGGAGGCATTTGAAGGGAGAGAGGGAACAAAGAGTAGGTATTTGCGGGGAGGGAGTTCCAGGTGAAGGAGAGAAGGAGCAAAGATGGTTTAGGGAGCAGGAGATTCTGGAGTGGGGGAAGTGGCTGGTGGCAGAGGAAGAGGCGCAAAATGCCCGGGTGGGAATGTAGCAGGAAATGAGGGTAGAGAGGCCATGAAAACCCTTGAAGGTGAGGACAAGGAGCTTATGATGGATGCACAAGGCGGGTGGAGGGGTGGAGAGCCACTGGAGAGAGCAGAGAAGGAGAAGAACTTGATCCAAGCTGTGGGCAAGGTGGAGGGTTGAACAGAAGCCAGGAGAGAGCAGTGGAAGGCTACACTACAGCAATCTAGCGAGAGATGACTAGAACAGTGCAGAGCAGCAGAGAACCAGGATCATTACTCTCTAAGACAAGGGGAAAATCATGAAATGCTTAAGGCTGAGGAAAGAGCTCTCTGTAGCAGGAATGTACTTTCGAATCGTGCCTCAGGCAATGTTTGTACACAGCTCACCCCTGGGTATTTCCAGGGCAGAGAGAAGTTGTAGCATATGCCAAAGAATTCCATGACGGTTATGACACACACACACACATATATGGGGCTTGACCCTGCAGCCAAGGAAATCAGTGGCAAAGGCCCCACTGACTTCAGCTACAGAATCAGCGTTTAATTTGTAAAAGAAAAACGAAAATGAATCGAGGGGCTCAAGCCTGTCTCAGAAGCCACGCCCTCCGCCCAGATCTTGTCAGAGCAGGGAAATTAACCCTAGTCTCCAGCTAGCTGGGCCACCCTACCTCTCTCCAGCTGAATATAAAACAGGAGTTCTTCTGGTTTAATTTATCAAATGATTATAAATCATTAACAAAAGCCAAATAAACCAGCCAGTTTATTACTGGCTTTCATTGCCATCCCTAAAATGGCCTTTCCCTGGTCTTTCACACTCCTTCTGAGAACATTTCCTGGAGCTCCCCCGCCCCTTGAATTTACTTGCTGGGACTGAACCCTCCAAGTAGAATCCTTGCTTACTTTGCTGGCGGAACAAGCTAGCTCATTCTTCCTAAAGTGGAGGAAGTCTGAGCTCCTCAATTACAGGAAACCTGATCCTTTCCAACAAAGGAACAATTATAAAGTTTTGTTTTTTAAAAAAAAAACCATAAATATTGCAACGGGACCGTAATCTACCTTCAAGTTTTGCTCCTCGAGGAGTAAGTTGATTTCTCAGGTATGATGACTATTCCCAGAAATAAAGCATCATCCTTTTTTTTTTTTAATGCAATTTTTAAAAAACCCATCTTCCAGGATATTTTAATATCCTGGAAGGGATATTGCATAGAGACAGATCCCTGCCCCAATGGGCTTACAATTTAGGGGTGTTTTTACACGGGATGGGAGGCATGCGGAAAGTGTGGTCAATCTGTGGCGTGGTCACCCTGCTGCTACTCCTGTGAGCAGCGTCAGGAGCTCTTCAAACAGGCAGCCCCACGTGTGGCTCCCTTGGGCGGGAGAGCAGCCACCATCCTTCCCCCACTCCGGCCCCTGGAAGTCTATCGCATGGGCAGAACCCTGCGATTCCGGGCCTGCAGGAGCAGGATCAAACCCGCGGAGGTAGCTGCTAGGCATCTGTTGGAGCAGCCGAGGTGTGGGTAGGGGGGGGGCAGATATGCAACATTTAGAGGACACTTATGAGAAATACAGGTTCCAGGGCTGCAGTGGCGCCAATGAAGCCCTGCAACCTGTATTTCTCATAAGTGTCCTCTACAATTTGCATATCTGGCCACCCTAGGTGCGTGGGGAGGGTGGGTGCGCCCCAAGCTTCCTGCCATCAGCTGTTGGAGGGGATCCCTGGGAGGAGGAGCAGCACCGGTGGAAAGTCCTGATGTCCCCCGGCTGCATCATCATGCTGGTCTATCTCGAGCCTGGACCTGGCTTGAAACAGAGCAGTCAGGGTGGATGGCTCCTTTCCAGGGAGAGCGGTGCTGAGCTCCACAGCACAGATCCCCCCACGTCAGTTTCAAGCCAGGAAGCTTTTCCTGACTTGAAACTGACCAGTGTTGCAACCCCCCCCAGCCAGGATAGTCCCCCTTATGTCAATTTCAAGCTCCCCATCCCCCCCATGTCTGTTTCAAGCTGGGCCCAGGCTCCAGATAGACCAACACAGTGATGCAGCCAGGGGACATCAAGGCTGTTCCTAGTCTTCCCCAGGGTCCCCTCCCAACAGCTGATGGTGAGCGGCCTGGGGCACTAACTGGGCCCCTCCGCCACACTAACAGATGACTGGCAGCAGCGGCAGCTCCCTCTGGGGGCCAATCCTTGCCAGTGCATGGCCTTGTCCATGGTTCTGGTGGACGTGTATGCGGATGGGGCCCGTGGGAACCTTGGGCTGGGTTGCCCCGCAAGTCGTGATGCCGTGAGTTGTGGCAGCCCCTGCCCAGTGCAGGGTGAGCATCTGGCAGACGGCGTTCAGACAGGCAGTGAGTCTGGGGCAAAAGGGTGGTGGAAGTGAGGCAGCATCTCATGTGATAACACCCTAGGTTGAATGGGAGGGGAGACAAGGCAGAGAGGACGAAACTGATTATACCCAAAGCACTGCAAAATATACAAGGGCTTCATTTTGAAAATGTTCTAGGCACACCTAACCTAGAGTTAACATACCTCCCCTTTAAAAGAGGAAACGTATGAAAAATACATTGTGCAGGGCTGCATTGGTTCCAGTGCAGTCCTGCAAGATGTATTTTTTCATAAGCATCCTCTTTGAAAGGAAAAGTATGGTAACCCTAACGTAATTCCACTGCTTTCACATTTATGCCTACATGTTTATAGGATCTGGGCCTAAAGGAGATAGATTAATCAGAAGAGCAGGAATTTATTTTTATTTTTCCTTTGATCTTCAATTACAGTGATTTTAAATATGACTTGTAAGAACAGCAGGCAAAGAGATGTCAGAGAGAAGAGTAGTATGCTGATGGTGCAGAAAAAAGCTTCTGTTGTACCTTCTCGCCTGGACTAATACTGCAATTAGCTGAAGCACACCATAATTTTCCAATTTTCTTACATAAGCCCCTGACCTACGCTCTTTACTTTGAAACTAATTTTCTACCATGATTCATATTCTCCGTTTTAAATTGCAATGTTTTTTTCCCCCCTTCCCTGATATCATGATGTCCTTGTGTTCATCCTGCCAACGTTCACGATTTAAAAAAACCACACCTAAGAAGTAATCCGCCGTGATTCATGTCGATGGGAATTTTGTCATTGACTTCAAGGGGTAGAGGATTGTGGCTCCTGCCTTAAAGCTGCTGACTAGCTCAGCTTGGCTGCAATCCCAAAAGCGTACGAAGAAGACTGGATTCTTTATGAGGCCAGTTGCACGGCCTTAACACTGAAGTTACAATCTAGACGCTGCTCCTCCACAGGGTTTTGTTTCGGCACAGTATGGGACCTATTGAAATCCCAGTGATTGTTAAAGTCATAATCTCAGACCATTGACTTCCAAGTAGTCCTGCTGGTTCCAGGATTTTAGCTGAAAGCTATGATCCTAACCTGAAAGCACTTGTGTTGCCAAAGTACCACTGACTTCAATGAGACTCCGCTGGTACAAGGGATAGAAGTTTATAAAATTGTGAGCGGCGTGGAACAAGTAAGAAGGGAGCTGTTATTTACCTTCTAAATATTATGGGCTGCTTCATGAAACCAAGGCCCTTTTTACATGGGCGGCACCCACTCATGAACACCTAGAAATCTGGGTGCTCATGCGTGGGAGAGCCCCATGTGAAGGATGCGGCACGCGCACAGTGAGTGTGCGTGTGTGCACGCTCCCACCTAACACGTATTCCTCACTCATCAACATGCATGGACCAACCGGCGAAAAACGGTTGCTCCATGCGTGTTGATGAATGGGTGGTTCATGGGGATGCGTGTGCGCCCATATGCATGCCCTGCCCACTCACCATGCATGCACTGCTGTGATCACAGACCCACCCCCACTCCACCCATGACCTTACAGGACTTGTTGGCCAGAGCAGAGGATGTTGTGAAGGCCATTAGCACAGCTGGGTTGAAACAAGGATTGGCTAAGTATCTTGGAAGACAGGTCCATAAATGGCTATTAGTTAAGTAGGTTGGGGGGGACACAAGCTCTGACTGTCAGGAGCGAGGAGTGAACAGCAGAGAATGGATCATTCCATCATGATGAATTGTTGGATACTTCTCCGAAGCAACTGAGAGTGGCCACTGTCAGACGGAGACAGGATGCTGGGCTCAACAGACCATTGGTCTGACAGTACAACACTTCTTACAAGTGTTTGTATATAAACCTGCCAAGGGCTAAAGGAAATTACTTCACAGCGCGGTGGTATCACAGGGTCCCACTCTTGAAGGAGATTCTGGGAGCTCAGTTTGATTGGAGAGCTGGATGTATCAGCCCTTGGCTGGTAGAAGGTATTCAGAATAACTTCAAGGCCCCGCAGCCATATTGTCACCAGCACCAGGGCTTGGAGCTACCTGACAGAAACTTTGGGGCATTTCCACTCCCTGATGTAGTTGGGATCTCCAGAAAACTGTAAGCCTACCACTGTGGATCATTTCTGGACTATTATGGACTGAGTGGAACGGAAAGGAATCAACTGCCTTTGATTGTGTTTTCCTGCCCCAGAAAATGACCACATCCCCGCACCTCTGCTCATATTCAGGGTCATCACCCCCCAGATAGAGATGACATGTGTGCGTTTAGGATCATAGCTCCTAAACATAGATCTCCTGGCACGATGGGGGTCGCATTCTGCAAAGTCTTATTCAGGCACTTGAACTCAATGGGAATCTTGCAAAGCCTGACATTTGGCCCTAAAACCTTGCAGGATCTAGGGTCAAAGCCATTTAATAGTTTGTGTGCTGCATGGGTTGTGGTTTTTTTTTAAAATCAATGAGAACATTTCCAGATTCTGAACATATTTTATGTAAGGATGCAGGTGAAGGAAAATGTCTGTACTTTCAAACAGAAACTATGACTCATTCCACAGAATTTACCCTGGCTCCTTTTGTTTCACTTCTGGATGACCGACTTTTGCCAAATGAATATCTTGTGATCGTTCTCTTCAATTTCTCAGTGTGTTTGTTGTGTGGGGGTTTGAACAGGGACAGTAAAGGGGGGGAGTTGTCACAGTATACCATATACAGGGGGTCAGACTAGGAGAACTGATGAACCCTTCTCACTTTAGACTCTATGAATTTCGGAGATTGTTATTAGCCACCATACCTTTACCATAAGCCTTATGGCATAAGGTCACCAGTTTCCGTCCACGTGAGATTTGTGACTGACTAACAAACATATTGGTGTTTGTCAGCTTAGTTATGTGGCAGAATGTAGCTGACACTAAAAATTGAATAGATCGAGCTACTGCCCTCCCCGCACCCCCCTGGTAAATGGCCCGCCAACAGAAGACTAAAGCATCTTTTATGGCTATAATTCTAGAGGTTCTACAAACACTTCTCGGGGCTGAGCATTTTGAGTCTCCAATCAGGCAAAATTCCCACTGACTTCAAAAGGAAAAAGTAAGCAGTGACAGAAAGTCTGCTCTTCTTATTTGAAGAATGGACTTCAGCTTAGTAGAGTCAAAGGAGCATGGCATTTCTGTTGGAAAAATGGGCAGGGCTAGCCAGGCAGATAAGATTAATTCTGATATGATATTTGCTGGAAGATAGGAGCATTGCTTGAAGCTTTGATTATCAGCTGAGCTATACACCGACCTGCTCCTTTCTTTCCTCACCGCCCTGGATGCTGTAGCTGTGGAGTGTCTGCACTGAGCAAGGGACTGGACTAGCTGACCTCTGAAGTCCCTTCCAACTCTATGATTCTATGACCACCCATCCCAAACTCCCAAGCAGCCTTTGCTACACTGATGTAACTCTACCGCGGTTAAACCAGTCTGGAACTGATGGGATCGAATGGAGCAAGAGAATCAAGCCCCATGATTTTAACTATAGCTTGAGGGGCCAGTCCAAGCTATGGGCATACACCAATGGCATGCATGCAGGGTGCATGTACACCAAGCGGACACCATAGTCACACCAAGGGCAGGATGTGTGCATGCAGCGCACAGGATGGGTTCACATCCTGCAGTGGGTGCATCCCCCATATGTGAAAGGAGATGAAATAGCCAGGTGCATAAAGGACATGCTTTACACTAGCTGAAAAGGAAAAGCCACCTATAGCTGTCCCCCGCCAATTTAAAAAATGCATGAATAGATTAGGTTGCAGGATGCCTCACAATGACCCGCGAGGGTGCAGGGTTTAACAGGCGGGCTGTTTCCACCTTGTGTGCTTCTTGTAACACGTGCAGAGAAAGCAAAGTTGCTGCATTGGTCCCAATTGTCGGCAACCGAGACAAAGTGGGGCAGTGATATCTTTTACGGGACCAACTCCCGTTGGGGGAGCCTAGCATGCAAGCTTTCGAACCTCACAGGGAGGGAGCTGGTAACATGGGAACAGACACTCCCCGCTTTGGTTCTGCTAGCTTCCTAGAGACACGAGCCAACGTGGGGTCGCGAGCAGCGGCCGGAGCAACGCCCGAGGAGGCCAAATTGAAAGTGGGGAAGCAACATGTGAGAAAGAAACCAGGCCCAATTGCTCTCTCCCACCGCAAATTAAGAGAGCAGGAGAAGACACTTGTGTGAATGGGCCTTAAGAAACCAAGAGAGGAAAACCCTGGAATGCATCTTGTTTCTAGAGGGAGGGAGGGAATTTACAGGAGGACAGTGCCCTCTCCCCACCCCCTTAGCTATGGGCCTAGTGGTGTCCCCTCTTCAGCTCGCTTTACTCTGCCCCAGGTACTTTCCATTTACTAGCCAGATCCTTGGATTAGCCCCTTTTGGGCATAATACTGCTACTGCTGGCTGCGTGACCTTGGATCCGTTCTATAATCTTTCAGCACTGCAATTTACTCATCTATAAATTGGTTTGGGTTATCCTTTTGTACAGACATACTAGCAGGACTGCAATTCCCAGCCAATGAAACAATACCAATCACAGTTAATAAAGCAAACCAAGAGGTTATTTTGATTACATCATAACAGAGGGGGAAAGGGTTACTTCCAAGGGCCACTTTGAAACTGAGTACAAGTTCCACAGGCCTGCTTTTATTTCTAACATGGCTTGGAGGCGTGCGTCAGGGGTTTGCTCAGAAAGAGGAGGGTCCAGATTGCGGATCTGTCTCCTACTCTTGTGCGCATGGCCCTCATGTTGAGGCTGTGAGGACAGCAAGGAAGGAGTTCCTTGCTGTCCTCATAGCGTCTGCGAAGTCACGCCCGGCGGAGCTGTTTCGGGTGGTGCGGGGGCTGGTCAACCCGGCCGCCCTCCGCCTGGACGGGGACTTGTCCCAGGCCCGCTGTGAGGAGTTTGTCAACTACTTCGCAGACAAGATCGCTTGGATTCAGAGCGACTTTGCCGCTGGATATGGGGCAGTAGGGGGAGAGCACGAGGTGATGGAGGCCCCGTCCGGTCCAGCTTTGTGGGGAAGTGCCGCCGGCCGATGCAGCGGATGTCTTGGGGTCTGTGACGGCTACCTGTTGTGAACTTGATCCATGACCGTCCTGGCTGGTGAAAGCCTCCAGGGAGACGTTGGGGACGGTGCTGCCGAGGGTAGTGAACACTGTTTAGGTGTCCTTGCAGCAGGGGAGGCTGTCGCCTTGCCTCAAGGGGGCTGTGGTG
>QEPC01011901.1:11085204-11097854 GCA_003113815.1 Sphenodon punctatus | reverse complement strand
CTGGGCGCGGGCGTGCACCTTTGGCTTGTGGCTATGGGGTGGGGCCCTGCTCACCTGGAGGGGCTTTCTGGGCGCTGCAATGCCTGCTGGGCCTTTCTGGGCGCTGTAACCCAAGAGTTCTAAAATGGGGGCAATGGCCATTGCCTGAAATGACGCTGAATGGGGGGAAAACTCAATTGGGGTGCTCTTGCATCCGTGGGGAGAAACTGGCCACCTGTGAAAACGTTTGACATTCTAGGCCTCCTCAATCCCAGTGAACCCAGAAGCAGCTGAGTTACTCAGTAGAACAGTGAGCCATGTATATGTCCGTCCATGCTGTGTAGAAATTCTCATACGGATGTTGTAGCTAGCTGTTCATACACCCCAAGATCCAGAAAGCCTTAAGAGCACTGTAGGCTGTTCCTTACCTAACAGCAGGGCAAGGTGTAAAAAGGCACAGATGGTTTACCAAACAGAATCAGTTGTGCCCATTCTGTCTGCTCTGGCTACCATCTTGCTTGAGTGTCTGGTTGCACAAGATGGCTGACAGACTCTCTAAAGAGAAACCATCCATTCCTACATTCGACAACCAGGGAAAACACCCCTGCCTTTATGGTTTGATGTGAAAGCTGTCAGCTACAACTGAGTTCATTGTAGAAATCTACAGAGGTTTGGAAATCAAGGGATGCAAGTTTACACAGAAACAACAACAACAAAAATGCCTAAAGTACATTAAAAAGCCACTAACTGTATGAAGCCGAAATCTACATGAAAGAAAAATTAATTTAAACACTCCCACCCCAATGTATGCCAGATCCTGAATCCTGCTATGTTTGTTTAGCTCTTGTTGGAAGAGGGCGAGATTTATATGGGGCATCCGTGGCAGCGGTAAAGCAAGCATTGTTTTTAGAAACGTCTTTGGCACAAGCCACGGAGAGAGGTGATGTCAACACTCTGCAGTGACTGTCACAAAAAGCCCCTCTGCCAATCCAGACAATTTGTTTAAAACTCTCTGTGACGCTGACACACAACCCTTGTGAGATCATTACTCTTGTGCCCTAACGTAAATTCAGAAGAATACACTCTTTCTTCTAAGAGCTCATTCACACAAACGGGTGAAATGAAGTCGTTCATCAGGAAAAAAACCTAACACCTCCCCCTCCCCATCTTTTCAGATCAGCACAGATATCTCCTGAACGCCCCTGCCTGTTAAGAGAGGCAAGAACTGCTCATTTTGTTTTGCTACAACCCATCAGCTTATGTGACCATGCATGGGTGCAGCAAATGAAGAGGTTATTGCCCCCATGTGCACAAGCCCAAAGAAACGTATGATCCAGGCAATTAGCTATCCACTCAGTGGATCAATATAAAGATCCACTTAATGCTAACTGGGAAAAGTACTCTAGAATGAGGGTTAATGTTTAAACAGAAGGAGCCTCCAGAGATCAGGAGTGGGGAACCTTAGGCCTGGGGGCCAAATGCAGGCTGTGGTTAGTTTTTTGTGGTTGCTTTGCTTTCTAGTTCCTGGATCTGGCCTCTGGGTCCAGTTCCTACCTCCAAGCACTGAATGACGGAGCTCAGGGCAAAGCAGTAGAGATGAGGGCACGCACAGACGGAGAGGGACCTATGATCTGGATGCTCCTGTTTCTGATCACACCCCTCCCCCCAATTTCTATGTGGTCCTCGGAGCTTGTACTAATTTTCAAAGTAGCCTCTGATAGGGAAAAATTTCTTTATTTCTGCTCTAACTCGAAAGACATATGAATGGCTAACTCCAAAATCCACAATGGAATTTCCACAGAGAGATGAAATGATATACATCTGGCTCAATCCTACAAGGTACTGCACGTCCCTAAAGAACCCCACTTTTTAGTTTCTCTTGGATTAAGCAAATTTAGAACAGGGTCAGGCTGGTACATTCAATGCCAGGGAAGTTTCCATTTGAGCAGACTGAATCATTCTGGTTTTGCTTCCCTCTATCAGTCAATTGCATAAGTTTCTACCCAAACAAAGGATCTGACTTTCCGTACAATACAGAGATGACACAGTAAATTAGGCATCTGAGAATCTGATCACGTCCTCAAGTCCAGAACATGTCGGTACTTGTCAGCCTTGGGGGGCGGGGGGGGAAGGATGAATGATAGACAACATGTAAGGACTTTCTGGATCAATTAAATATGAGCAATACAAAAGCTACTGGTCTGTACGCTATTGTCAATACATAAATGAAACCAAATCCTAGTCCCCAAACTCATATCAAGCTAGTAACAATAGACTAGCGTTAGCACCAGTTTATGTCTTCCGCATGCGATGGTCGACACCGGTTTTAGTTTGATGTTTCTGATACACCGGTTTTAGTTTGATGTTTCTGATATACACTTCTAGGAGTTGCAGAAAAGAACTTTCAGCTCAACCGTATAGGAAATGTGCTGTTTGGGGACCCCACCATCACACCTGAAGTCGGAAGGTGATTGGGCCTTTGCTGGGGGGGTGGGCCCTCAGCGTGGAAGGTGGAACACGCCCCCTCTGGATATTTGTCTTAGTGCCTCCCCCTCCTCATCTTCAAAAAACACCTGAAGAGTTTTTTTTATTATCCAGGTAACTTTATACTCAGGATCCAGTGCTAGTTCCCCATAACGTATTCATGTATTCCCAACCTTAAAATCCCTCCTGAAAATCTCTCTTCTGTCAGGCTTGCTGAGCTCTTCATCCTCACCTGCTGGTGTCTGACACTTCCTTCTTCAGGGCCACCTTCTCCCATGTAAGTAAGCTAAACATGTGCCCTTCGATGTCTCAACTTCTTGAGTGTAGCCCTCGGTGAAAACAGACATGACGCTAACCACCTTTGGTGGTTATTTATGCATGTTGCAGGGCTGTATTGGTGCCCTCTGCAGCCCTGAACATGCATAAATAAAATAACCACCAAGGGTGGTTAGCATCATGTCTATTTTCACCCTGTCTCTCCTGCTGTCCCCTTCTTTGTCTCTGCTAGACTGAAAAGCTAACTAATGACTACAGTGCCAGGTACATTGCTGGCATGATACAAATATTTCTCCTCCCTGTCTTAAACTAGCTTTTAAATGGATTTTAGGTTGTTTTATTGTACTAATTTTGTGACATACTCAGAGCACAAGTCAGCCAGGAAAGGGGACACTATGCAAATAAATTATAATTATAAAAAGATGTTCAAGCTCACAACTCCTTCCTGGCTTAAGGGGACAAGATCCTTGGTTTTAGCATTTGCTTTCCAGCCTGGCTTGCTAGAGTCAGGATTTAATGACCTTGAGGACACAGCAAACTAACGACATGATTTCTCAGAGTGTTAAAAATGGAGGGGAGGGGGAGGGGCCAGACAGATGACTGGGGACTGCAGGATGAAGGGGATGTATTTGGGGAACTAGGGACTGCGGCGAGAACTATTCATTGGCATTTAAGGGACAACTTGGAGGCACCCTTTATTTACTTTGGGAGAATGTGCGTTGTAGTCCTTGCAAACGCATGCTTGGTAATTTCACTAAAATGGCTGTGTTCAGGTCACACATCGTATGGTGACACACAGTCGCATGACGCGAGTTCTAAGTCGGTGCAGTTAATAAGCATTAATAAGTAAAAATGCTCATTTGGGTTGTTTTCATGATAAGGAGAAGGACCTGTGAGTTCAAAGTGCCGTTAAAGTAGGAACCATGACGGTTTCCAGTGGTGACTGACCATGGTCTGTAGAAGTTCTCAGACCGCTGCACACTGTGAGAGGTGCTTTAGCTGAAATGTTTATGAATGACATCCTGGTTCAAAGAGAGGACATTAGTAGTGTGGAACTGCAGCGGCCAGCGGTGGCTGGAAGCCAGGGGGAAACCGGTCACGCTTGCTCTGAAGCTGGGGAAATCAGACTATTTTCAGACTAAATGATTTTTTATTACACCATGTCTCCCTTATTTATCTTTGATCTTTATTTCAGGCAGACTAGCCGCTGGGGGCGAGTCTAGAACCAAATTTCCCTCATGCTCAGGGATGTTAATGGGGCGTTCGAATTTGAAATTATTTTTTAGAATTGTTCTCCTTCTCCCTGGAGAATCTTGAATCAACAGAAGTCTCTGCTTCCTTGGATCCCAATGAAATATGAGGAGGATACAGTGGGCAAATCCCACCCTGACCCACAATTTTGTAGCACTATCAATGCTTGTGGAGAAGGGCCCCATGTGTGAGCGGGACCTCCACAGCCTCATTGCAAGGGGTCCATGAATAAAAAAATGATATAGCACCAGCAATGTACCCCAGCAGTGTACAATTAGTAGTTGGATACAGGTCCCTGCCCCAAGGGGCTTACAATCTGGGAAAGACAAAGACAGGGAGATTGCTGAAGTTGAGAAGCCACAGGCGCATGTGTTTAGCTGAATTACAGAGAAGTGGGGGATGCTGAGTGAAGGATGGAACAGGAGGTGTCAGTGACATGTCTACGGGGATGAGGAGCTAGTGAAAGCCTGATGGAAGAGGTAGGTTTTTAGGAAGGATTTGAAGGCTGGCAGGGAGCAGAACAAATTATTCAGGGAGGGGGTTTCAGGCATAGGGGGCAAACACATTTTGAGGAGCAAGGGAGTTGGGAACAGGTGAGGGTGGTGGCAGAGGAGGAGCAAAGCTCCCAGCTGGGAATGTGGCAGGAAACAAGTGTGGGGAGAGACAGGGGGGAGCAAGGCCACAAAGAGCCTTGAAGGAGGTTGCGTTGAATGCGTTCAGGTCAAAGGAACCAGTGGAGGGTGGAGAGAAGGGGCTGAACATGGTCAAAGTAAGGGACAAGTCACGGTGGAGGGCCTTAGCAGTGGAGTGCTGAACGGAAGTGAGAAAGACTAAAAATACGGACCCACAGAGTCTCAAACACAGGGAGCCCCGACATCCGCTGCTTCTGCGGCTATCCGGGCCTCTAGCACACAGGGCCCGCAAACCAAGGCAGAAGAGCTGGATAGGGGCAGGATTTGCTGTCAAAAAAAGTGGGGTTTAGCTTTGCCTTGGGTTTTATTGTTTATGCTGTTTGTTTTATATTGGATTGGTTTATATTGTTTTATAGAGGGACCATGTCTATGAATCAAATCCACGAACTGGAAAAGGGCCAAATAGAGAACAGCTCCGGGCCAACTTTGGCCCATGGGCTTCAGGTTCCCGAACCCTGTTTTACCAGTGTCTTGATGGTGAACAGGGAGGAAGTTTAAAGTGAAGCAGAGGTACCTATCCCCATGTGAACAAGACCCTTGGTTAGACCAGGGGTGGGGAAGAAATAGGGTTGCCACCTCTGCAATTTTTTAAGGAACACTTATGAAACATACATGTTGCAGGGCCTGCATTGGTGCCAACAAGCTGCCCCGAGCTGCTTGCAGGAGGGGCGGGATATAAATATATTAAATCAATAAAATGTATGTTTCATAAGTGTTTCTTCAAAATTTGCATAGGTGGCCACCTTAGGAAGAAATGTGACCGGCAACAAGTTTTTATTTGACCCCTTTCCAATTTCTGGACCTGGCTCCTGGATAGTCTAGTTCCTTCCCACAAGCACTGAAAAATGGAGCTCTGGGGAAGGGAGCAGAGAGGAGTGCATGCACCCAAGGTTAGGGGACAGCTCCGTGATCTGGCCCTTCCTTTTCTGGAGCACACCCCATTAAGCCCCGAGCCCCCAACTTCTATATGGCCCTTGGAGCTTGTATTAATGGTCAAGAGAGAAACGGTTCCCCACCCCTTGATTAAACAGAAGTACAAGATATAAATAAAATTAGCCAGGTGGAGAAAACGTCCTTAAAATAGCAACTCCCCCCACACCCTCCAGTTTCAAGCTTAACACACCTGTAGCTGTTTTAAACAAGGTGACGTGCATGTGACCTTGAATGGCATATCAGGTGAGATTTTTTTATTTTTACACTAGTTTCTCTCTCTCGGCCCCCTGATTGGAAAGGATAGGATGGACTTCAACTCCAGCAGCATGACAGATATCAATGAAACAAAGGTTAAGTTGACCGATAAGTGACTGACTAAATCTGCACACGGGCTACAGTACGGCAAACACGCAGCAGAGATTAGCAATTAACTCTTTTTCTTCTTGGGTTTAAAAGCATAGGATAATGGCTCTCTCATAGTCGAGGGTTTTCTTAAGGCAGAGGGGATGATTTGCAAACAGGTCTGTTTCATTCTGCAGCTTCTACCTATAACTGAGGTGCATTGGGACAAACCCCCCTATTAATCAGTGTGATGCAGCTGCTAAAAAGGCTAGTGCAACTTTAGGCTGCATTAACAGAAGCACAGTGTCCAGGTCATGAGAAGTAATAATTCCACTTTATTCTGCACTGGTCAGATCTCATCTGGAGTACTATGTCCAGCACCACGTTTTGAGGAGGACATTGACAAACTGGAACGGGTTCAGAGGAGAGCGACAAACTTGATCAATGGTCTGGAAACCAAATCCTGTGAGGAAAGGTTAAAGGAGCTGGGCACGTTTAGCCTGGAGAAGACTAAAGGGAGACATGATAGCCATCTTCAAATATCTGAAGGGCTGTCACGTAGAAGGTGGAGCAGACTTGTTCTCTGTTGCTCATGGAGGGCAAGACTAGAACCAATGGGCTCAAATGACAAGGAAGCAGATTCCAGCTAAACATTAGGAAGAACTTCCTAACGGTAAGAAGTAACTGTTCGACAGTGGAACAGACACTGCCTAGGGGCGGTGGCGGCGGGTGCTTCTCCTTCGCTGGAGGCTTTCAAACAGAGGCTAGACGGCCATCTGTCAGGGATGCTGTAGCCGTGGATTTCCTGCATTAAGCAGGGGATTGGAGTAGACCCTTCCAACTCTAAGATTCTGTGATTCTAGGATACCATTATTCACTGTATGTAGCACTTTGTTTGCTAGCTACGTGGCCTTTTAAGAAGATCACCTCTTGATTGAATGCAAATTTCCCATTTATTTCAGCAGGAGCAAAATCTGAGTCCTTGATGTTAAGCCATGTTGCAATGGGTATTCATTTCAATAAGGACAGGACTCATAGTTTTGATTACCCATTCATTACAGTGTTAAGGAATTAAGGACAGTGAGATAAATGGCATTACTCCAGGGAGATTTGGGAACTTTAAAATGTTTTAAAGTTCAGGATTGTGCTTCTGTTGGTTACAAGGGCTGGAGAACTTGCAGAGGACAAAGCAGAACTTGGATCTCAGTTCTCTTGCTAGGTGCTCTGGGGAAGATGGAATCCTAGTCTTGCAGGATTTGGGGACTGGCAGTGAAACAGAAGTCACTTTCCTGAAAGAAGTGCTGGATAAAAGCTCTCAGAAATTAGGGTTTGGTTTGGCTGGCCCAGGCATCCCTTCAAGACTTATCAGTCCTTTCAAGACCTTAACAGATGGGTTATCACATCTGTTCCCGTGGCACGGCTGCCTGTCATGGCAGTGGGATGAGGCTGGGTGCAGGGCGAGGCCGGTCAGCCGCACGTTTGTGCTTCTCCCCACCCTCCCCTAGTGGCCCGGCCACAGTCGTGTTTGTTTGGTGCCCTGACACAGCTTGGACTGTGTCTGCTGTGGGTTTCTTTGCCCGGGCTGGGTCGGGCTGCCGCTGTGCTGCTGTCACATGGGTTTTTACTCAAGGATACACTCAAAAAGTCCAAAGTCAGAGTCTGACTTGGACTTTCATACATGTGTTCTTCACACCTCTTAGCAGATGCACAAGGCAATAACCATCTTTGGGTATGTAAATCTTTTCTTCGTGGCTTCTTGTAGCTTCGTACCACCTTGTTAGCAAACTGTTTCTCCTCTTCCCCCCTTCCCCTGTCTTTTTTGTTCTTCCGAATTTTCTTTTTCTCTTTGGCTACCGAGAGTTTACCTGCTTTGCAATTCATAATCCTTCCCCTTGTTCAATACGACTCAGTCGTTTCATTCTTCTCTTAGCTATTAAACATGACACTTTCAGCTGCTGTACACACCACCGTATGCCCTGACTGTTCCTGCGGTCATGCCACTTAACACTGCATAGTCTTCTTAGGCATTTCACATTGAACTGATCAAGTCTTCTTCTAGCTCAGGGGTGGGGAAGCTTTTTCCTCCTGGGGCCACTTTGACAATTAGTACAAGCTCCGGCAAGGGCTACATACAAGTTGGGAGCAGGAGCATTTAGGAGGTGCAGTAAATGAGGGCCCAGATCATGGATTTGTTTTTCAGTGGCTGGAGATGGGAACTGGATCCAGGGGCCAGACTCAAGAATTGGAAAGGGGCCACGTAAAAACTTGCTCTGGGTCAGGTCCCCCACCCCTGCCCAAAATCCTAGATCCCTTGTTTCTCAAACTGGGCAATGGACCTCCAGTAAGGTGTGTGGAAGGTATTCTGGCAGGGAGTGGTGCATGAGAAGGGCCACAGATGGCAAACACCTAGCTCCTTTCTGACTGAGTTAGGTGGACTCTCCAAAATAATGGGGTGGGAGTCCAAGAACAAGGGAGAGAGGGAGGTGAAGTAATAGAAGGATGATTAAAGGGAGTGGAAGAGAGGATGCAAGTTGCGTGTGTGGTAATAGTGGTCGGGGGGGGGGGGGGGGGAAGAGAGTGTCTCTGTTACCACCAAGGGAGGCGGCAGATTAAAAATGTTAGAACCATTGTTAGATTCTATGTTCATGGACCCTGTTTTTGAATAACAAGTTGAAATGGATAGCCTACAAGCTATTATATGTTCTAACTTTGCAAATATTGCAAAGCAATAAGATTAACTGAGCTAACAAACACCCTTCTGACTTTCCCCTAATACTTTCAGCGATCGTTCAGGTGATAGTACTCTTAAAAAAAAGCCAAGAAGAAATAAAACTCAGTAAATCAGAGTAGAATTTAACACTAGCCCTCAAAACAAATGATAAAGCCAAGTTCCAAAGGGAGGTGTTCAGTTCACAGCAGCATTGCATCAAGATACAAATAAAGGCTTGTTAGTACTTATGCCCAGGTTAGACTTTGAGACAACCCAAGTGTTCTCAGCATGAGTCAGGCAAAACAAACTCCTCCAGATGTTTCCAACAACAACAACAACAACAACAACAGTAGGCTGTGTGCCACGCAGGCAGAAGTGCAATGTTATCAGACAGATGTGCTCTCTCTGCTGGAGCATGACCTTTTTCATGGGCATCAAAAACACAGACTCTTGAAAGATTAAGCTTTCGTAGACAGAAGCTGAATACGTATTGGTGACTCTGTAGTTCAGGAAACGTTTCAAAGCAGTTCAGCTCATAGTGCGGTTCCAGGTTATTTGTAATGAAAGAAATCTGCTTTCTTTTGAAAATAGGTTTTGGGGTTCAGGGGGGTGAGGAGAAATCCAAGAGGTTAGCACCCTCTGCTGGCATGTGCTTGCAATGCAGAAATGGCATTGTTCATAAGCGACTAGCAAGGATCCCACCCATGCAACTAGGAGATACATAGCAATGAAGCAGATGAGCAGCTGCATTCATTCCTTTCTGAATGAAAGTAGTATTAGGGTCCTAAGTTAGGTGGATGCTCCACCTGAAAGGTCCCTCCTTCCAGTCTTGCATTCAAACATGCCAGTGCTGCCCCTGAATCCACTGCACACACACACACACACACACACACACACTTTAAACAAGCTCTGCAAGCTCATTGGTTAATTAAGTTTTAACGCATTCTCACCGAGGCAGCAGCAACTCAGCTCAGATGCATTAACTCATTTTGCCACATGGGGTCACCATTGTTCCATCTGAAAACCAGCTGCAGGCAGCTTGCTTAAACACAGTATTTTGTTTATTTTGTTCTTAATCAATATTCGAGGTAGAAAAACAGAACCTCAGCTGTTACCTTTGATTTCGAACCCTGACAGATTTTACAAGCTGTTACACAAATCACTCTCTCCTGATTTATTTTTACAAACCGAACACTATTTCATAGTTTCACACACATTGGGTGCAGCCACGTGAGCTGTAGGAGCCCAATCCTCGTGTGACCCCGTGTTGGGCTGGAGAATTGCTGCTGCCAGTGTGGGGAACATGCGGGGAGCTGTCCGGACAGTTGCGGGAAAGCTGCCCACACAAGCGGGTGTCCGGACCTGCCCCAGCTGGACTGAGACCCTGTCCCCGGCTGTGATGCGGCCATGTGCGACAGGTGTTAACGTTTGAGTAACACCTGTCAACACAGAGTTTAGAATGTGTGATCTGCAAGCACTTTTGCTGGAGGTAAGTACCTCCTACCTAATTTAACCTCCCATTTGTTCCCTCAAGCAGGAAGATCAAAACAAGAGGAAATACTTACCTCTGGAAAAAAAGTGGGCTTAAAGTGGGGAGGGAAGTTCCTACTCCAGAGGTGATCATTTTCACAGGAGGGTGGTAATTACCTCCAACTACTTTTCCCAGGAGTCAGCATCAATCTCTCTCACTGCTTGTTATTCATGCTCTCCCTGCTGCAAGTTCCCATATAGGGAGATCAGGAGAAAGGAAGAGCTGTTTAACCTCTTCTTCCCTCTGATCATGGGAACAGAGGCGAATGGAGGGAGTTATTCCAGAGTAACTCTTCTTGCTCATGACGGCAAGCTCTTAGATGTGTATAAGTACAACGTCGAGCCTGGATGGAGGATACACAAACTATAAGTCTACACCAAAGTAGAGATTGATTTTGGTTCTGCCCTCCCATCTGAACAGGACAACTTCATGGCTGTTCAGGGCAGACTGGTGGCGAGGTTTGGAATCAGACCCTTTCCCAATCACAGGGTTAACCCAGCACTAAGAATCTGAACTGTAGGCCGTGCAGACCAGATCCAGGCAACTGCAGCCCTTGTGACCACACAGGCCCCATGTACTGGGATCCCTGTAGGGGTTGTCCAGTACATGGGGCCTGTGAGTAAACTAGAAATAAAAATGTATGTGGAACATACCGACCCACAAGAGCTGCAATGCAGAGCACCGGGGGCCTCAAGGGAATGGTCTGTTTAACTGAACATCAGCAATTAATTAGGGTAACGTTTTCCTATTTCTAATGGGCGAGTGTGTGTTTGGCAAGTTAGAAGGCATACCACCGTTTACACGAAACGTTCTTCACCCTCTTTCATTCCCAGTGAACGTAATTCAATGACTGATTGCATGAGGAATTAGTATGTGGTAAATTTACCCCTGGGGAGTTAAGTACCAGTCATGGATCTGCGGTACTTTACCCCTAGGACTAAAGGCCCATCTTTGGAGCAGCATAGGGTGCTTTTCCCTTAGAAGTCAATTCCTACACACTGTGTGACCCCTCTTCCCACTGAATTACATTCACTGGAAGGTAAATCTGCCACTGGATGTGAACAGAAGTGAGCACGCAAATGGCTTTAGTTCAGTTAGGTTACATAAGGATGGTGTGTGTGTGTGTGTGTGTGTGTAAAAATTACCTGTGGTTAAGGAACATTTTGGATGGATGGATGCCAAGAACTCAAAAGGCACAATCCAAAAGATCCGAAACAAAACCCAGAGAAGTGCTGCACAGGGAATGTAAGAGGTTCTTCTGCTCCGCAGGGGCAGTAATTAGTTTTTAGAACACAGCAGAGCTGTGCACAGCAAGCCAGTATGATTTAAGAGGAAGAAGTAAAGGGATGAGAATAGGGAAATAGAATGCATCTTTATAACTTATAAGATGCCGAGCATCAGCCATCCATTTAAAATGGATTTATTTTAAAAAAAATTTTTTTGGTAATAGCTGGCTCATATGCATACACAGTAACTGCAAAGGAAGCGTTCCCAGGTCTTCCATTTTCAATCAAGCATCTCAGGTTATTTTGTACTTCCTAAATTTTCCTGTGATTATTTCAGAATATCAGCTACCATTAAAACATTTCTAGGCTTCCTGAACACACAGAAAAAACTTGTAAATGTTTCCTGTATAGGCTCAAAAAAAATAAAATATGTTAATAATCTCTTGCTTTTTAATTCAATCCCTGAGTTTATTTGGGCCTGATTCAAGATTTCTGAAGCACAGAGGTATCAATACTATGGTAATTGTAAACCTTGCCTTACCCACCAGCTGCAGCCTGTATCACACCTTCCTTCTACTCCCTCCTAGGAGTTAGGATTTAGATTGTAAGCTCCTCAGAGCAGAGACCATATATTTCTATCTGTGCTGTACAGGGTCTAGCACACTGTTGGGCGAGGCGAAATTATGATTTAGCCAACACTCCCTTCATCAATCATCATCATCATCATCTATTCAGCAATTAGCCATTTCATTCAGCAATTAGCCTTAATGTATAACACCTTCAGGAACATACCTCGTTGGTAGTGAATGACTTGGGTCGTGTTGTGTCTTACATTTTTAAACCAAAATTCCTTACTCCTTTTGACAGGGACTATATTTTACTTTAGCAGACAATGGATAAGCTTCAGTACATAGACTTAAAGGGCGTACATGTTTTTCTATGATCCAAATTCCATGTTTACATCAAACAACATGATGGAAGGCATACTTTTTTCTCCCGATATGAATCAGGTAATCAGATCAAACCACCCTGACCCCATAGGCGGGGAACTTTTATCAGGGGCCCAGAAGACAGCTCTTAGACTATAAGGGTCAGAGATTCAGGAAGTCCTGATACACAATCAACAAGTGGTGTGAAACCAGGGCAATGCTACCCCCTGCCTTCCCTAAATGGCATTCTTGCACCAAATCAAGGGCCCCACATACCTGCGTGATCGCCTCACTACC
>QEPC01011901.1:11057106-11076428 GCA_003113815.1 Sphenodon punctatus | reverse complement strand
CCCCAGGCGGAACAGCCAGGTCTTACACTGTCTACGAGAGGCTGGGAGGTCTGGGGCCAGACGGGCCCCTACCGGGAGGGAGTTCCAGAGGTGTGGTGCGGCCACCGAGAATGCCCTATCCTGTGTGGCCCCCCAGGAAACCCAGGGGACCTCCCAACATCCCCAGATGACCGCCATATGTGTTACCCAATGATGCGAAAATAATGGCTGGAATAGACATCTGGCAGTTCGTTTGCTAGAGGATTTTGGCTCTAAGAACATTTCAAGCAAAAATTATTTCCTCCATGTGTTATGGCCTCAGATTTGGGGACTCTGCCTTAGTAAATTCCTTAGAATCTATCCAAAACCTCTATTTATGCACCCTGTTGGGGCTGCTGAAGGTGACATCACCAACTGAAACAGGGATTATTTCGATAGTCTCGCGGGTTATTTGTATTTTGCTGACTTTCTGGTTGAAAGTCTATTCTCTACCAGTCTTTGATGAAACTCTGTATTATGGAAAAAATGGAGATGAGGTGTCATGGGAAGGATACTTGGTGGTAGAGTAGACTGGAACCTTAAGAGTCTAGGGTTTTCTGAGGGTCCCTTCCGGCTAATGCAATAAAAATTCTGCTCAGATGAAGAATATGGGATATAGACCATCAAACATCTAGGTCCCTAGCTACCAATTCTAAAATATCACCATGGTATAAATATTGGATTTCAGATTAGAGGGATTCAAATATCTACCTTGACCCTCTCAAAATATAGGAAGGCTTTTACTGCCCTTAAGCTTCAATTGATGTCAACAGAGGTTGTCATGGTTGCTACAAGGAGACAAAATACTCCTATTGGCTTTGTGTATGCGGGAAAGGGGAAGTGGAGAATCTTTCTATTTGCTAACCTGCCCCTTATATGCTTTGCCGAGGGCAAAGTTATGTAGAATTTTAAACTTGAAGCATCTGGATAAGGAGTGCTACTGTATCTTCTGGTGGACAAAAAGGAGTATGTGACAGCAGCAGTAGCTGCTTTTGCAGTGGCAGCACTTAAAATTAGGACTTCAGCTGTAAATGAGGTTTTGTCATAGGTTGGTCATTTGTAATTACTTTGTACCTAAGATTATCTGGTGCATATTGCAACTGATGACTGTTATTTTATTTTGGACTTTTTATATGGTTATCTTAATTTGTATGTTGGCAACTGTATTTTGACAAGGCTAAATTAGTCAGTTCAATAAACCATTTGTTCATTCATTAATCTGGTAGTTTGGGTGAGGGAAAATTCTATTTGTTATAAAACTGAGATGATTTATCCTTTCTTTGTGAAATCTGGTATGGAAGATCACTTGGGTATGGGGTTGAAGATGTTCAAATGTCAGAAAAATTGGTTGAGAAATGGCTACGTTATACAACTTTACAGTGTGGATGTTAACTTAAAGCCATGGCAGGGATGAGTGAATGAGAGCGGTCTTAATCTCTGAACTGCATTCCCCTTAGTGTGTTAATGGGGTTGATAATTTGCATGTCGCTCAGTCTTAATTGCTTTGCAGGACAATACAGGCTGTGATATTCTGGTTTATTTTAAGCAGTTGTGAATGCCTTTATTTGTAATAGGAGTCAGCCTTAATTGTGCAGCTGTGAACTCTTAACAGGGGTCCCTTTTGATCCTGGCCAGAGCTGTTACTCCTGAGCAGGGGTGGAAGTTAGACTAGGGCATTCAGAGGACAGTTTCCTACTCTTCTGTACAATCTAGCAGGGTTTAAAAGTGTCCTATGCCATTCTGTAAATCAATCAGACCTGCTCTCTCCTCTGTCACCTCAGGGCAGACCATTTGTAAGGTTAGAGTGGAGGGGAGCGGACAAGCAGGACTTCTGGGTTCTCTGAGGGTGGTGGGGATAGTGGCTTATATTGGGGGAGGGAGGGAGACCAAGAGAGGGTTGGAAGGCAGGACTCCTGGGATCTCTGGGAGTTGGGGATTAATAGGTTGGAGTTGGGGGTCAGGACTCCTGGGTTCTCTTGAAGGGGAGTGAGGCTAGTGGCTTATAATGGGCGGGGGGGGAAGACTTAGAGGGGTTAGGAGGAGGGCCTTCTGAATTCTCTGGGAGCGGAGTGGGGGCTACTGGGTTACAGCAGGCAGGCTGGGAGCGCAGGATTTCTGGATTCTCTGGGAGGGGAGTAGGGGCTAGTGGGTTAGAGTAGTGGGAGCTGGGAGCCACGTCTCCTGAGTTCTCTGGGAAGGGAATGGGGGCTAGTGGGTTTGAGCAGGGAGGCTGGGTGCCAGGACACACACCTTCTCCACACATCCCAAGCTCTGTAGAGCTCCTCTGAGTAACTCTGGACTACAATTTGTGGTCAATGACGACCCCCATTAGTTTCATGGATAAAGACAGCGCAGCTGGAAGATTTGTGATGCATAGGATAAAATGGTAAAGGTTTCAAATCCTGAGATTTGACAAAGTCTGGTGATTTTAAGTTTTTTGAAAGGGTTGTAGGATTCTTGGACTAAAATGTGTGGCTTTGAAAACCTGAAATTTCAGTTAGGATGCTAATCAAACTCAGGTTGGTAGTGCGTCAGCAGTGGGAATTTAGTACATTGCACTTTCAAAATAAGGAGGAAATTCTATACCTTCAGTTTAAGAGAGACAGTAAGGCTCTTACAAATTCAATCATGCTCCTAAAAGCATGAAAATTGTAAATTAAGGCAGTTGGGGGGGAGGGGAGGGGAGTGCATGTATTCCTTTTCTATGTGCTTAGGCTGGGAGAACGGGACAGTCAAGTACTGTGGGGGGAACAAGATTGATGGGTGTGGGATGTGTATGTGGAGACAAGACTGGGGACATCTGGGCAGTGGGGTAAGTGCCTGTTGCTACTATTTATCTTGCCAAGGTGTTTGACTTAAGGCCCTTGTCTAAACCTAACTGCAGAAATTTCAGCACCTGAGATACCCCTACTCTAGTTGGTTTGTGCTTCCTTTGTAAGCACCGCTGCACAAAGACTTTCCAAGTGTGTTGGTAGATGCGCCTTGTGCATTGTTTTCTTGCCAACAAAAGAAGTTTTTAATACTGGACCAGAATAGCCTATTTTTTTGAGAGCTTGCCGTTCAACTTCCATGCTGTTAGTTTGAACATTTGTGGGTTCTTGTGAGTCACCAGACCCTGACATAGCAGCCTGTCTAACAGCGATAGGCATAATGGTTGGGCTGCTTGCAGTTCCAACAGATTGGAAGACCATGGCACACTCTGCCTTCACTTTGACGACTGTCCTGCTGAGGAGTGGAAACAGAGGGAACTCATAAAGAAGTTCTTTTGGCCATGGTTGACTTAGGGCAGCCTGTCCCATCATTCCCTGTTTCCCATAACTGGGACATGAACTGGTGTGCAGAGAACACATCTAATGATAGTGTACCAAACATATGTACAATCAGTCAATGCTTGTTGGTTGAGGGACCACTCGCCTGGGTCTATCGCCGTCCGGCTGAGCCAGTCTGCCTGCATATTCTGGCTCCCCAGAATGTTAAGAGCTCTGATGGATAGAATGTTCTTTTCCGCCCACATCAGTAGACCGGATGCTAGTTCCTGAAGCAACTGTGATTTGGTTTAATCACAACCGATTTTCTGCATTGTGCCAATACAAGGCAACAAAAGCAGATGGCGTGTATTGGTGGCCACTGCCCCTGTTGCTCCTAGCCCATGCGCTTTAAGAGCAATGCAGCTGGAGCCAGGAATATCGTGCGCAGTTCTGATCGCCCCGTCTCAAAAAAGACATAGCTGAACTAGAAAAGGTACAGAGAATGGCAACGAGAATGATAAAGGGTATGGAACGGCTTCCGTACAAAGAGAGGCTTGACAAGCTGGGTCTCTTCACCTTAGAGAAGACTGAGAGGGGACATAATAGAGGTTTATAAAATCTTGAGTGGTGTGGAACGAGTCAATAGGGAATGGTTATTTATCCTCTCAAATAGTACTAGAACTAGGGGACACTCCAGGAAACTAGTTGCTGGCAGTTTTAAAACAAATAAAATGAAGTACTTTTTCACTCAACACATAATTAACTTATTGAATTTGTTGCCAGAGGATTTTGTCAAGGCCAGCAGTATAGTTGGGTTTTAAAAAAAGGACTCGATCAGTTCTTGGAGAGTAGGTCCATTAATGGCTATTAGCCGAGTAACTTACAAGATGAACTTCTTACTGTCGGGAGCTGGGAGTGAACGGGGAATGGATTGCCCATTGTGACTGTTGGTTCTTCTCCCATGCGAAGAAGATTGGCCACTGTCGGAGGACGGGATGCTGGACTTGAAGGACCACTGGTCTGACTCAGTATGGCACTACTTATGTTCTTATGATCTGAGCTATTTTTCCAGCCCTTACTGTACTCAGGAAAACTCAATGCAAGTATTAATAAATTTGATTTAATCACAACCCATGTTCTTTAGTGTAGCCTGTTCCCATGTGGTTAACACATTGTAATCATGTGAAGCAGAGTTGATTGAAAAGTTCATCCCATTTGCAACCAACTGGAATAAAAAGCTTGAAGAGTACATTATTCTGCGATTAAGACCATTCAGGGCAGACATCAAGTGCTACATTTCTTAAAGGGCTTATGTTAAAATTAATTTGACCTTAAAATAATTAAAGTTGCTTGGAAATTCATCAAAATTAACTACTCAAGAGTAAGTCCCATAAAGTAAGGACATTGTATTGGTCACATATAACATGCTGAATTTAAAAATCATGTTCAACTATGGAGTTGAGTGGCTACTGTCTCAATAGTATTATTCATTAATATATTGATAGCCCACACCTTTAACAAGATAGTATATAAATGCATAGGGAACAATCCAGCTCCCATTAAAGTTCTTCCCTCCCCCCAGGCAGCACTATATGCCGGCAATGATGGTGCATGCGGTTTTTGTGCACATGGCTACGTGCGGGATCTATGGGGCTTGGAATCGGCCCCACTGACTTCAATGGGAGCTGCATTGCATCCATAAATTGTTTCCTCTTTAACTTTGTGTAACAATCAAATCCCAAGTGCTAAAGTTGAACAGCATCATTCTTTGTTCAGTGTTGTGAATGCCAACACACACTTTTATGAAGTTAGCAAGGTGTCACTTACCTAGAATTGTCACTTCATACTGCCCAAAATAATCAGCACTCTTGAATTCATTAACTGCTTTTTTGGTTTTATATTCTTTTGGTTTGTGCTGTGCTGGATGAAGATTGTATTGCTCCATAAGGAATTCTTTGTGCATGTAATCAAATTTACGTGGGATGCTTTCAGGAAAAGCATTGCTGTAATGGAAGCGTTCCTTTAAGTTATCTTTCACCCGAGTCCAGAGATCACTTTGCCAGGAATCATGCACAGTCCCTTCCGACTCCTCTGATTCAGATGCATCACTCATTCTTTCCTCATCTGTTAATAGGAATATATTTTTAAAAACAATCTTCATGCACTATCAAAACTATCATTCTTTACCAATTCTCTAGAAAAAGCAATAAAATTCAAGATTAATATTTCAATCAAATATGAAAATACAGTGGCGTAATTAGAATAAAGAATACATACAGATTTAAATTCTGATTGGATACAAATAAATAGCTTGTTTCTAGTTAAACTTGAAGAGTGGACTCACTGGAAGAGTAGCCCCCCTCTTTGCTGGAGGCTTCCCAATGATTTGGTGCTCACTTTGAGGGGTATACTGGCAACTCTTTCATACCCATCATTTCATTTCACCAACATTTTGGAAATGTGAAAAACAAGGGCCATTTTTACACCTACGCCCCCACCCCTGCTCGATGCAGCCGGGGGCGTCAGTGTAAACGGCCAGTGGTGGGATGGGTGTCCATTCGGTGTTCGCAGGTGTGAACACCGAGCGGGATGGGCGGGGTGCGTGCACGCTCCTGCGCAACACCCACCTCCACCCATGGAGCCTTCCGGAAAACTGGAGGCGGCTCCATAGGTGGAGGTGGGGGGTGTCCGTGTAAAGGGGGACACACCCACCGTGCCCAATCACCCATCCCCTACCCACCCACCCCCGACTGTGTAAAAATGGCCAAGATGATGCTCAGCTAAACTTACACTAGGAAATCATATACGTAAGAATGCTCTTCATTCATTGGTAGGAAAATGAAGAACACTTCCCTCAAATTAGATCTACCCACTCCATTAAAACAAGTTCCTCCGCTGTTCTTTTCACCATCTTTGGAACAATATTCAATTGAACAATCAATTCATGCGGGGTAAAAGTGGTGGCCATTACCCTACAATGTATATGTATATAAAAGTCCCTCACATTTGATGTAACCTTGGTCTATGAACGAGAAAAGAACTTCTTTAACTTCAAATAAACCATTCCTCCTGATGCTGTGAAGTCCGTCATATAACCCAGAACTAACAAAAGACCCTTTCCCAGCCATGTCCATCTTCCTTCCCCTCCAGCTGTTATACTCCCTTCATGTTACTTACCTGTCCGTATTCCCATGAAAGGGTTTTTTGTTTCTGTTTCCAGTTGAGTCAATGGCTTCTGTACGCAAGCTGCCATGTTGCTTCATACGATGCACCAGTGTAGGTGGTACAGGATGCATATGACTAAACTGGAAAGAGCAATACTTAAGGGGATGAAAATGAAGCAAGCAAGAAAGAACGCAGGAGCATTTTGTCTGCATGAGACACAAGAAATTAGGGTGACAGTTAAGAATTAGGCTAACCTACTGAAGACACTGTAAAAACATAAATGTGGCAGCACTGGGAGAATTATTGTACAAAGCAGGGTACACTGCAGTCTGCCACTCTCTCTCGTGCATCTCACCCATATAAACACTCACGACTATAATGTTTCATATAATGAAGAGATATTAGAGTTGGGAACAATAACTATTAAACAGGGACAAAGCAAAAGAAATTCAAACCAATGGCCTCAAGGTAAATGAATGTTGGTAGAGAAAACCTAGATGATGAATTATGTACATTGTTTTTAGCCTTTTAAATGTGGTAGTTACATGTGGGATCACCAGAAAACTGGTCTTGCTACTGGATGACATGTGAGAATAGTGCTGGCCTCTAAAAATCTATTTTTTTGCTAGCATTGCCGTAGTACAGGGGAACAGCACGCCAGGAGTTAAATTTCATGTGACTGCCATTTTTTATTTTGAGCAACTAAACACTCACATCTGGTCAGAAAGATAACTGGCTGAAAAGAAATTCTAATGGGGTATTGTGTATAATTACATTAAGAGAAGAAAGAAAATATTCAAACTGCCATCCGCTAGAATAACTGTGAAGACCTTTTTTTGCAGGATTTTGTGGTATTAAAGTTAAAAACTGCTAGGCTATAAATGCCTGGATTAAATCCTGCTCTTTCTAAAATTTCAATCTTACTTTCTTCTCTCGCACTCAGTATCTCCAGGCTGCAATTTGCATGTCCTTTTTGTACAATCATATTTGAATTAACACAAACAGATGTGAAATTAGGGCACGATAGGCAAGCCTACAGTGAACGGCTACTGAATAGTAAGATGCTGGAGCTAATGGTTAAGAGAATAATAATAATAATAATAATTTAAAAAAAACCTAAGTATTTAAACCCCAGCTGGTCTGATAGACTTTGAAACAGACACTATATTTTCTTTGCAGTGTAAATTGTTAAAAATGACATCATGAACATCTGACTAAATTATTTCCCATTAAAAGCAATTAAAGTAAGTTATATGTTGGATGTGGTTGGTCTGTTTCTAGCTTTTGAAAAAAACAAAACAAAATTCACTAATTACTTTTAGTAGACAGTAGAAACTATTTTCCTGAGCAAGGATAGCAGGTAGTTTCACCCCCACCTACATGACTAAACATCTCTCTCACCAACAATTTTGCTAATCACCTGTAGTCAGACTTTGTGTATTGCTGACAAAGTAGCAGTGCATTTCTGCATCATCTTTCTCCAATCTACGTTCCATGAAAGAATGGTCTGGAGTATGGCAGACACTCATCTTTCATCATCATCATCATCGCTTCATCATTTTTGATATTTTAAAGACTGCCAACAATTTGCTAGTTAAGTTTAGACGAGTGTTTTCAGTTTTTTAGTTTGTATTGGTTTTCCTATGTGGAAGCAAGGGACAGAAATACTGAACGGCACCTGGGGAACAGAAAGGCAGGATCTTATCTGATAGGTGGGTACATGGTGTATGTTAAAGAGGCAATATCCACTCCTGCCCAAAAAGCCAACATGGACTCCCACAAAAACATTTGCATATTTAATTGGTCACGCACACCACAAAATACTGCAATGCTTATCAAAATTTTGAATGAACTTTATACATTCCATTGAAAAAAAATTAACAGATGGTAGAGATGGATGGACACTAGAAAGAATCTAAATTAATTCTGTGACTGTCAAGACTTTAGTTTCAGCAAACAAAAGAAAACAAGCCTAATTATCCCTATGAAATTAAAATCCGATCAATCTGCAAGTGTTCAAGTAAATAGAAAAAAATAATATTGGTTATTGCAAAGGAAGGCTGCAATTGTCTGAGAAAGTAACAGCCTATAGTGTCTAGTTTACTTTCTAAATGAAGTGGAAGGTGGAATGGCCCTAACGTCCTTAAGAAAAAAGAACACACAACTTTCATTAACCAGATTACTGGCTTGCACTTTGTAACCCAATCCCTCACCACTGTCAGGCCATTGGCTTCTTTTTTTGTACAGCAGGAAAAGCTCGTGAGAACACAAGCTGCTTCTATTGGTCAGGGGTTGTCTGAAGTCAACAACCAGTGACCTAACAGGAAAGTCAGTCTGGGCCGCACTTCACATGCTTCCCTGAGAATGCTGTATGAATGAGCCCTTTGGATCAGGGCCTTTTCCCCTACCGTCGGAAAATGCTAACATGTTTGACACACAAAAATGACAGAAACAAAAACACGGGCAGATTCTTGCCATGCCTGCTCTAAATAGCACTAGTGGTGAAACCAGTTGTAGGTGGTTGGTTTTTTTTACATGTTAATATCAATCAAGCAGCAATTCGTTAAGTCAGGAGCAAGCAACTACTCTGAGTCCTGCTCACCAATCAGAAGTACTGACTCAGGATGTATTGTTCTGGAAGGCAACGACGGCCTGAATGGTAGAAGGTCCCTAATGGAGTCTTTGAATGGAGTCTTTCCATCAGACTTGGTTACTGGGTAGACTGGAAGTTGCCCCTTAGCATTTGATTCTTCTGCACATAAGGTAAAAACAAACATGCAGGCAGTGAGGCAGCTCCCCAGTCTGACCTGGGAAGGAAAATCATGGCCGCCATGCTGGCTTGGTGAGCGACATGCAATAAATGTGCCTGCCGCCAGAAGAGCTATCCCACTACCTGCATGACCTGGATGGGGGTGGGACACTCAACAGCCATCGGGGCAGTCAGCCCCCCCCTCACCCTGCACACAGCACTGCGCCCCCCCCACCCCCCATGACGTGCAGCCATGGTGAACAACCATGGCAGCCCCATCCCTGTGGCAAGGATAGGTGAGACCCAAACATACACTCAGGCCCATGTAGGCAGCCCTCGGCTCGGCATGCGTCTTCCGAGATTTTCTGGGGATGCGTCCTGGACAAGCCACCTCCTTGCCTGCGGAAGCAGATTCAAATCTGACGGTGCGTGAACACATGTATGGGCGGGTCCTGGACCACAGTGGGCCAATGTCACGTCTGTTAACACACATAATACGCAGCTTCTCAAGTGGCCTGTCACCCCAATAGAAGAGTAGCCATAAATGCAATGATGCAAAGATTAAGGGGTGTGTGTGTGTGTGTGTGTGCGCACATGCAGAAGTGCTATCCAACTCCCTTCTGGTGCTAAGTTCAGGATTGAGTATTGTATATTTTATTAAATAGTAACATTGTCATAGCTTTACAAAGATATTTAGTCATGTACCTAGAGAGGGTAAGGGTTGAAGAGGTTCTGGTAGCACGGGGCTATCTTTTTCCACCACAGAATCTTCTTGCGGAGGTTTATGCAATCTAGAAAGGAAAACCTATTGTCAATTCTAAGGTTTGCCAGACACAGAAAGAAACATTTATGGTGTATCAGTGTTATTAAAAAGATCATAATTAATACTCAGAATGCAAGGAAATTTCAAAACTTGACATTATTTTTATTTAATAAATTATATTAATGTAAAATGAGGAAAGGCTCACAACTGCTGTATCATTTTAAGTGACATATACTTAAATTTGAGATAACTCTTTACACAAGAATATAAGTAGTGCCATACTGGGTTGGACCAGCGGCCCATCTAGCTCAGCATTCTCTCTCTGAAAGTGGTTAGCTCTGATAGGTCAAGAGAAGGACATGTACAAGTCACGGACGTATGACCCATCTCCTGCAGACCACTCCCAACTACGGATAGCCAGAGGCTTTTATGGCTCTAGCCTCTAATGATGTATCCCATTTCTGTTTGAAGAGAGTTATGCTGCTGGCTTTCACAGCCTTCTCTGGTAAGGCGTTCCAGAACCATATTTTCTGCTATGTGAAAAAGTACTTCCTTTTGTTTGTTTTAAATCTGCTGCCATTTAACTTTGGAGACGTGTCCCCTTGATCTTTTATTGTGAGAAACAGCAAACAATAGTTCCGTATTTACTTTCCCCATGCCACTCATGATTTTATAAACTTCTATCATATTCCCCCTTAGTTGCCTCTCTTCCAAGCTAAACAGCCCCAAACTGTTGATCCTCCCCTTATATGGAATTAAATCCATCCCCGCTGTCATCCTTACTGGCCTTCTCTGAACCTTTTCCAGTTCTCTTTGGTCTTGGGCAACCAGAACTGCACACAATATTTAAGGTGGGGTCGTATCAAAGATTCATACAGCAGCATTATGATCCTTTCCCTCTTAGTTTCTATTCCTTTCACAATAATGCCTTCCATTCGGTTTGCCTTTTTGATTGCTGCCTTGCACTGAGCTGATATCTTCAGAGAGGGAAGCAAAGTGGTTTGAATGATGATCTTTTATTGAATCAACTGCTGTTGGTGGAAATAAGCACGCTTTTGAGCCACACAGGGCCATTCCTCAGGCATATAGCGTAGCCAGTCAAAATATATAAAGAGGCAGGTGACTAGTTGGGGGGTCATTTGAAAGGGAGAATAGTGCCAGACACAAAAAAGCAAAGGTATAAAAGCGGGGGTGTTAAGGATGTGTAGAAGACAGACATAGGTGTGGGATAAAAGGGAAACAGCTCCGGTGAAGGAAAATTGTGTAAGAAAGGATCTGCGAACATGGATTCTATATGTGGCAGGGTCTGAGAGTGGCAGAGAAGGAGACACAGAGTTAGGAATAATATAGAATATGAAGGAACTAGGTATATGAAGCGGCTGGAAAAAGTGGGGTTAGATAAGGTGGCTGGTGGGGGGGAAATCGTGCCAGACATTAAAATCAGAGCTATAAGGACACAGCTGTTAAGAATGTTAAGGGAGAGGGACATGGGAGGGAGCAAAGGGGAACAGCTAGGTGAAATAAAATCACAAAGGAACTGGGAACAAGTGACATGGTAAAATCTACATATGACAGGGGCTGCGATAGAGAGGGAGACAGAGGTAGGGAAAAATCTACCAGTAACACCAATTTACTGGTGTTACTGGTAGATTTTGCCCTGCCTCTGTCTCCCTCTTTGACTGACATCAGGCGTAGCTGTCTGTAGTTTCCAGGGTCACCTCCGGAGACCTTCTGAAAAATTGCTGTTACGTTTGCTAACCTCCAATCTTCTGGCACAGAGGAAGATTTTAGCAATAAGTTACATATTACTGATAGTAGTTCAGCAATTTAACACTTGAGCTCTCTCAGCACCATTGGATGAATACCATCTGGCCAGTGACTCGCTACAGTTTAAGTAGTCGATATGCAATAAGACCTCTTCTGGTGTGATGCTAATTTCAGATAATTCCTCAGATTCATCACTAACAAAAAATAATTCTGGTGTAGGTATCTCCCCAATGTCCTCTGCAGCAAAAACTGATGCAAAGAACTGATTTAGTTCCTCATCACTGGCCTTGTCGTCTGAGTGCCTACTTGATTCCCTGATCATCTAGCAGACCAACTGCCTCGCTAGCAGGTTTCCTTGCTTGGATGTACTGGAAAAAGCTTTTGGTATTGGATTTTACATCCTAAGCAAGTTGTTCCTCAAATTCCTTCTTATGTTTTACACTTTCTCTACTATTACTACTAATAATAATTTCTATAGCGCTACTAGTCAAACGCAATGCTATACAAATACACATAACATTACGAGTCCCTGCTCCATGGAGCTTACAATCTAAATCAAGACACAAAGACCTAGACAACTACAGAGAAGAGTCTTCCTACGAATAATGGACTACAGGATGCAGGGATTCAGTAAGTTTATTTATTTCAACTAACATGGTTGAGATCAACAAGACTATGATATGGATAGGGCCTGCGTTCATGATTTAAAAGCAATTTTGAAGAAATGGGCCTTCAGACAGGACTTGAATACGGACGGGAGGCAGCCTGACAAATCAACTCAGAAAGTTTGTTCCAAGCAAACGGTGCAGCAAGGTGGAAAGTGTGGAGTTGGCGATGGAGGAGAAGGGCACAGATAAGAGCACCTTGCCTGATGAACAGAGGCCACGAGTAGGGGTGTAGGGGGAGATAAGCGAGAGGCGAGGCACTGAGGCGCTGTAGAGTGAAGACGCTCGTAGGTGAGTAGGAGAAGCTTGAACTGTACGCGGAAGTGGATGGAGAGCCAGTGTATTGACTTGAGGAGAGGGGTTACATTCTCTGCCAGTGTCTATGCTTATTTCTATTTACCTCATTTGGAATACTTTTTGAAAGACAATTTTTTGACTCCAATTTAGCCATGTAGGCATTTGTTTGGTTCTCTTCCTGCCTTATTTTAATTTGTGGTATACATTTCATCTGGGAGTCTAAGATAGCAGTTTTCAATAGTCTCCATGCCTCTTGCAGGCCTTTGACCCTGATGACTCCCCTTTTAGTTTCCCCTTAACTAACTTCCTCATCTTTGCATAGTCCCCCTTCTGAAGTTAAACCCCCTTGTGGCAGACTTATTAGGTAATTCTCTCCTAATAGCATGTTAAACCTAATTTTATTGTGATCACTATTAGCAAGTGGCTCTGCCACCATTACTCCTTTCACTAGACCCTCTGCTCTGGTTAGGACCGGATCTAAATCAGCTTCTCCTCTTGTGTGTTCCAAGACAAGTTGCTCCAGGAAGCAGTCATTGATGAGGTCTAGGAACTTGGTTTCTACTACACATCCCAAGGAGACATTTTCCCAGTCAAGAGTAGTTAAAATCCCCCATTATTGCACTGCCTACTTTTGTAGGCTCCCTAAGCATTTCACAATCGCTATCAGCATCCTGGTCAGGGGGTTGATAATATAGCCCCACTACTATCCGGTTTCTGTTTAAACATGGAATTTCTTTCCATAGTGATTCTGGGGGAGACTTTGTATCATTTATCATTTTTATCATGCTTGACACAATGCTGTCTTTAACATACAAGGCTACTCCACCTTCAGTACGATTAACTGTCATTGCTATATATATTTTGTATCCCGGCATCACAGTGTCCCATTGATTGTTCTTATTCCACCATGTTTCTGAGACGCCTATTATATCAATATCCTCACTTAAACCTAAGTGCTCTAATTCCCCCATTTTGTTCTTGTGTTATTTTTTTGTTCAGTTTACTTCATGGTTTCCAATTCTAAAGAGTCTCCAGGGTGTGCTGTTGCACTGCACTATTGCTACACTTCAGTAGATGAAAGCAAAAAACAGCATGGAACACTTGCTGCCCAATGATCATTTCAGGATCTAAAGTGCTGCTTAAAACACTGATACTCAAGCTCCCTCTGATTTTAGATACCATCCTGGCATGATAAACAAAACAAATGGGATTTTATTATGCTCCCACTTTATTCCTGAAATCATGAACTGAACCTCGGAGCAATAATCGTCTAATTTCCTTTTGAACATTAACCTCCTTTTCCCTAATCTCCAGAAATGAACACGATGCATATATATTACCCCTCTAATAATCCAGCTCCTAATTCTGTTGATTTCTTTTTCTCATTCTCTATGCCTCCCTTGCCTGCTACCCACCCAAATGTCTTGTCGTGCAGTGGTCAAAATGAGAGTTTAATTTTTAAAAACTTTAGCTGCAATCCTTACACCATAATAAATGTTTAGAGAGCATTTATATAGGATTTGTAAAATATCATGCGCATCTATGGAGATAAACAAAGAGCTACCGTTATAGAATACAACATGCTGACTGCAATCCTTATTATTATTATTATTAAACATTTATAAAGCGCCAGTAACAACCTGGCGCTGTACAGAACATATAATCAGCTGCGGTCCCTACCTGTGGCTTACAATCTAAAAGACAAGGAGGGGGAGACAAGGAGAGGGGACAGCGGGAGAGACATGGGAGAAGACAAACAAACATTCAGGTGGATGCGAAGTCTCAGGCGCGTGTACTTGGCTTGGTTACAAGGTGGTCGGTAGCAGCAGTCAGCAGAGGAGGGCCGACAGTAAGAGCAAGGGGAAAGACTAGAGGGCATTGGGAAAGGCAGCAATCTAATTTGACCGGCGGCCTGGCTGCGGGACACACTTCTCCCCTCCCCCAACAACAACTGACCCGATGGGGGTTGGGAAAACGGCAGAAGCGGCGGAGCGAGCAGCAGGGCCAGAGCGGGCTCCACCAAAAACTGTGAGTTGCTGGCCCCTGGTTCTATCTCCCCCTCCCCCAGTTGGAGGAGAGGGCAGGGCCGGCGCTCCAGAGAGCGGGGACTTCCGGCCCAGAGGAACCAAAGGCAGCCGGTGGCCTGGCTGCGGGACACACTTCTCTCCTCCCCCCCCACAAAACAAGTGACCTGACGGGGGTTGGGGAAACGACAGTGGTGGCAGAGCGAGCAGCAGGGCCAGGGCGGGCCCCACCAGAACAACTTCGACGCTGGATATGGGGCAGTAGAGGTGGAGCGCGAGGTGATGTAGTCTGGTCCATCTTCTTCGAAATGACGCCATCAGGAAATGACGCCAGCCGATACTGTGGATGTCCTGGGGTCTGTTAGAGCCACCAGCTATTGACCGGTCTCCAACCTTTCCTTTTCAGGGAAGGTTATTGAACGGGCGGTGGAACTGCAGCTCCAGATGCACCTTGACAGAATCGGTTTCCTTGACCCATTTCAATCAGGGTTCCGCCTGGCTATGGCACAGAGACGGCATTGGTGGCCTTGGTGGACGATCTCCGCCGGGAGATGGACGCAGGACGTTCAACACTTCTGATCCTGCTAGATCTCTCAGCCGCTTTTTACACAGTGGACCATGGGCTGCTGTTGAGATGGTTGCAAGCCCTGGGGGGCCTGGACGGGACTGTCCTTGGATGATGATGATGATGATGATTATTATTAACAAACATTTATATAGCGCAAGCAGTGTACCTGGCACTTTACAAAGTAATAAAATAGACACGGTCCCTGCCCCTAGGGCTTACAATCTGAGAGACATAGGAAGGGGAACAGAGGGAGAGACAAGGGGTCTAACATTCATGAAGATGCGAGGTCTCAAGTGCACGTACTTGGCTTGGTTACGATGAGAATGACAGCAGGCAGGTCCATGTGGCAAGGATAAGGGTAAACAGATCGTAGGTATAGGAATAGTGGCTCAGCAGGATAAAGAGTCAGACAGAGCAGAGCGAAAGAGGTGAGTTTTAAGGAGAGATTTGAAGGTATGAAGGGAGGGGGCAAGGCGGATGTGGACAGGGAGGGAGTTCCAGGCATGGGGGGCAGCAAGTGAGAAGGGACGAAGGCGCTTAGGGGAGCAGGGAAGGCGTGGAAGGGTGAGAGAAGGGACAGAGGAGGAGCGAAGTGCACGGGCTGGAGTATGGAGGGCGATAAGTGCAGAGAGGTAGGGGGGAGCAAGGTTGTGAAGAGCTTTATAGGTGAAGACTAGGAGCTTGTGCAGGATTCGTTCAGGAAGGGGAAGCCAGTGAAGCGAAGAGAGGAGGGGCTGCACATGGTCGAAGCGACTGGCGAGGTAGATGACCCTGGCAGCAGAGTTTTGGACAGAGATGAGGGGAGAAAGGTGAGACCGGGGAAGGCCAGTGAGAAGGAGGTTACAGTAATCGAGGCGAGAGATGACCAGAGCATGAACAAGAGTTTTGGCAGACGAGACAGAGAGAAAAGGGCGAATCTTAGCAATGTTATGGAGGGAGAAGCGACAGGATTTAGCAACAGAGTCAATGTAGGGTTTAAAAGAAAGGGGTGAGTCAAAGATGAAGCCTAGGCTACGGGCTTGGGGGACAGGCAGGATGGTGACTCCATCAATAGTTATTGACAGTGAGGAAGGAGAGGAAGGATGAGGGGGGAAGATAAGGAGTTCAGTTTTAGCCATGTTGAGTTTGAGTTGACGTTGAGACATCCAGGTAGAGATGTCAGAGAGACAGTTGATGAGACGAGTTTGAACAGAGGGAGAGAGAGAAGGAGTAGAGAGATAGAGTTCCGTTCATTCCTCGCAGGGAGAAGCCAGCGGGTTTTCCTGGGGGCTGAACCTTCTAGCCCCCGGGCTCTGGATTGTGGCGTTCCGCAAGGTTCCATTCTGTCTCCATTATTGTTTAATGTATATATGCAGCCCTTGGAAGAGATTGTGAGAGGGTTTGGTGTGCGTTGCCACCAATATGCTGATGATACCCAGCTTTACTTCTCTTTTCAACTGACCCAGGTCCTGCTGTCCCAGTGTTTGGAGGCCGTGGTGGATTGGTTGCAGCAGGGCAGACTGAAGCTCAATCCTGATAAGACGGAGGTGATGGCGGTGGGTAGGGCGAAGGAGGTGTTTGATCCCCTCGTACAGGGGGTCCGCCCTCCTGTAGCCCAGCAGGTTTGGAGTCTGGGAGTACTGCTGGACTCAGATCTCCGTCTGGATTGGCAGGTGGAGATGGTGGCTAAAGCTGCCTTCCGCCAGCCGCATCTGGTACAGAGGCTGCGTCCATATATTTCCAGACCCGACCTGGCCACCCTCATCCATGCCTCGAGGTTGGACTACTGCAACGTGCTTTACGTGGGGCTTCCCCTGATGCTGGTTCTGAGTCTGCAGCTGGTGCAGAACGCGGCGGCTCGTCTCCTTATGGGGACGAGCTGACGGGAGCATATTACTCCCGTGCTCCGCGCGCTGCACTGTCTGTCTATAGCGTACCGAGCCAGATTCAAGGTGTTGGTCTTGGCCTTTAAAGCCCTACACGGTCTTGGCCCTTCATACCTCAGGGACCGCCTCACCCTCCGTGCCCCAGAGTGACCCCTTCGGTCCACCGGGGGCACCTTATTGGAGGTCCCCCGTGTAAAGCAGGGGGCCACAATGGAGATGACGTTCTTGGTGGCCGTGCCGCGTTTATGGAACTCCCTCCCAGAGGAAGTCCGTCTGGCCTCAACTCTGTTGGCCTTCCGCCGGGCCTGCAAAACCTGGCTGTTCTCCCAGGCCTTCGGAGGAGGGGATGGTGGGTTGGAATAAAAATCTTGGGGTGGTGGTTGTTTTTAGGAGGGTTTAAGATGTTTTAATTTTTTATGTTTTATTGTTGTTTTATTTATTGTTTTATTGTTGTTTTAAATTGTGATTTTTTTGTGTTGTAATCTGCCCCGAGATGCCATGGGCATGAGGGGGCAGCTAAGGAATGAAAATAAATAAATAAAAACAATACTTACTCCAGAGTAATCCGATTGACTTCAATGGAAATACTCAGGAGTAAATGGATTGAAAATCACAACCTACGGGTCAAAGTTGCCCAAAGACAGAAAAAATAATTCAAAGCTACCAAAAAAACCTCCACTACCATATGTCCACAAATACATAACAACTGCGTGCATCTGAATGTTAATTTAAAGTTCTAAATAAAGCTACTTAATTCTTCAGAAAGAAAAGTTACCATATGTACGCAAATCCGAGTTATGAAAGTTCATAAGGGTCAGGTGTCTTTTCTTGGAAACAGAAAACTTAACCACAAGAAGAATTTACTGACTGATCAAAGGATTGCCTGGAAGCTGCAGTATTCTTTTTGTCTTATTTGATTACACCTCATGGGGACTGAGTCTGAGCTCCTTTGAAAGTGCCATTTTCAGTTTTAAAAAATGTATCTGAATGCAGCCATGAAGCCTGTGATTCTAGCCTTGCTTTCCCATTGAGCAGAAAGTATTCCAAAGGCTTCAGCAATACAAGCAAGGTGGTAGATGTGACTTGGTAGAGAATTTTACAGCTTCCACAATCTAAGGAAGCACAGGAGTGTCTTTCTATTAAGGGATAATGTTGCTCAAGACACACAACTCCTAAGCGTAACTGTTTTTTTTGTTTTTTTTTTAAATAAAACAAAAATAGAAGACTGTTTTCAGCAGAATCAACATGTCTTATGAAGGTTCTGAATTCCATTAAATAGTAACTGCACATTACACAGCTCCAAAGTAAATGTTTACATCTAATCCATATTAACAATTTGTTTCAAAAAATTATCAAAATCATTAATAAAAGGAATCTCATTAAGTAGTAAGTGCCTGCAAAGCAAATTCCCACCCAGCAAAATTCAGCCTTCTTTTAAAAGCAGAAGAGAACACACACTACTAAAAAGACCCAAATATAATTGTTTTACCTATTTAAAAAATACTTGCCTGCTTTCATCCCAGGATTCTTTCTACAATGAACTACAGTCATTTATTCTTTTTTAAATGTAACAAATCTAAACACATTGATGAAATGTTTGCTAGTAGAACTATTTTTCTACCTGAGGATACAATAAATAAACATTCTGTGCAAGCATTCCATATTGCTCTGAAGAAGAAAAAAAAAAAGCCATCCCTTCTTCCTTTCTTGTTTTTATGAACCATCCGGGAGTCAATCCTGGAGCGGGACGCCGACCTCGTGTATATTACAGAGACCTGGCTGGACAATGAATCTGGGCCTATTCTGGCTGATCTTGTTCCACCTGGGTTCTCTGTGCAGCATCAGACTTGGCTGGACAGATTTGGGGGGCAGGGCGGTGTAGCCATTGCTTTCAAGGATGCATTGTCTTTTAGGAGATAATCGGTGCAGATTAGGGGTGCTGCTGGTGTACCGTGCACCCAACTGCCTGGCGGCATCCTTACTTGCTCGTGCTGATCTGGTGTCAGATGTGATCCTCCGGACCCCTAGATTAGTGGTCCTGGGGGACTTTAATATCCACACTGACACCAATCTTGGAGGAGCGAGGCATGAGTTCATGGCCTCCATGACAACCATGGGCCTGTCCCAAATCATCTGTGGCCCCACACATGAGGAGGGACATACACTGGATTTGGTTTTCTGCACCGGCCTTGA
>QEPC01011901.1:11026477-11054354 GCA_003113815.1 Sphenodon punctatus | reverse complement strand
CCCACTCACTCCACAATGTGGTCAAGGTTGGTAGTACAGTTGGATTTACTAAAGGATTGGATAAATTCTTGGAGGATAGGTCTATTAATTATTATTATTAACAACAAGTATTTATATAGCGCCAGCAACGTACCTGGCACTTTACAAAGTAATTGAATAAGGGAGAGACAAGGAGTGTAACATTCACGAGGATGCGAGGTCCCAGGTGCACATGCTTGGCTACATCAAGAATGATGGCTGGTTGGTCCATGTGGTGAGGATATTAGCACACAGACCTTAGGTAACAGATTGTACTGGGTGGAGGGTATCAGCAGGAGTTAGGTGAGGGGAGCGAGGAGTCGGGGAGGGCAGAGCGGAAGAGGTGAGTCTTGAGGAGGGATATGAAGGTATGAAGGGAGGGGGCAAGGCGGATGTGGGCAGGGAGGGAGTTCCAGGCATGGGGGGCAGCTAGGGAGAAGGGACGAAGGCGGTTAGGGGAGCAGGGAAGGGCGAGAGAGGGGACAGAGGAGGAGCAGAGTTCACGGACTGAAGTATGGAGGGAAATTAGTGGCTAATTAGCCGTCTATTAACGGCTATTAGCCAAGTAGGTCGGGGGGGGAGGGGTGGGGGGTGTAATCTCTGACTGTTGGGAGTTTGGAGGAAACAACAGGGAACGGCTCGTCCCATTATGACCTGTTGAGCACTTCTCCCAAGTGACAGAGATTGACCACGGTCAGAAAAAGGATGCTGGGCTTGATGGACCATTGGTCTGACCCAGTATGGCACTTATGTTCTTATTAACTTGGTTACCATTATAGTAAAAAATATGGACACAAATTAAAGGCAAAATGTTTTCACGTGAGAGAGACCTACGTTGAGGTTAAACTGATTAAGTACTATTACACCAAATGTCAAATAAGTTGCATTGCTATAGATTGTAATTCAATATTACAATGTAGTTATAGTTTAAGATGCTATGACAATGATCCTTTCCTTCCATATTAAAAGTAAAGCAGGGAGAGTCAATATAAAGACAGGACTCTACACCTTGAGGATCAACTCAGTCCTGTGTCTTGGCCTTCCAAAAACCTTTTCCTTAGTTCAGTCCCCCAAGCAGTCACTCACATAGCTCTACCCTGAGCATCCAGGCAAGGGGAAGATGAAGTTGACCTATTCAGGCTCTTGTATTGTGCTCACTCTCTTATAGAAATAACTTATCATAATCTCTAGGTCAAATTAGGTCAGGAAATACAACCCGATGATTGGGAGCCAAGAGTGAATGGCAGGGAATGGATCACTCCCATTATGGCCGTTAATACACGGACACGGGTGGGTGTTTCGGCAGTGTGTGTGTGTGCGTGTCCGTTTACATGGACACTCACCCACACAGTCTCCTCCATTTTACCGGAGGGTTCTGTGGGTGGAGATGGGTGTGCGGCGGGAGTACGCGTGCACAAACACCCACTGCCGTAGGGTTTACATGGGCACACACCCGTCGCACACCCATTCCCCCCCCCACCAGCGGCCGTGTACATGGACTGCCCCCCTGCCACACACCCGCCTGAAAGGGGGCGGGGTGTGTGTGTGGTGCGTCCCTGTAAAAATGGCCTATGAGTCACTGGGTACTTCTCTGAAGCTACTGAAAATGGCAACTGTCAGAGACAGGAGGCTGGGATCGATGGATCATTGGTCTTACTCAGTATGGCATTTACGTTCCTAGGTTCTAGTAAAACTGAAGCTAACTTCATGCGCACTGGGAAGCAAGCAGCAACCATGCAGACCTTTTGAGATCTGCTCACCTTAATAAAGAAGAAAATCCCAAATCACAATCCCAAGGTCTGAAAATATGGACTCACCAGTATGTGAAAATACTGCCAAGTAGTACCCAGGAGCTCTGAGAACTGTAACCAGGTTACTTATTTAAACTATTAATTCTTTATGCGAAACATTTAAGCACAGTTGGCAAACAAAAGCTCTTTGTCTAGGAACAGAACACAAGATATTAGCATTCACTCACATTCATTTCATACATTTTACTTCAATTTAAAATTAAAGTGACAAACCGTTGGGCTTTTCAAGTTACCGTTTCAAAAATAAATTTGCATCAATTTGCAATTCCTGAAAATGGTAACGTCCATGTCACTTACATGATTTTCTTGCTTGCAGTTCTTCGGAAATAGGGTCTTTCGGACGTATGAAAAGCAGGGTCTCTTTTCCTTAAAATAAAACAGCAGAACTGTAACATTTGTATTAAATCTATTTGTTTTGTGAGAAAGATACGCATAGCTTAAAAGTCTATGTAAAACTGCATGTTTTTTTTCTTAATCTGAATCAAAAAAGCTATCAAAAAGTCAAGTGAAAATGTTCAGAAGTGAGAACACAAACTTTAATCTCATCACTGAGGCTGGAAAACATAAATTGAATCCCCTTCACTCAATACTTGGACAGGAAAGCTTTTCATTCAGTCCCAAACTCTCTCATACAGTGAAAACAGACATGACTGCACCACAATCGCAAACGTGACAGCGGCCCGCAGGTCGCAGTGGGCCAGAGCCGGTTACTGTCACATTTGTTCTCACCCATAAGAGCACTTGAAAAGTTCTGAACATCTTTACTTTTCTCCCACTGCTATGTTTTTGGAAGGTTGTCCAAAAAAGTATATGTCCACTCCAAAAAAATACTGGCACATAAGCAGTGCCATACTGGGCCTGTCTAGCCCAGCATCCTGTCTCTGACAGTAGCCAGCTCCGGTAGCTTAAATACAAGTCATGGAGGTATGACCCATCTCTTTCTGACCTCTCCCAACTACTGGTAGCCAGGGGTTTAAGCCCCAACTAATAGCCATTTATGGCTCTATTTTCTAAGAATTTATCCAATGTCTGTTTGAAGTTAGTCATGCTACTGGCTTTCACAGCCTTCTCTGGCAAGGAGTTCCAGAACCGTATTGTCCACTGTGTGAAAAAGAACTTCCTTTTGTTCGTTTTAAATCTGTTGCCATTTAACTTCAGGGGCCCTTTGTTCTCTTATTGTGGGAAGGGCAAACAACAGTTCCTACTTACTTTCTCCGTGCCACTCATGATTTTATAAACTTTATCGTATCCCCCCCTTAATCACTTCTTCTCCAAGCTAAACAGCCCTAGCCTGTAGAGCCGTTCCTCTTATGGAATTCAACCCATCCCTTTTAACATCCTTGTTGTCCTTCTCTGAACTTTTTCAAGTTCTATTATATCTTTCTTGAAATGGGGCGACCAGAACTGCACGCAGATTTATAGAGAAGCATTATGATACTTCCCCTTTTGTTCTCCATTCCTTTTGCAATAATGGCTAGCATTCGGTTTGCCTTTTTGAGTGTTGCTACACACTGAGCTGCTGTCTTCAAGGAACTATCAACAGTGACGAGATCTTTCTCCCAAGTGGTTACACCCAGATTAGAACATAGCATCATGAATGTAGAGTGAGGATTATTTTTTACTACGTGTATCATCTTGCACTTATCAATGTTGAATTTCATTTGCCATTTTAATGCCCATTCACCTAGTCACATGAGATCCCTCTATAGTTCCTTAGTCTGCCTGGGCCTTAACTATCTTGAATAATTTGGCGTCATCTGCAAATGTAGCCACCTCACTCTTTATCCCCTTTCCCTTGCAAGATCATTAATGAATATGTTCAACAATACTGGTCCCAGTACTGGCCCTTGAGGCACCCCACTAACTGCCTCTCTCCAACTTGAAAAATGACCATTTATTCCTGCCCTTTGTTTCCTATCTTTTAACTAGCAGCTACCAATCCATGACAGGATTCTTCCTCTTATCCCATCACTACTTGTTTGCTCAAGAGTCTCTGCTGAGGGGCCTTGTCAAATGCTTTTTGAAAAAACAAATATACTATATCAACCGGCTCATCATTATCCACATGCTTGTTTGACATCCTATGCCACTAATTTCCCACATTATGACATAAGATCTTTTGAGTCTAACTAGGGATAGGCCAGTTCTAAAGCAATTTTGGGTCACTATACTGAAACCATTTGCTCAGTTTTTAAAACGGTCTTACATAATTTCTTGCCAAGTTTTAAAAATGAGATTACACAAGGATTAATGAAAGGAGAATTGTCCTGTGCTCTTTTGCTTAAAACATAGGAAATAGGTCCATACTTATGCATGTACACACTAAACGTTCAGTGTTCTCAAAAAATACATTACAAAAACAGAACCCTTGAAAGTTCTCTCCTCTCTGTTTTAACAAATGTAATCCTGAGATCCTGTCAGCAAATGACAAGACTTTACGTTCTATGCATATCAGCATGGAAAGAAAGGATGTGTGTTCTAAGTTAAGGAGAAAAGATACTGAATCATATCTTGGTTCTACATTTTTGGAATAAAGCATTTCTTCTCCACTATAATGGATATTACCTCCTTATCTAGAAACTGAAATGAGATACACAGGATGCTTGCAAGTTAATGATTTATCTGGAAATGTCTGACTTTGCTTGCAAACAGTCCCCAACACTGCAGCCCTGATGCCAAGTCCACTCCCACACAAATGTCCATTTCATAGTAACTAAGCTGCTACGGGCCTGTTATACACTGACTGGAGGCTTTCCCTACCTAGCAAGCATTGTTAGGTAGGGTGGGTTTCCATTGCCAGTGCAAAAGACACCTGTCTGCTTCTAACCTGAAATAGGAACATTTACTGTTTACCAATGAAGACAACATTGTTTAAAGATGGGTAATTCTTACTCCGCATGAGCCTAATTCTGCTCCAGCCAAAATCAATGAAAGTAGAAGCAAGCCCTAGATGTCTTGTAGGCCTACAGGAGATCTTTGAAAATGGGATGTTTAAAATTAGCTGTATTTTATGCAAAAGGCTTACTGATCAGTCTTGGTACAAAGCTCAAGCTTTCTTTTGACGGGATTCTTTCTGGTTACTATACTTGGATTATACTGCTCTTGAGGAGAAGCATACTGTGAACTGAGCAAAGAGTCATCTTCTTTATCTTGGTGGTGCCTTCTTTCTCCTTTTTTAACACCATCATTTGAAATATCAGTGTTTTTCACAGCTGTATGAGAGTTGGATGGCTGTCTACCTTCCTGTAACAGATAAATAATGAGAGTGATGTTACTTCCAGTATTTTTTAAAAATGTAGTAAGCTTGCCCTTCATTTGGTTTTCCTCCATGAATTTTGATAAAGCTCTAGTCCTCAACTCTCAATTTACATACATAAAATTGTTCACTCAGTTAATATAACAAGTTCCAAAACATTCACAGTAAGTACTCTCACCGTGATCTATTACTAAAATTGAGTAAATCATTAAAACTTTTGAAACTTAGAACTATGACTTTCAAACTTCTTTTGCTCTCAAAATGGTAAATTCAGTTAATCAAGAGACAATATACGTGGGTCCTAAATTCAAATGCACAAGATCTCAGTTGTAATTATGATCATAGTGTCGTAAGTACTATACTATTAATTCTCAAGCACTGTACCTGAACTGGTTCCACTCCTGAGGAATCTTCAGTTCTACTGCTACAGCTGACATATCTTATAACACTAATTATCCCCTGAATAGCAATGCGCTTGTGCTCCCTGTAGTGCAAGTTTTCAATCTCCTTTTCCATTTCACTGATGGTTGTCAAAACTGATTCGACTGCAAAAGAGCAATTCCCTAAAACTTAGTCGTTTAAAGCAGCACAATACCACAAAAAGTATGAACACTTGATTCATAAGAGAAATATAGAAAAAAACGTATTATGAAATTTAAACTTTAGAGGAATTTTAAGTCCTTTCATTTCCAGAATGTCTGGGATCAGTTATTTAGTCTGTTCCAGGCAAGTATCAATCAAAAGTGTGTAGTTTTTGTTATTTAACAAATAATTGCTGAAGCTATCATTACCATTATTACATTTCATATTCTTCAATAAGACACACTGTTTCCAGCCGACTGGACATTTTGTGTTGTAATGACATCTGCCTTTACTAAATATGTAGATTACAAATCTAGAAACCATCTTCAGCCGCTACGCAGCGATGAATCTTACCATAAATGACAGTCTAGAAATTAAGAACCCACCATACAACTCTTTGTATGAACCAAGAGTAAATCTACAAGTTCTTCACATCCTTCAGACCAAAACCCTGATTTTGAAAGACTTACATACGTGCTAAACTTTACTGTTATGCAAGGAGTTAGATGTAAAAAAATGTAGGTCTGGGGCCTAAATTACGAACTCCTTATATTTAGGAAAAAGGCTCGCAGAGAAAGAAGCCCAAATACAGCAAGTACTACAGTTCATAATACCTTTATTGTTATTACAATACTTCACAAAAGTATGCGGAGCTGGTGGGAAAGGATAATATCCACCAATGGCAGTTTTCTCCATGTGATCAGCTTCTCTTTGAGTTTTAATCCACTGGATAAAGCTTTTCACTTTGGTATCCTTAGCATATGGCTGGCCTTTGTGCCACCCTATTAAAATAAAAAAGGTTTGGGTATTACAGCCTAAGAATCAAAGAGATTAATGTAATTGGCTTTAATACATACTCACACCATCCTGAATGTTATGCAGCAATACAAAGAAAGGCATTTTAGAAGTGTTAAACAAGTCACTTGTACCTGGTGGCTTCATGAAGAAGCATCATGGGATCTCTAAGTGCCACTTGGATTCCTAGCCTACCTACTAAGTACTTGTTTGGGTATAAATAACTGTTTTCACTTTGTCTTCCCCCGAATACTCAAAAGGATCACAGCTAATGGTACTGAGATGTAGATATGTGCACGTATAGCTGAGATCCTGCATGCATGGTGCCCCACGAAAAGTTCCCTGCCTCCCAACTTTGTGGCCATCAGGCAGAGGCAGAACTGCTGCAGTAGATGTGGATGGCAATATGGCCAGAAGACGGGGAATTTGCTTAGGACACCATATGCGTACACACGGGTAGGTTTCATCCATGTACACACCACGATGCATGCGCAGACCTTGGGTCAAGGCCTAATGTCTTCATCTATTCAGATTGCAGCATCAGAGCTTTCTTCACTATTCCTAGTATCACAGAACAAATCAAATGACACTAAAACATTAAAATATTTGATGGAAGAGAATCAACCTAATTGAATACAAGATAAACAGCTACCCTGGGCACATTCATATTAGAATAAAGATTATTAAAACACTGCAGGAATGAACAATTGATGATTCTTACTTAGTATGGACCAATCCGACAAATCATGGATACTTTTATTAGCATTCTCTCAAATTTAGCATGCTGGTTGTGGGGGGAGGGACAGTCACATTCTCTCTCTCTAATGCTACATTATTCTAACTTCTAATTTCTGTGACAATATAATTGGCTCATAATTGTTTTCAATCATACTGTCTTCATTGCCATTTGGACACACTCTTTCATGGACTGCCTAGAGTGCACCAGACATCAAACTAGAAAAAACCCAACCACTTATCCCACTATGGGAAAACTTACAAATGCCCACAGCAGAATGTTTTTACCTATATAATCTTGCTATGTAGGAAACGGCAATTGGTTTACTTACTGGTGAATTGCCCTGGGTAATGTGCAGGATGGGAGCTCTTTTCAGCCTGGGATGATCCCCGCTTAGGCCAGTAGGAGGCAGACTAAGATAAAGTTGTGACTGGCCATGAGTAGAGGGGGTCCATCCCTCCCACTTGCCAGTTGTTCTCAAAGCTGTAGGAGAAATACTAAAAACCTCCAACAAAAATAAATTAACTAGAAACAAAACCCAGGGACTGGCTGGAATGCTGGCAGGGAGGGAGAGAGACTGTAATCCCTACCCTGAAAACTGAATCCCCAAGTCCCCCAACCACTACCTGCAGTTAGCATTTGGCCGCTTGATCCCCACCTAGCGGGTGGGCCGAGTTCCCGTCCTGCACATTACCCAGAAGGGCAATTCACCGGTAAGTAAACCAATTGTCCTTTCTCCTGGGATGTGCAGGATGGGAGCTCTTTTCAGCCTGGGATCTACCAGAGCAGTGCAGAGTAGGGTGGGAAGCGGGGGATCGAGTTTACTAAGGACAGACTGAGTCCATCAAATCCACCCGATAGTGTCGGGTGAATGAATGGGAATACGCCCATGTGGCCGCCCTATAAATCTCTGAACAGGAAGCCCTAGCACTGAATGCTGCAGAGGCAGCTGACCCACAGGTTGAGTGGGGAAGAACAGACTGAGGAGGCATGGCCCCAGAGGCCTTGTATGCCTCCAAAATACATGCCGCAATCCAGCCCTCAATTGCTGGATGAGAGGCCTTATTGCCCCTTTTCCGAATAGTGAACTCCAGCAAAAGGGCTGAAGACTTCTGAAAGGAGGCTGTCCTCTTAATGTCCATTTTTAAAGCCCTACGAAGGTCCAATGTGTGCCACTTCTTTTCCAACCTGTGGACTGGTTTGGGGCAGAAGGAAGGAAAGAAGGAAGGATGATCTCTTCCTGTCTGTGGAACAAGGAATTCACCTTCGGGACAAAGGCCGGGTCGAGATGAAGCACAACCGAGTTTGGCTTAAAAATGCAGAGCGTTGGGTCTATGGAGAGAGCCCCAAGCTCAGAGACCCTCCTAGTCAAGGTAATTGCAATGAGAAAGGTAATCTTAATTGTGAGAAAAAAGAGACACACAGAACGCAGGGGCTCGAAGGGAGGGGTGGTGAGGGCATTTAAAACTAGATTGAGCCGCCAGGTGGGAAAACGGTGGACCACAGGAGGTGCCAGAGCCCTAGCTCCCCGCAAAAATCGTCTGACATGGGGGTGACCTGAGATACCCCTACCCCTGATGGTAGCTAAGGTCTCGTTGAGGGCTGCCACCTGACGGGTGAGAGTGCTAGCCCGGAGCCCCCTACCTAGACCCATTTGGAGGAAGTGCAAGATGTTGTTAATTCGTGGCTTCATGGGGTTCACATGATGTTCTGAGCACCAAGCCACAAAAATCCTCCAAGTAGACTGATAGATCTGAATGGTAGAAAGAGTGGTCAGCACAGCTTCAGAGTAGCCCAAGGTCTTCAGGGCTTCACACTCAAGAGCCACACCATCAGCTGTAGAAACTGTGGGTTGTTGTACAGGACTGGACCCTGAGACAGCAGGTCGGGATCCGGGTCTAGAAACGGTGGGTCCTGTTGGGACAGATTCACTAGATCGGCGAACCATGGACGACGTGGCCACTTGCGGGCTATGAGAATCACCGTTGCCTGTTCCCGTCAGATCTTGGCGATCATAGTGCTGAGGATCGAGAAAGGGGGGAAAGTCATATTGGAGCCCCTGAGGGCACTGAACGTTCAAGGCATCCATGGCTTCCACTCGAGGAGAGCAGAACCGAGAGTAGAACCTCGTGCACGTGGTGTTCCGGCTCGAGGCGAAGAGGTCGATTATTGGGGCACTGAAGTGGTTGCATATTTGCAGAAACGCTGTCAGGGAGAGAGCCCACTCCCCCGGATCCACCGGCCTGTGGCTGAGCCAGTCCGCTGTGATGTTTTCTTCTCCCTTTATGTGTTTGGCAGAGAGAGAGAGAGAGAGAGAGAGAGAGAGAAAGATTGGCTTCCACCCAAGTTAGAAGACTGGATGCTTCCTTGTGCAGGGCGGGGGCTCGGGACCCTCCCTGGTTGCGAATGTATGTCATCGCTGAGGTGTTGTCCATTAGAACCAGTAGATGCGACCCCTTGATCTTCAGAGTGAAGTGGAGGAGTGCCAGGTGGAATGCTCTGAGTTCCATCCAGTTCACTGAGTGTCTCCTGTCCCTTGGTTGCCAAGTGCCCTGGATGTATTCCGCATCCATGTGAGCCCCCCAGCCCAAGAGGCTGGCGTCGGTAGTGATGATCTTTCTCACAGGATTGGTCAGAGGAACGCCCTCCCGGAACCTATGAGGGAGAATCCACCAGACGAGGGAGTCGAGGACCTGCTGAGGGGGAGAGTGCAAGACCCTGGTCTTTTCCATAATCTGCCATTGATAAGGGCAGAGAAAGGACTGGAGAGGGCGGAGATGATGTCTGGCCCATGCCAGGTGTTGGATGCATGAGACGAGGAGCCTCTGTAGTGACGCCAGGTGAAAAGCAATACTCAGTTCTGAGAACGGGCATGCTCTATAAGAGTCCTGATCTTGTGCTGACGTGCCTCTGTCAGAAAGATGCGATCCCCATGGGTGTCGTTGATGACCCCAAGATGTCCTATGTGTTGCATGGGACTCAGGAAGCTTTTTTCTTCGTTTATTACAAACCCGTGTGCTGCGAGGGACTGCAGGGTCGTTTGCACTGCCATTGCCACCTCGCCTTGCGTGGGGGCTTGGACTAGAATGTGGCCTAGACAGGGATGGAGAGTGATGCCTCTTACTTGGGAGACTGGCGAATAGGGGAATCAGAACCTTTGTAAAGGTCCTGGGCGCCGTGGCAAGGCCAAAGGGGAGAGCGCGGAACTGCCAACAGTGAGAGGCATACCAGAAGCAGAGCCATTTCCGATGGAGCGGGAGGATGGGAATGTGTAAGTAAGCGTCGCGCAGATCCACTGATGTGAGCCATTCCCCCTGCTGAACGGACTTGGTGATGGAAGTCAGGGTTTCCATCTTGAACCTCTTGAGCTGGACAAACTTGTTTAATGTTTTGAGGTCGAGCACTGCTCACCATTGGCCTGACTTTTTTGAGACCAAGAACAAGATGGAATATAGACCTTGGCCTCTCTGAGTAAGGGGGACTGGCTCGATGGCCCTTATATCTGTAGGCGCCTGATCTCTGCTTCCATGGTGGCGTGCTTTGCTTTGTCTTGTACAGTGGGGGATATCCAACAGAGCTGTCTGGGGGGACAGCGAAACTCTATTGCATAACCCCAGGAAATGGTCTCGATCACCCAAGCGTCTGAGGTGGTGCTGTGCCACGAAGGGGGAAATGCCAGGAGACGAGCACCTACCGGAAGTTGGATGTCGAGGGCGGTTGGCGATCCTGGATAAGGGTGGTCAGGAGTTCTGCTTGGGCTGGTGAGATGAAGGGGTGGTCCCGGCAGCCCTGCGTCCAGAAGAAAATCTACCAGCTCTGCGGCCCTGGCCTCGGGATCCCCTGCCTCGGAAGAACCAGGAGGGAATGTTCCAGTCAGCGTCACGTCTCCTCGGAAAGGAAGAAGGGAAAGCTCTATTAAAAACTCTAGCTCGTGTACTACTAGAGAACTGCTGGAGTGACAGCTTTTTGTCCTTGTCACTGGCCTCTTTCAACACCGTCAAGGTTGGCTCCAAACAGTTTCCCCCCTTTAAACAGGCCAGACACCAAAAGATTCTTTGCATGACTGTTGGCTCTCCAGGACCTTAGCCAGAGTCTACGCCTAGCAGAGACATTGGCTGCCATGGCACAAGCAGACCAAGCTACAGCGTCTGTAGTGGCTGTAAAGATAAAAGAGGTGGCCAAGGTAATATTTCTAGACAATTTACGGGTCATCTGACCGGAGACGGCTGGGCTTTGGCCGAGCTTAAACCACTTAAGAATGGCTCTGGCGCAGTAGGAAGAAGCCAGGGACATACATAGTGTAGCTGACACGGCATCAAAGGCGTGCCGAAGCGCCGTCTCGACCCTCCTGTCCGTAGGGTCCTTTGGATATACATCCCCCTCCGTAGGAAAAACAGACTTACGCGCTAGCGAGGCAGCCACTGCATCGACCCTCGGCAGTGAAAAGAACAGGTCTTTGTTCTTGAAGAACGAGTACAGCGCTTGCTGCGTCCTGTTCAGTCTGAGGGCCCGGTTCGGCTGTTGCCACTGTGGTAATAATTCTCTCAAAGGCCCTATCAAGTACAATACCCTTGTCTCTTGAGGCAGTCTTGGGGATGTATTCCCTCTCGGATTCATCACCTGAGGAATCGGAGTGGCTGCTCTTACTAGCCTTCTCTATCAACCCCAGGACCCTTTGAACTCTTGAAAATAGTTTGAACTTGTGGGACCCCGGGAACTCACAATGTTGCTCACTGAAGGTGGATGAAGAGGCCGGGAGGGGCAAAGAATCCTCCTGTTCACCCTGGTCTGATATCTCACCCTTCTCCTCCTCGTCCTGCTCAGAGGAGGGAGGCCCCCCACCAGAGGAATTGTCTACGGCCTCCTCATTAATTAACTCCTCCCGAGAGAGGAGCTGCCTGGGCTGAGGCTCTAGCACTCTTGATGCCCCCTGAGGTGGCTGTGAAAGGGTATCCTCATCATCCGAAGAGGAACCAATTTGCTGCAACAGGGTCTGCTCTGCAGGTCTCTTGTGCCTGCGGGCAGGGTGTACTGTTTGCCTCTGCCCGCCTCCCTAGACTGGCCCTTACAACCCCTACGGGGAGGGGAAAGGGGTCTCTTTCTTCCAAGGGGCCTATTCCTCTGCTGAAGAGAATCGAGAGTTGAAACAATTTTATTCAGGGTCTCGAGTTGCAATAACTCGATTTGGGAGAGCCCTGTCCTGCTGGAGACCTCAGCCGGGGGAGGGTCAGGGCATGGAGACCCCGAAGGCTCAGAGCTGGGGTCATTACCCGAGCTTCTAGTAACAGGAGCCATCTGGGGTAGAGGTCGCCACAGAGACCAACTGCAACACTCAGGGACCCTGAGAGTCTGTCACCCCCTGCCAGCAGACCCTTGAGAAAATTTGAAAATCGGAAATAAAATAAAAGGGATTGGAAGTGATAGTAAGCCGCCTGAGAGGCTTGGCCTTCCCGCCCAAAAAAAAGGGGGGGAAAGACCAAACTATGCTGCAGGGCCAGAAAGAAAAAATTGTGCCTCCCGCTGCTCAGGAAGCACCGCCGGAGCAAGAAAGGGGGCGCCAAAAATGATGAAGCTCGCCCAAAAGCGCTTCCCACGGGCGCACCTCGGGAAAGTGACTCACCGCGAGCGGGAGAGCTGAGGAGGCGGCGGCCGAAGACGCGGCTAAAAACTGCCGGGGAACGCCAAGGATGGCGTGGGGAGGAGCGCTGGGGCCGAGAGCAGCAGCTGGCATCGTAACTCCAGAACCGGCAGTACTACCGTCCCGAGAGAGACAGGGTGGGGCGGCGGCGTGACCTAGGGGCAGGTGCCCTGTTTTTAGCTAGGGCTGGGATGGTGGCAGGTCTGAGAGCCGCGAGCGGGGCGCCCGAAGGGACCCTGCCGCACCTGCCCTTCCCAGGACTCCGCGCCCGAAGGGACGGGTCCTGAGGAGCCTAGGTGCCTGCTGAACGGAGGGGGGGAGAGGGGAAGGGAACCTTAGCCTGCCTCCTATCCAGTTAGAGGCAGAGAAACAAATGGCAAGTGGGAGGGATGGACCCCCTCCACTCATGGCCAGTCCCAACTTTAACTCAGTCTGCCTCCTACTGGCCTAAGCGGGGATCATCACAGGCTGAAAAGAGCTCCCGTCCTGCACATGCCAGGAGAATTAAAGAGCAAGTAAAACCTGATTTCTCCCTAGCAAAGACATTTAAATAAATCTAGGAAAGATTCTATAGCCAAAAAAGTTTCTGTCTTGGGTCAAACAATTTCTTTGTGTGGTGGGAGAAACAGAAGATATATTATAGCATAAAGATGAAATTTGCTGTAAAGTCAATTTCTCCTCTGTATTAGAAGTAGTCACTGAGATAGAAAATGGAAGAACAGGGAGGTATATATTTTTTTAGAGATTTTTATTTTAATATGCTCTTATCCACCTTGAGCCTTAAGGAAAGGGCAGGTCACAAATTTAAATAAGCTGTACAACAGACATCTTCAAAAGGAATTATGTGATTTCCAAAGACAGCAAATATACAAGATATGACTTTAAAATTATTATTTTTTTAAAAAGAATATTTTATTTACCTGTAACAAACATCTGACTCTCATTTGAAGTTGTAAGGTAAAGTGTGCTGGAAGCATTCTGGGAGACATCTCGTACTACCCTCATCTGTGTACATACCAAATACGTCACTAGAGACAAGAGGGAAAATTACAGTCAAACCTTACTATAGCAAGCCCTACTTAAATGGACCCTGCTTAGTACAATCTGAACTTCAAGAAGTATTCCTGTTTTTCCAAACCTATTATAGTCAACATCTTCACAGAATTCACTTTTTCTCTGGTCTAATAGGTGATCATGATGCTAAAGTTGTAAATTATTTCCTGTTTGAAAAATTAGGGTTCAGAAAGTACCCACAAACAAAACAGTAGTCAATAGGCATGACATATTTATGATCCTGAAAACTCCAATGTTCAAGTTTTTAAACTTCAAGCACAAGTAATTCTATTGATTGATCGGATTACACGCGTGCTTAAACTTTCCCAAGTGTCAGAAAAAGTCATAAACAAGAGAATAAATCGAATCTCCTATGCCATTTCTGAAATTTCCACAACTATTAGTTCAGTACACAATTTCATTTAAGTGTGAGAACTTCATTCTTCCCATGATCCTGTGAGTAGTCAAACGATTTGAAATCCACATCTATTGTGTCAGAGGTACTAATTAATTCTTTAGATGGCACTGAAAGGGAAATGTCAGTGTGAAGGACAAAACATAATTATGGTAATGTACAATTTTACATTTGATTTTATCCACTTTCATATTTCAAGTATTCTTCAAAAAGAAACCATACAACTGTGATAGCTAAATGGAGCTTATCAACTGTAATGCTTTAGTGAGAAAAGAGACATTTTTGCAAAGTTACAAATCCATCACAGAAAAAACAAGTCACAAACTGCTCTCCCTTTGACTTAAAACACAATGATTATTTTATAAACAGTATTTAAGACACCGCAAAGCCCCATTAGCTATAAGTTCTGAGAATGTATGTTCCCTAGACAGAGGCTGCAGTCATTTGACATCTGCAGACAGACTTGTTGTACTATGGGGCTCACACACAGAGTAGGCCTTAGAGCCCCCAGGTGTGGGGGTTGCAGTGATTTCAACATTTCTGGGACATATCCCTATGTCTTTTGGCATATGAAAAAGCACAAATAAAACTGAGGCAGTTTCCCCAATAACACTGTCGGTTTTCTCTGCAAACATTCCTCCTCCTTGACGTGGAAAGACTCCCCTGGGTGAATGTACAGGTAAGTTTTAATATTTTTCAGTCCTCAGGCCTTAGAAAAAATAGGCACTATTGGTATCAACTGCTGTGGGCGGTTCTTGCAATTAGAGCACTTATCTACCACATTTTGGTCTGAGATCAACTCATTTCGCAAACCCCAATAACTTATCCTTCCCAGGCTGGGCCACATAAAAAGAGAAGATTTAAAGGTGAAAATGTTGTTACTAATCCAATTATCTAAAATACTGTTCAATTAGGAACCAAGCTTGAATGCTTGTGTCTTACTTTAGGCACTCAAATTCATATTTAACTGTCTAAGGATTATGATTTTCAGAGGACATGAAAACTGGTAGCTTACAGTGGAAGGCAAGACTCTTTAGCATTGCTAACAAAACAAGCAATAATATAGTCACCATGATGGCTTAGCCTCTAAGGTACGCTGAAACCAGCAGAAAAACTCCTACCGATTTTGCTGACAGTTGGGCTCGGTCTGATAGAAAGAGCAGACAAGGCTGCTCAAGTAGCTGCTTCTTACTGAATGATTCCAGAAGCTCTTTTAAGGCAACTACTCATCAGCCTTAAGTGTGCTCGTATATACATTTTCCCAGAGCCCCAATTTGTCTCTCCTCCTGTTCAAACTGAACAGAAAACAATTAGGAGAGGTTGTGAAGTGCATGTTCTACAATAAATGGAGCAGGCCAATGACAGAGTTCTTGCCTCTCTCCCCTGTACCTAGTCAGCAGTATCAAATGTTAGAGCCCAGGTGATCTAAGGGTATGGAAAAAAGGTAGCTGTAAGAAAATGGGGACAAACCAAGGAAGTGAGTCGGGGGGGGGGGGGGGGGGGGGGGGGGAGGAAAGGGCACTGGTGTCTGGTGTCCAGAAACTACAAGTATCATATAACTGTTTCCTTGTGTACCCCTGCCTGAGTGCAATTGCTTGTTTCTTGTTTACAATAGCAAGCCCTTTGGGGCAGCCTTTCTGTGACTGGGACTCTTAAGTACTATGGCAACTAACAAATAGCTCTCTCGGTCCTTCTAGCTGAGGACACATACCCGTTCGCTCTGTACTTGTGCTGCAAGGCTCATCTATTTTACTCAAGCTCTTACACATAGGGTGGTATAAGTTAGCAAGCGGAATTTTCATCTGGAACCATTTTCATTACCGAATGGCTATGTTCAGTTTTAGGAACGAGAGGGAGCTGTAGTGGTATTTTGCCTGAAATAGCCGTTTTTAAAAAGGAATATATTATAGACAGAAAAGAAATATAATGGAGTATTTAAAATATTTTAAGATAAATACTTGGGTGAATGTGTTCAAATATATCTGGCTGAGAAGTGGCAAACAATTCTAGTATGAATGGTTGCTCCGAGGTCCCATCCACAACATGGGCCCAGCGGTGTATCCAGAAATCTTCGCCGTGTTCTGCAGAGACAAAACAGAAAGCCACACATTAGGAAAATATATTTCACCAGACATTTATTATAAAGAGACATGGACTGAGAACAATTTTAATGAACAACCTCTTTTTCTTGTTCGTTCAGCTCTTCCTACAAATCTTACAAGACCGATTATATCACATGAATGACTGGTTGGTAAGCTGTCAAGTTCTGACCTACAAGAGAATAAAAATAAGTTGTTGATATCTACTAAGGACCTGAAATTTATATCAACTTGAGAAAAGTCCCAAATAGAGAAATAGCAGTGCTAAGGATAGAGAAGCTATCCTATCAATATCTCGACTAAACAGCTAATATAAATTAATAAAACTGAAACACATGCTTAAATTGAATAAATGAAGATTTATTTTACCTTGTGATAAACCGATATTTAACATCAGGTAGATTCCACTCTGGTTTAACCATTTTTTCTGGAATAATGTTAATTTTAGTTGGAGGATCTCGAACATTCAGATTTATTTCTGGGGAAAAAAATATTGATTATGAAAATGTATTCTAAATAAATTTCTTTATTTTTCACTGGATGACACAAAAATAATGTGTATGACACATGCAATGAATAAAATGAAGTATTATTTTGACTCTATTGTTTGCAAGCTTAGATAACCTTTTTGGTTTTTGCTCTTTGGATAAATTGAAAAGCAAAGGGATATCATGGAACTCTAAATTTTACTGCAGGCAGAGCATTTCTATACTGTTCACATCGCTCCCTGGATCAATCTCTTGATGATCCGGAAGGATTAATATTATAAAAACATTTGAGACAGTAGCTCCTAAATGCTCTTTCCTAGTATTAAATTCTCTAGCATCAACCTCAAAAGGTTGCCATAACTTGGAGATGATTCACAAGAACATAAAGGAGGAAGACAACTGAAATGCCAACCGCAGAAATCCCAGTCCAAGTATAAACAAGAGCAACCTCTGTCAACAGTAGAACAGAAGACAAAAATCTTTTGTTACTTGCAGCCTGTTAAAGATTTTCATAAACCTGAGAAACCAGCTCTCTCATCATATTTGCAATGTGTGTAGGCACTTGGAGCTCACTTAGCAACTTCCTGTCTTCCGCACTAACCGATTCAATTGCTTCTCAGCTATTGAGAACACTCCCCTCTCCACACTGGTCTCACAAATCTGGCTTTGTTAAAACTTTGAAGCATGCTGCAAGACTCATTTTTAACATTCCAAAAGGGGTTAGGGTAGGAGGTAAGACTGAGTGTTTGGTTAATGGGAAGCTGCAATGTTATGAATTATGAAACATGTTAGGCATAATGGCGATTTTATAAGTTCAATGTAAGCATTGAGGATTGTGCATTACTTATTGGCTGGGCTGCTCACATCATAAGATGGGGCAGTCCTTGTATTTTCTTATTTAAACATAAATGCCACCGTTCACATAATGGCTCAGAGCAGCTTACAATTGATAAACACACTTCTAAACGTATTTTTTTTTTAAATCCAATCCAACCCCAGGAACCCTACCCCTAAACTCCACCTGCTCCAAAAACGTCCCTAATTCCACCACCCAACCTACAACCAGACATAACCGCCAAACCTACCCCAATTCCTATCGCCGCCAGCCTTACCAAATAGAAACATTTTACACTGCCTCTGGAAGATGCTTAGCCTCAGGCTCCAGTGAACCTCCAGGGGAACAGAGTTCCATAGAACTGGGGCACGACCGAGAATGCCCCCTGCACATTCCTGTTGCATGGACATGAGCAACAGGTGGATCCTGCCGGAGGGGGCCCCCAGCTAACCACAGGGGCTGCAATGGAGCACGGTAGGACAGGTGATCTTTCAGATAAGTCGGTCCCAGGCCAGTTAGGGCTTTAAAAGTTAAAACCAGCCCCTTGAATTGTGCCCGGAAAGCTATACGTAGCCTCTGCAGACTCTGGAGCACTGGTGCAATGTGCTCCCAGCGACCCATCCCAGAAAGGAACCAGGCCATTGCATTCTGCATCGGCTGCAGCTTCCGAGTAGTCACCAAGGGCAGCCCCATGTAGAGCACATTGCAGCAGTCTAGCTTCAAAGTGATGAAAGCATGGATGAAGCATGTGAGCAGTGTGGTGTAGTGCACAAGGTGCTGGACTTGGATCTGGGAAACCAGGGTTAAAATCCCACCCTAGCCATGAACTCACTGGGAGACCTTGGGCAAGTCAGAATCTCTCAGCCTCAGTTCCCCATCTGTAAAATGGGAATACGTGTCTATCTCCGTGTTCCCCTCACCCGTGTCCATTTTGGACTGTAAGCCCACTGGGGCCGCAAATCTGCGACTGTAAAGCACTGCGTATGCCTAGTAGCACTGTACAAGTGATTAGTGGTAGTAGTAGTGTGACAGTGGCAAGGTCCAAATTGGAAAGAAAAGGCCACAGCCTGTTCACCATATGAAGTTGGTGAAAGCACTTAAAGCAGAGTTTTTGGCCAGGATCCAGGACATAGCGTCCCAGGAAGACATTGCACAAGTGGGGGAATGGAAGGTAGCCCTCTCTCTCCAGATGTTGAAGAGGCAGTTTCGATTTGAATCTTATTTGGATCTTCTGACAAGCTCCACGCTTCGGAGAACCTATAACCAACTGCGATGGCAGCTGGTAAAGACAGCGGTAACAGAGGGAAGGTTTAAAGGAATTCCCTGAGAGTATAGGCTGTGTTCTTGTTATAAACGAGAAATAGAGACAAGTGAGCATTTCTTATTACGATGCCCTTATTTTGAGGCCCTTAGGGAGGTGTGGATAACCCTGCTCCTCTCCGGGGAGCTGTCTCCCTATGAACGGAGTGATATGTTTTTGTCTCTAATTGCGAAGTCTCATAGGGAGGAGATGGTGGCCTTGGCATCTATTACATACTTTGCTGGCAGGGAACGGCAGATGATCCAGGCTAAATTATTAAGAGGGAATATTACAAGGCCAGAGGCTTCACTATGAGAACTATCCAATTTAGTTGATCCAATATGGAGATTCTCTCCTCTTGCAAGGATGCCGTAAGAAATTCTATCTTTCTAGGAAGTATACCCAATTGTACCCTAATTGGATATTTGTCCTCCCAACCAATGTATCTTAGTTATTGAACCTTGTGTATTGCTTCTGTGTTGACAGGGATATGGTAGGAGCTGTTTGCTAAATTAATTCTAAATTTGTCTAAATTGGTAGTTGTATTTTGATGGCTGGAATGAGCTACCACTGATAGTTTTATTACATATAAATGTGAAAATTGGAGGGCATGTCCTTTGGTAAGAATTAAAGTATGAAGAGATAAATTTCTCTGTGAAAGTGACGACAAATATTAAAACGTATTATATTATTTTAGTTAAACGAGGAAATGTGGAATTTTATTTTGTCTACGGTCGTTAGCCGTAGGGCTATGGCGGGATCCAGTAGCCGGAAAAATATCATAATATAACAAAGCTACGATTAATAGAGGAGATTAGCCACTGCCTGGTTTTTGCTCCCTCTTTGTAAGTAGGGTGCAGCAATTAGTAATATTTTGTATTTTATTCTATATTATTTTATACTACTTTCTGTATCTGTGTTTCTTGTATGTTGTTGTTAGTCTGGGCCATGGCGAGGGCCAGTGCCGTCAATAAACTATGAACGAACGAATGAATGAATGAATGGTGACAAGCACTCCTGGCCACAGCCACAACCCGATGGTCCAGGTGCAGCATGGGGCCCAGAAGCCCTCCAAGGCTGTAAACCCAGTGACCAGAGGGCTGGACTCCATCAACAACAGGAGTCCCAATCTCCTCCAAGCCAGAGGGCCAGCCCACCATCATCGCCTCAGTCTTGTCAGAATTCAGCCTCCATCGGCTCACCCTCATCCAGTCCCTAAACCACAGCCAGGTAATGGGTAAGCAATGAAACTGTAGAACCTGGGTCAGATGAAAAACAGAGATAAAGCTGGGTGTCATCAGCACATTGAGGACACCACACATCAAGTTTCCAAATGAACTTGCCCAGCGGCCTTGTATATACATTGAACAAGAGATGAGACAAGATGGGAACCCTGAAGGACCCCACAGGGGAGGTCATGAGAGGACAACAAGCAAACAATCACCCATCACCACCTGTTGAGACCTCCGACAGGAATGAATGGAACCGCCCAAGAGCAGTCCCACGCACCTCCGTCCGGTCCCTCAGTCATGTCAACAACATCTCATGATCAACTGTGTTAATGGTCGCTGAAAGATCTAACAAGATCAACAGGGTTAAATTCCCCGTGTCAATCTCCAGGCGCAGATCACCGGGAAAGGCCGCGATGTATGTACATTTGAACGTGCCATATCAGGATACGTGGATGAGAAAACGTTTGGCTCGCATATGTACATATATTATCAGAGAGTGCGTTCCAACACGGCATAACAGCGGAATAAATTCAGACTTAAGTAGTTACATAAAGCAGATTGTATCGGTTATCCCACAAGATGTTTCTGATCTTTGTGCAGTTGGCAATTCTATTCCGTCTTTTTAAAGGGGCCACCAGTGGTTCATCCATCAGTCCATGACACAAAGTGTTTTTAAGTTAATGCCATGAAAAACCCCCACATTTCAGCTACTTGTTGAAATTAGAAAACTATACTATGCATTTAGGAGAGAAAGTTAGATGTATATACAGTAAATCAGCATCCTGTACAAATGTCATGACACTTCGCTCTTCAATTAAGGTTTTCATTATTTAATTTGCCCCTATAACTATTCATTGCCGGTTGCTCTTTTCCCAACACGTTATTTCAATCTCCCTATCATCATTTGAGCCCAATTTGCACTTGCAAAAAGCTGCAATTTAGTTTCACTAAGCCATCCAGAAGATGAATGATGTGTTTATACAAAAAAGAAATTTCTAACTGGCATAGTTTACCATACCACTTTGCAGCAAGCAGGTCTGTGACAATTATAATTACTGTCAGACTGCCTCGCGATTATTAACAGTTTTCATTTCTGCCTTTCCCTCTAAAAGTTCCTCACTGACAAAACATTTCCCTCTCCTGCCTACGCATCATAAACATGTCAGGTGCCAAGGTGCGATCATAAAGCAAAATGCATCACAGAAAGAATCCATGGCTTTGAAAGATGCTGCACATTGTTTAATTTCATGCAGCGTAGCTATAGCAAAACTGACACTGCTAACCAGTGACAGTGAGATATGGAGGTCGCTGATATGGATGCCATCCCTCAAAGATTTTTGTTTGTTTCAAGGAAATGTGATAGCTTTTTAAATCATTGTTGCTGTTTACTGAAAATGGAAGGGTAAGAGCCCATTTGCAGAAAGAGAGAAAGAAATATAGGTACATAATACTTGATTTGATAACACCAACACCTCCACCCAAGCACTGGCAGAATACAGAAGTTACACTGCAAAAGAAGCCTTCTGTACACTCTGCACAAAAGGAATTAAAATATTAAGGGCCACTGCTAAACTACTATTAAGCATGCACTGGAGCAAGCTGGATAATGGCAGAGATAGTGCATTCATGTTACTGGCACATGATTCCAATCTGGAAGCAGAACCAGAATTGATTATAAGACTACAACTGTACACTTGGTGCCCCAAATTCTAGAATCCCAAAATCTCAAGAGACTTAATTTCCATTAAAAAGGAGCAAGTTCCCAATCCTAACCATAACGGTTAGAAAGAAAATCTTGAAAAACAGATGTAGCAAAATTTGCATGAGTTCGCTGAGATCCTGATACAAATTTCAGTGAGGTGTTAATTACAATGCTGGGCAGCAAGAAACGTTTTGTAGGAATAAGATCTCTTAGGTTTTATGGCAGGAAGTAGGTTAACTCATCACTTGAAGAAATGTAAAGCTAGACTGGATAGAGTACTAGAAGATGCATAGCAAGGGGAACACTACTGCTTTGCAAACTAGAGAAGTGATGAAGTGTAGAATAGAATAGTAGAATTTATTTCTACTAAAAACATAGAACTTTCACATTACTAAAAATGAGTAGACATGAGCTTTCAACTGTTCTTGAGTTTTTTGGGTAATTTTTCTTTAATAAAATATTTGGAATGCGGATAACATGCTTTCCTTGTTCAATATTATCATTGTTGTACCTGCCTATAAATGCACCCTAGTGAGTGGCTACCTAATTTCATTGTAGTTTTCGTAACTGACTGCTGAAACAGTATTTTCTAACTTGCTACAGCACTACTTCATTGAATGAGAACCGATTTCTGGGATACTTAACCAATTGTAGCAAATCTCTTCATCTGCGAATCCCCTGGGGTTGGCAGTGTTTTAAATGGATAACTGGTTTTAACAGCATACTTCTCAATTAGAAGCACTGTGCCAACCTTCATAATGTTATACCATTCAGGACATAAGGAATTCCACAGTACCATTGACATCATGCCCGAATTATCAGCAACTTCAAAATATGCCTAAAAAAGAAAATCAAACATGTGCAGAGCCGTAGGTATGTATGTCCTTATTTCCAAACGGTTTATTTTCAAACGAATATCACAATAACTACTGTCTTAATGGTATTTTGGCCCAGTAGTTCTCATAATGATTGCAAAGTGGAATCTCTGGTATCCTTCAAAGACCTAAATTTATCATGGGATGCAGAATTCCCCTACTTTTCTGTATGACGATTCCAACTATGTAGCTCTTCCTGCCTACAGCATTACTAGGTATTGGAGAGGGTGAAACTAAAGTGGAAAATGACATTAGATGTAGCCCGCTGGGGCAGGAACTTGTTTATAATTGTTGATGATGGTAAAGGACCAGATACTTAAAAGTCATCAGTTTCCCTTCCCAACTGATGGGGAAAGACAACAGATCGAGGACACAGGAAGACAGGTAAAAGGAAAGCCCTCAAACAATAATGTTATTAGGGCATCTGAAAATCTCCCATCCTCATTGATCTCAATCCAGAAAAATGTTACAGAACAGTTCTTGTTAACATCAGTGTGGCCACTCACATTCATGGATGTAACTCATATGCTTTAGTTTCTACAAAGTCAAGACCACAGTCTCTTTCAAATCTTGGATCTTAAAGCATTTTCTTTAAGGAATATATTATACTAATGCATAAACAGATAACCTTACACCTGGATCTACAGTACCAAAACCAATAATGCTCTGATTCAAAGCTTTAACACAACTCTCAAATAGAAAAAAAATTAACAAAAGCTCAGAAGTTATTTATTTGGTAAGTAGTTTTGATCACATTATACAGACTAATATTAAAGTAAATGAAATTTCACAGAAGCTCGTGAAGAAAAAGCAAGTAGTGTTTTATCATCAAAGCCAATGCATAATATTATGTAGAAGAATTCTGCAAGAAAAAGGAGCCTATCCATTGAGTAGCAAGGAGGATATAATCACGAAAGGTAGCACACACAAGTCTAAATAACTGGATCTCCACTCACAAAAATCTACATGCATAAAAATAAGCATACCAAATCTTAAGACATGGCTAGGAAAAGAGATCGGGTAAAATCCTTGCTCTGTTAAAATCAGCAGTTTTGACACTTAACTTCAATCACACCAGAATTTGTCCACAGGTTTTTTATTTTATTTTATTTTATAAGTTAATGAAAATTGTTTTAAAAGCAAACAGGCTAACTTTCACACACAGACTGATCTTATTGAAGTCAATGGAAAAAATCCTATTGACCGATAGGTCAGGACTGCACCCATAATGTCCTAATAAGTCTATAGTAATTATCTTATACCAGGTAAAGGCTCCAATATTACAAACACATCCTTCTTGCATGTATCAGAAGTTTTATAATTGTAACATTTAAATTGTAACATCTAGACTTTTATAATTGTAACATTTTTAGCACTTACTATTTACTGAAGGAAAGAACAATTTTAAAAGGTTCCATTTAGAAACAACAACAAACAGGGCTTCAGCCCCACTTAGACCTAACCCATACAAACACAAGCTCTAGCAGTCTCATCTCTTACCTGATATGGTATATCCGCTTTTGCGTAAGGTTTCCCATAGTACCGTAATCTGGATTTGTGCAAGATTCTTACAAGCAATGGCTGGTAGTTTATTTTCCCTCTCCAGCTCGTTTCCAGATGAGAAAGAGAAATTAGTTTAGCTACTGGATGGGGAAGAAAGGGAAAGAAGTCAAAATAGAACAGGAGACATGGCTGACTTGAAAAGACTAGGGCCAGGGAATATGCAGCCCTTGTTTCCATTTCCTGGATCTGGCCCATGGATTCATTTCCTACCAGCAAATACTGGGAAACCGTGGTCAGGGAAAAAGAGCAGAGATGAAGGCATGCACTCGACTACAGGGAACAAATCCATGGTATAGATCCATGATTTGGACCCTCCCCATACTTCCCCTATTCTAAACGAACCTTTAAGCACTCCATCTGGCCCACAGAGCTTGTACTCATTTTCAAAGTGGCTCATTGGAGGGAAATGTTTCCCCAGCCCTGGAATATACCTATTTAGGGTATTTTCCCTCTAGTCTACAATGTGTGTCTTTAGACAACACGCAGTAACCCACCTGGCCACCCAGGAGCCCCCGCTCATGGCCACGCACGGAGCACTGCTGGGAAATCTGGAGTGCTCCGTGCAAAGCAAGCCAAATAGCTCCGTGGCAGCCAGCCGTGCCAGCGAACAGGGCTGCTGCTTAGAGGCAGTGTGGGCGGGAAGCAGCCTTTGCAAGTCACAAGAACTAGCCGAGAGCTCTGGGGAGACAGGGTTCCCCAGCATTCGCACCAGGGACATGTCACTTGCAAAGGCCAGCCCAGCGCACTCTCCTCTCCCCTATGGTCCGTGGCAGGCGGAGTGCGTGGCGGCTGCCTCTGTGACGGTGGTGGCCACCCTAGGAGCTATGCATTTGAATCGCTCCACCTGAGTGGTTGCTCTGCGACACTGCCCCATAGCAGCCAGACACCGCCCCAATCACTGTGCTCGTTTAAAAACACCCAATGGGATAAGCGACTTGTGTTTTGCACAAATCACTACCACTCTGTAGACTAGACAGAAAAAAATGAAACATCTGAATTTGTGGTGAGCCATGCATCAGACAGGTATGCAGTGTATATCACCTACCTGTGGCTCTCATAAGTCTTTCGGCGATAGAGGTCAAAACGTGTAACAAAACATGCAATCACCAGCCCCATTTTACAGATGGAGAAACGGAGGCATCATTGTTGGCATACGATACAGAGACATGAGCGTGGTTCTTACAGGTCCCCACACCCTACCCTTTAATCTGTGCTAACTGTGGATGCAAACTAACGTGACAGTGCCGAAGCGCGGCTATGGAATTGCACGGTCTGGGGCTGGACCAGCACTGCCGTCGGGATCTGGCCAGGGCCCCAAACTGACGGGATGGGGGCCTGGCTGATGTGGGGGGCAGAGAGCCGGGTGGCCATGCATCCACCCAGCTGGCCCTACCGCCATGCTGCTCCCAGTGACCCGCTCCCTGCCCTGATGGGCAGCCAATGACAGTTGCCATGACGGACGCCGAGACCTAGTGGCACTCCCGACTGCGACAAGTAACGTGGGGTTTCAAACAGGGAAGCCAACACCTGCTTTACTCCCCGTTGGGCAGCAGAATCCTGACCATGGTGGGGGCTAGCCCAGGCTGTGACTCAGGGACTTTCGTGTCACAGCCCAGGCTAGCACCCCCGTCGGGATGCAGCCTGTACAAACATCTGGCGGGTGCATTTTGACGTGATGGCGGCCCCCGGGTTAAACCGCACTAAAGCGTGTTAAACTGGGCCACCGCATCACGTTTGAAAACACTCATAGTCTTTAAAAACAAAAGTGGTTGCTAATGTTCCACGTAGACAGTCAATTCTCAACAGCATGTGAACAATACTCAAACAAACCTCCACCCCCAAGGTGGGAACAGCTTGGTAATAACTACACTTTGTCCATGTAAAGAGAAAGGGGGAAATTAATCAAACACACACACAAAGATTTCAGTTAACTGGTTTCACTAACCCTCTCAAACCCTGCGTGGGTGAACCCCATTGACTTAGCAAAGCCCAATTCGGCTGAATGGGGCCCCATTTGGTGCATCAGCCCACCTATGCAGAAAAGATATATTTAATCTCAGATTTTACTTCAAATTTGAAGATACCTTAGGAGCGTATTCTGAAAAAAAGGCCACACATTGCATTTACACCAGGTCACCGTCACAGTCTTTACAAAGATTAAGCCCAAGAAGCCACCACTGTTTCTTTTGAATACGTTTTTCCCCTCAATATTTGGGGGCAGTGGAAACACACCAGTGTTTGTATAATCTTGAATGAGGGTGTGACCGTAAAGGGTAAGAATTTCATATCCAAGATATTGTCTCTTATGCTTGCAGAACTTACCACAAGGGAGGTCTTATTATGGTTTGGGGTCTTTTGGTGCTATCAATAATAAGTAATTAACAAGACGACATAAAAGACTTCTTCAAAGTAGAAGAAGGGACAAAGCAGCGTACACTTTCCAAAAATATTTGCACTGGAGGACACTGCATTATCACATTGAGAATTTGTCAAATTTCCTGCTCAATCAAATCTTGGCCTCTGACTGCCAACAGGTTTAGAATGAGTTTAACAAAGCCGATGCTTTGACTTACCATTTACGGTCGCTTCCTCCAACACCCTATTTTGTACCCACATATCGCCATAGGGATCTTCGTTATTCCACAGGGGAAGGTAATGTTTCTTTCCTCCCTTTAGAGGCATTATGAGTTTTTCACTGTATTCTTTTTGCCGGTTTGGAGTTTCACACATACCAACAATTTCAAGGCTTTCAATGCAAAGAAAACCACAAGCCAGCTTCTTCTCATTGTACATGTAGGAGCACTGTGTGATTTTCACTTGGGAGCCAGACTGCAGGATATTTTTATGCAGGAGGAAGTTCTGCTCATGTGCCAAGTGGCATTTCTCCTGGCACATGCCATCGGTGATGGTCACATCATAGCAGTAGGATGGAAGGGGGGCAGGGCGGGGAGGAGAAGCACTAGCAGGTGGCTGTGGGAGGTTACTGGCTGGTGGAATTTCTGCCAGGTATCTCTCTACTGCCACCACCGTTACAGGCAAAACATCCTGGAGTGAAACCCTCAACTGGGATGAGCTGAGCACTTCTTCATAGACCCTCTGGATCCTGGAGTCCTGCTTTGAGGCACTAGCAGCATCCCTGCCCATCTCGGCGCCTACACCCCCAAACGTGCCACCACGCTGTTGTGTCCCAAGTTCCCCTGTGCCCGCACACCCTGTTGTGCCCCCAATTGGTCCTGTTCCGCCAACCTGCCCTGTGCCCCCAAACCCCTCTGCGCCCACCCCCACTGCCCCTCTGCCTGCGGCTGTGCCAACCTGCCCTGTGGCCCCAAAGGCCTCTGCGCCCATCCCCACTGCTGTGCCCACTGCCCCTCTGCCTGCAGCTGTGCCAACCAGCCCTGTGCCCCCAAACTCCACTGCCCCTCTGCCTGCAGCTGTGCCAACCTGCCCTGTGCCCCCAAACTCCACTGCCCCTCTGCCTG
>QEPC01011901.1:11015332-11025518 GCA_003113815.1 Sphenodon punctatus | reverse complement strand
GCAGAAAGGCAGGGAGTGGTGCAAATAGCTGAAGGCCCAGCTTTCTAGCCCCCCCCCCTCTTTGTATTTAATAATGCTGATAGTTAAATCATACTTATATTTTGATAATGCTGTATTATTCTTATTATTATGATGGAATTATCAAAATATCAGCATTATTCATTCAATAAATGTATTATTCAGTTTGATGGTTCAGTTCTCAGTTTCAGGGTTTCTAGTCCGCGCTGCTCGCTCTACAGCGGTGCAGCACAGCAAACATAAATAACCAAAATACAAAATAAGAGTCAACATTCAAACCAGCTGACTCCCTCCCCCTTAGCGGACGCCCTAGGAGATAGACAGCCCTTGCATTGACTGCCAAATCAGGCGAGGTCTCGGGAGAGTCGAATCGCTGCCGGGAGGGAGTTCTAGGGTCACGGCGCAGCCACCGAGAATGCCCTTTCAAATGTGGCCCCCACAGAAACCCGGGGGACCGCTAACAGGGTGCCCCCGGACGACCGTAGCGGCCGACTGAGGCTGTCTCTTATACACATCTAGATGTGTATAAGAGACAGAGGTGAGGGTCCGTGGGAACACCCACCCTACTGCGCTGTCCACCTATCCCCCAACCTGCTGCAGCCCGTGTGAAAAGGGCTTTATTTATGGGTATTCCAAATGCTGTGTATCTAACACACACACACCGAACTTCTATCTCTATATTTCATCAGGATCATATGGTCTAGAACTCATGCTGAATGTTTGCTATGAGACCCTAGTGCACGCTTTCTTGTACTTTTTTGCAGGCCACGTTTTAGGAGAACTCGGGGATGTTCTCTTTTCACAGATCTAGTTGCTATGTCAATTTCAGAGGAGAACTAGGGAGAAACATTACTGGACATCAAGAGTCTGGATGGATTGAAATGAAATAATCTGCACTTTCCCCCATGCGCTTTGGTATTGGTGACATGGCTCCTAGCTCTGAATGAGTTTCCGTATAGTTTCATTCCCAGGAGTTCACCTACTCTAGGGCAATGGTTCTCAATTTCTGTCTCTTATACACATCTAGATGTGTATAAGAGACAGGGCAGGGAGTGGTGCAAATAGCTGAAGGCCCAGCTTTCTAGCCCCCCCCTCCCCCTGTATTTAATAATGCTGATAGTTAAATCATACTTATATTTTGATAATNCTGTATTTAATAATGCTGATAGTTAAATCATACTTATATTTTGATAATGCTGTATTATTCTTATTATTATGATGGAATTATTCATTCAATAAATGTATTATTCAGTTTGATGGTTCAGTTCTCAGTTTCAGGGTTTCTAGGCCGCTCTACAGCGGTGCACAGCAAACATAAATAACCAAAATACAAAATAAGAGTCAACATTCAAACCAGCTGACTCCCTCCCCCTCAGCGGACGCCCTAGGAGACAGCCAGCCCTTGCATTGGCTGCCAAATGAGGCGAGGTCGCGGGAGAGTCGAATCGCTGGCGGGAGGGAGTTCTAGGGTCGCGGGGCAGCCACCGAGAATGCCCTTTCCAATGTGGCCCCCACAGAAACCCGGGGGACCGCTAACAGGGGGGGGGGGGGGGAATCGGTGTGTGCCCGTGTGCTCTGTCTCCCCGGCATCACCCATGCGGCGGCATGCCCATGGACTGCCCCCTGCTTAAAAAGGTCCTTTCAAGGTGTCAGTCCTGCCAAAGCGTTTATTGTCATGGGGTTATTTGAAATGGAACGAAATTGTTCTTGAAGTTGGAATTGTAAATGGGGATTTGTTATAAAGGGGGGTTGTTATAGTGAGGTTTGACTATTTGAAAATGTTGGAAGCTTGAAAATTTTCGATTAGATCTCTGAGCTGCTAGAATCATATTTTGAAACTTTCCCCTGTGAATTTGGGAACCATTGCCCTAGAGAGTTATCCTTGCAAAAATGATGAAAGATGAGACTCTCCTGTTTGCAAGGTTGCTGACTCTTGTGATTTTTTTATCACATTTTGCAATTTTAGCGGTTTTCTTAAAGCCCAAAACCATGAGAGTCTATTAGATTTCATCTTTTTTTTTCTTTTAAAGGGCCACATTCTTGGAATTAGTTTAGGAGCTTCTAATCCCATTGAAAAATGTATGAGCCAGTATGAGGAATGTGGTCCAAATTATGAAGAGGTCTCAGGCCTAGCGGAGTTGAGTGACGGGGGAAGGGTTGGCTCAGTTAGTTCCTCTTGTCCATGGTGGAGAAGTGGCTTTGAGGTTTCATACTCACAAGGCAGAGATTTTCTCCTGGATACTTACATGCCCCATGCTTTCCTAGTAGCAGCAGAAATAGAGTAGAAAATGTCCCATTATTAATTTATTATTATTATTTTTAAAAAAGATGAAACTGACTGTTTCAAAGTGATAGGAATAGTGATTGCTTTATTGGCGATCTCCAATTCTGTATTATGCTATGTATTTCCTCTCCCTAGGACTTTGCACAGAGAGGTTTAGTAGAAGGGATTTTAACTGGTTTTATTTCTGAAATAAACTCACAGACTCATCACTGATGCCTCTACTTCCCTCATTCACTCAGAGTCCTTCTCTTCCCTGTAACGGAGGGTAAAAACAGACATGCGGCCAGCAGGATGGCTCCCCAGCCTGGCTGGGGGCAGGAAACCGCAGCTGACAAAGATGCCAGTAGCCAGAGAGCCATCTAGCCTGAGTCAACCATGGCCTAGGCAGGGCCGGGAGCTCAATAAATGTGCAGGCGGGTGGCCCAACCCTGCTCCTAGCGCCATGCCCCCCACCATGACGGACAGCCATGGTGGCCAATAACAGGCCGCCGTGGTGGCTGACCATGGCAGCCCCTGACCCGCAGCAGGTAAGGTGGCCCAGAACGGGCAGTCCTTAGCCCAGGCTGTGGCCTCGGAGTTTTCTCAGGACACAGCCTGGGCTGGCCACCTACCCACCCTGGGGCAGTTCCGGGCTAACATCTGGTGGCACCAAAACAAATATGCCAATGGCTCCTGGGCCACAAAGGGCCACTGTCATGTCTGTTTTTACTCTACGTTAAGCACGTGCACCTGCAACTTCTCAGCTTCATTAATGTCTCCCTGTCTCCCCCTACGTTCCTCTTTCCCTTGTCTCCCCTGACACTTGATAAATAAATAAATAACAACAACAACACTACTAATAATGCCTATTTATGATATATGATGTTATGTATTGTAACCTGTTCTGAGCCTTAGGATAGGATGGGATAATACATTTAAATATATGTCTACTAGTACAAAATCTCCTCCAGTGCTACACTTAGCACCAGCATGAGTCCCATTGATATGAATGGGTAATGCAGGTTTAGTGTCAGTGCTAAACAGCCAGAGAAATGTACTATTTATCTGTATGTGTGCGTGTGCGTGCATTTAAAACTGATTGGTACGCTAGAAAATATGTTCCGAGAAATAATCTTGTACTGGCTTAGAGAGTTTACAAAAAGATTAGAGATGCGTGTTCATATTTAAAGTAGGCCTGTTAGGACACGGACCCACGCCACGAGTGAATATTGGGGGCTGGTACCCCAATATCCAAACAACCTCTTAAATTTAGGGGGAATTAGCCGAATTGATTCAAAGGGTCCACACGTGTCCACTAGGATCAGTCTGAGGACATGATGCACTGCCAGCTGGCTGGAATCTCCCTCCCACACCCCAACACAAAATGGGGATACTCAGATGCAAATAAGGGAGATTTATTGACAAAGGACTAGGTATGATACATAAACAGTTCACCCACGGGTCAATTCGGATACAAATAATTTTCTATTGATACAAATAAGTTTCTATACCCTCCCACCAAACAGTTGAATACATACACAGTAAACTATAAGCAAAACCCTCCGGTCTGGTTACTCTGACGTAAGTGGGCGTTGCGTGAGAGGGGAAAAGAGGGAAATAAGCAATATTACCTATCCAATCCTGTTGAAAAGGGACAGGCAACCCTGTAGATCCAGCGGCGTTCGGAGATCCGGGGTGGGGGGTGGGGGAAGCTTGGACAGACCAAAAGGGGGTAACGTTCTGGGAGCGATCCTTGAGGCAAGCACGCACAGAGTAACCTGCTTGTGTCTGCGTTCAAGAATAACCCAATTTGTTCATGGGGGCAAGGCCAGTTATAGGGTTTTGAGAGGCGGGGCAAGGGGTCTCACAAAAGGTGTTCCGAAAAGTAATTTAGAAATGCTAGGGCTAAAAAGAAGCCTTTGCATGATGTGTTTGGGGGAAACAAAGCTCTGGAGGAGGATTTCAATGGCTGCATGGCAGGATGAGCCAGAGAGCAAAAGGGAGTTTTCTATAGCAAAGCTTTGGAGGATTTCAATGAGGGGGCATGGCAGGATAAATAAGAGGGCAAAGGGGAGTTTCTATAGACAGAGGAAGGAGCTATTCCTAAACGGGCGTGGAGCCATCGACCTGACGATCAATCTATTGCTCAGAGTTTCAGGCGGCCGTGGAGGACTCATCTCAAAAGAGGGAGGCCACCTGTTTTTGGCTGCTCCATCGTTTACCCGGGAGCCTCCCTTGTTTCATTCTTATTCCTTCCGACCAGACCGGTTTTGCATGGGGCGTTTTCTTTCTTCTTCTTTCCCTTCTATTCCACGGCACCCTTTGACTTGTGTCTCGTGGGGTGCTGCCAAGGGGAGGGGGCGTGTCTCTGTTTTTTGGGGGGAAATGGTGTTGTTCCTAACAGGCCCTCAGCCCCCCCCCCCCCGTCCCAAAAAATATTAGTTGTCATTAAATTACATCTTTGCACTGATGCCCACAACTGACTGATGAAACCACAGCTCAACCCAACCTTTTTTTATTCAGATCTGTACAAAATGAAGGTTTTATATAACAAGCAATACAACCAATCCTTCCCCAGAGGTTTACTAGTTCATTGTCCAATGTGGAAAAAAAGACGCACCAGTTGTAACAAGGAAATCTATGTGCTGTATTCTGATTCCCTGTAATTTTACATAGTCTCTGACCTTGTGGGAGGTAAAACTTGGACCCATTGGGTGTCTTAGCCCTTTTCACATGGGTGCCCTCCCTCGCACACGTGTGCAGGTGGGGGGTGTGCCCGTGCAAACACCTCAGTGGGCACCCGTCGGAACACCACGGGCAGTGGGCGGGGGTGAGTGCGTGTTCCCACGTTTCACCCACCTCCACCTATCACCCATGCATGGAGCAACAGGCGCCAATGCCAGATGCTCTGTGCATGGAGGTAGGTGAGGGTCCGTGGGAACACCCACCCTACTGCACTGTCCACCTATCCCCCAACCTGCTGCAGCCCGTGTGAAAAGGGCTTTATTTATGGGTATTCCAAATGCTGTGTATCTAACACACACACACCGAACTTCTATCTCTATATTTCATCAGGATCATATGGTCTAGAACTCATGCTGAATGTTTGCTATGAGACCCTAGTGCACGCTTTCTTGTACTTTTTTGCAGGCCACGTTTTAGGAGAACTCGGGGATGTTCTCTTTTCACAGATCTAGTTGCTATGTCAATTTCAGAGGAGAACTAGGGAGAAACATTACTGGACATCAAGAGTCTGGATGGATTGAAATGAAATAATCTGCACTTTCCCCCATGCGCTTTGGTATTGGTGACATGGCTCCTAGCTCTGAATGAGTTTCCGTATAGTTTCATTCCCAGGAGTTCACCTACTCTAGGGCAATGGTTCTCAATTTTTTGTCTGCATGGCCCCATTTTGAGACATTCATGTAATCCAAGATCCCAAAGAGTAACAAAGACACACAAAGTATATCAAATATGGGTGTTTTCAAACATGACGGTGCTTGGGCACCATCATGGACTTACCTACTCAGGAGAGGGGCTGCCACTGCAGCCGGGATCCCGCCAGGCCCCCAAACTAACGTGAGGAGGGTGGGCGGGAAAACACCCCTCTGCCCCCATGCTGTGTCCAGCAGCCCACCACTCCTTGATGGCGCTCCCGGAACTAGTGGGGACTCCAGACTGGGTCCAGTAAAGTCCGTTTCACTCCTGGTCAGGTGGTTGAATCCCAGCTGTGGTAGAAGGTAACATGGGTTGTGACTCGGAGACTTATCCGAGTCACAGCCCGTGCTGGCTGAAACCATAGCCAGGCTCTATCACGTGCCAACATCCGGTGCAGGGAAATGAACAAGAGGGTGACCGCCATGCCAAACTGTGGCAGTGTGGGCCACTATCACATTTGAAAACACCCTGTGAATTGGGATTGTGATGTCTCAACTCATCATTTTGGATTCTCTGTTCTAGGGTAATTGGGCTGGACAAAGACTGCAAGACAGCAAGCCTTTGGAAGCTGCACACAGACATTTCCACAATTAATATGGATCTGGAAATAACTCTTCAGAATAGGGAGGAACCCTTTTCACTTCTTGCACCCAGCAAGCTTGCAGTTTAGTCACTGGGCATTGTGATACATCACAAGGAACATTTACTGGTGCTACTGAAAATCCCAATTTCACTATCAGTTGGAATCTGTGCGCACCCGAGGACCCCAAAACAACAGGAAAACAAAATTGCTTGTAAAAGAGCAAAGCATTTCCCAACATGTGATGTCTGACCATTGAAAGTTACAACAGAATAAAGTTTGTTTTGTTGCAGCTAAAGAAAAGTTGTTATTCCACAAGATAACTACCCTGATTCAATTGCCTGCCACAAGGTGTTTGGGAGACAAACAAATACATAAAAATAAATAAAATAAAAAAATAAAAAAATAGCCTTTCCAATATTTGTTTCACCATTATCTCCTAGGTGCTTTTGCAGACCCTAACATGAATAAGCAGTAGGCAGTGGGAACAGCACTTTAGGAAAGTGCTACCCGCAGGAAGATAGCTCGCACTTTTATCATATGGAAGCCTGATTTATTGTTCAGTTTCAGAATCCATAGAGGACAGTCTTTTTATATAGATTGCAGGTTTGCTCATGTTTCATTTAACTTAAATACAGTTCTTTAAGCACTGAACTTGAACTTATAAACTGAATCTTATGATGTTTCTTAGCCAAACAATTTCATTGTGGAGCAATTGAGCAACACAGAACTATATTTTCCCCTCCAACAAACACAGAGGTAAAATTAAAATGCCAAGTTTCATTTAGGTTCCAACAAAGATAGGTAAGACAGCTAGAGATAAACTATATTCAAAGGTGCTCTGTATACTGCACAACTTACAAAATATAGATATTTTTTGTCATTACCTAACTCTGCCATTGTACAAATTGTTGTACATTAAAGAAGAACACTAAATTATTCCCTGTGGGTTTTGTATTCTGCTTTTTCCAGCTTTGACATGAAGAATAAATATTTTCACTTGAGGATCATGCTGTTTGGTTCGCAAAAAGCATCTTTGTTCTGTGGATAATGAACACGTAGGCCCTAAACCTACACCGTTAAAGTCCATGGGAACTTTACTCTGGATTTTCACTGAGATCAGAATTTTCTCTTTAGATTGCACCATGGAGAATGCCAAGGGCATTATCACTTGGGAAAAAAACCTAGCAATGCAATTGCATTAGAGGTGTTATATTCTGGAGCCAAAGAAAGGGGTTAGAATCAGTGTGGCTGTGTAGGTAGCTCTGTGCGTATGGTGTCTACCCTAGGATCTCTGCATCTTCAGGGGGCACAATCCTCAGAACTGTAGAACTAAATAAAGGATTCACAGTCAGGCACAAAAGACTACTTGCTGGGCTGGGGTTTACTGTGGCGGAGGGGACCTCGATCTGTAAAAACTCCACTTGCCAGTTCAGAAAGCAAAAATGCTTTTCACGGCCCTGACAATCCACTGCTTGTTCCATGGGTGGACACTATCTCAGCTTCATCCCTGTCAGAATGATCTGGGGGAAATGTTACAAAATGGAATCGGATGTTGTTTTACTTGCCGTTGGTTCACAGTTGCCACGGACGTAGCCAAGCGGTGGCGGGAGCCGTTGCTCCGGCCGGAAGCTGGCCCGGCTGCCAAACAAACACAACGATGGCTGGGGCAGGGAAGGGACGGGGAGATGCATGGATGTGTGTCCACCTGGTCCGCCGCCACGCTGCATGGAGCAGCCTGCCCCCCAGCTGATGGGCAGCCATGGTGGCCATGGCTGAGTCACACTACAACCCAGGCTATGTGCCAACACCACCCGGGGAACAGTCCGGCCTAACATCTGGCGGTGCTTTCTGATGTGACGATGGTCCGCAGTTCCACGTGGGTCAAAGCTTGGAAATGTGGGCTATTGTCAAGTCTGAAAACACCCCTCTTCTTTCCTTTGTGGAGCAGGGGAGATCTGTTCCAACACAGCTGGCCACTCTGAGTAAAGACAGATGTGATGGCGGCGGGGTGCCTCACCTGCCTGCCCCACCCCGGGGTGAATCACTGCAACTGCCTCTCCTCAGGTTGGTGGGGAGGGCTGTTCAAACATGCAGCCCTCAACCCTTAAACTGGGCATGGGGGCTGCCAGTATGGTCCCGCCATGCCCTGGGACAGCCTGAGGAGCTGTCCACATAGGAATCCTGGGCTAATGCAGTGCAGTAGGATTGGGCCTGGGAAGAGCTGCCACCAAACAGCTGATGGAGGGAGTCCTCTCGGTCCCCATCAGCTGTTTGGTGCATGCAGCCAGCTGGCAAACAGCCAATGAAGTGTGTGTGTGTGTGTGTGTGTGCGCAAGTCCAGGCACCTCTCCCCCTTGTCCAGTGCCTCCCATCCATGCAAAGTGACAGCTAGCCGGCCCAGGCTCTGACATATTAGAAACCAGTTATGATTCTATTCTATTTTATTCTAATAATTTGTATCTCGCTCCCTCCAGCCCTATGGCAGTTCAAGGCAGCTCACAAAATAGTGGACAAAGTCAGTAGGGTCGCCCAAGTAGCTGGCAGACATTGCTGCATAGGTATTAGGTAGCATGCTTTCCCATGTCTGAAATTTTGAGCCCTACGCCTGGAAAATAGTTCAGAACATTTTTCCTGTGGCCCTTCTTGCCTATGACTTTGGCATACCAAAAGCTGGGTGACCCAACACTAGTTTGTTGACCTTAATTGGTGAGAATTGCTAAGGCATGGACTTGCAGATGATGCCTTTTTTGCAGGTGAAACCTACCAAAACACGTAAACAAAATCTGGGGCCCCTCCCAAAAAATCCAGGACCAGGAGTGGCTGGGTGACAGCAGCAAAAGGGGAAGAGACCTTATTGCCAGCCGTGGCAACAGCAGTGGGGTGGGGGGCCACTTCAGCAGCAGGGAGGGTGGGGGCTGATCCTGGCAGTGGCAGCAGTGGGGAGCCAGCACAAGGGGGACAGAAGCAGCAGGAGGCAAGAACCAGGGCGGTATGGAAGCAGTGTGAAGCCATGCAATTCCTTTCCCTATCCTAGCCCTCAGCGAGCGGCACAGGGGTCCAGAACAAGCAACAAGAGAGGACACAGCAGGGGACATGATGCAGCGGAATCAGGACTCGTGAGCCCTCCACGTCACCTCAGGCTTCTTCTGGGAACCACCCAAGATTCTCCCAGGACCCAGTAGTAGGTTCCAAGCCACTGGATGAGAAATAGAGGTTACTTACCAGTAACTCTGTTCTTCGAGAGAGCTCCGCGTATTCTCATTATTGGGATTCACTTCCTGCTCCGCAGGTGCCGGAAAACCTTTTGTCAGCAGTTTCCAGGCAGAAGATGTCCTGGAAAGATCTAGAACATGGTGAGGGCTCCGTCCCTCCTCCCCTCCCAAGAAAAGCATGGACCCCTGATCGCGCGAGAGCGGGAGTACATAAAAGGGGGCGGAGCCCTCGCCGCCTCAGTTCCTTCCAATCCCGTCCCGGGAAGACCTAATTAAGGTACCTCCGAGACAGAGGGGAAGGCTGGGCAGGTCGTGAGAATACGCGGAGCTCTCTCAAAGAACAGAGTTACTGGTAAGTAACCTCTATTTCTTCTTCGAGGATCTCCGCAATTCTCACTATTGGGCGAGTGAGTAGCAGTAAAGTGACCTACCTCAAAGGAGGGTGACAAGGAGGTCAATCAAAGAGAGACTGTAATTAAAACTGCTTTACCCATGTTCGAGTTCAATCTGGCCGCCAGGTCCAAGGAATAGTCCCTGGTGAAAGTGTGCACTGAGGACCAGGTAGCAGCTTTGCAAATGTCCAGAATAGGCACCCCACGGAGATTGGCTAATGAGGAGGCAACAGCCCTAGTGGAGTGAGCTCGAAGGTGAGAGGGGGGAGACTTCCCCGCC
>QEPC01011901.1:10996585-11012279 GCA_003113815.1 Sphenodon punctatus | reverse complement strand
TTTTTATTTCAGAGTATTGCTTTATTGTTTCAAATACACAACTTGAACATCAATAAACAATGTAAAGAAAGAAAACCACGCACAATGTACAGTACACAGTTTGTGTTGTTCCCACGTCATAAATCCATGAGTCAGGGCGTGCACTAAACATAGGCACATACAGTACTGCTTTAATTGCATATTAGCTGGGATTTCTTTATAAAAGTACAAACATTGGCAACCTTGCAATAACAGGAAAACTGATTGAAGAGTCAATTTCTGAAATCAATGTGGCATGGGTCTTTTTGAATGTACTGTTTTTCTCCCCTACAGTATTATTTTTCCACCTTAAAATGACTGAACAGTGTACAAGCAGTTCCACGCCTTCTTGTTTTTTGTTTAAAAAATCATAATCAACTAAATGAAGCAAAAGATTGCAAAAAAATCCCCAAAACTTGTAACTCCCCACCAAATGGGTCTAAAAATAACAGAGGAAATGCAAATTTATTTAGCATAGATGGCATTCAAAATTACTTTGGGTGTCTTTTTTTCTGTAAGTTTCTAATTCCTACCCCCAGACTTTACAATCATTTAAAGTGCAATTCTTATTCTTTTGACATCAAAAGGTCAGCTTCTGGGGTGCAATTTTGACTCCATTGAAATCAGTTGTTGTTCTGCCATTGGCTTCATTGGAGCCAAAATTGCACCTTTGTAATCCCTTCCTTACCCAATCAACCTTCATTAGCTGCTGTCATTCCTGTGCTACCCCTTTGTATCAACCTTCATTAGCCCCTCTTGCTTTAGTCACTCTCCTGGTTTAGCCATCTTCTCTTCCCTTTCCTTAGAGCAAACTCCTCCACCCATTGAAGTCAATGGCAAAACTCTGACTTGGGGGTGGAGGATTATCTTGCCAGTTACGCCTATCCACTTTCTTTCTGACTTGCTACCAGCCTGAAGAAGTTCCCTGCATGGCCCGGAAGCTAGCTTACTCTCACCAAATAAAACTGGTCCAATAAAAGAGATCATTCGAGCTACTTTGGGTGCTTTTAGACAGACTACACCCATGCCTCTGCTCCCCCTCACCCCTGGGGTGGCCCATTCATTTAAAGGCGGGTCACCCGGGTGTGAGGCAGAGCAGAGGCGGAGTAGGGCCAGTTCCGCTTGTGGTGATCCAGAACATCCGGGAGGCCACTCAAACCTGGAGCATCAGCCAGGGGCAGAGCAGCGGTCTGTCTACTCAACGTATGGCCACCGCAGCTCTGCTTCCGGCCGGGGGTTACCCCGGCGACACTATAGAGCTGCAGGCGGCAGCCTAGAGTGGCAGACGATCCACCTGCAGCTCTATGGTGTGGAGGGAGGGGGCACCGTGCAGGCTGACTGTGGGCCATGGCAGCTGCTGGGTCTGTTTAAACCCGGCACTGTTGGGACTGGCCAACACCGGAGCAGGTTCAGGGGTGGTTTGTCTAAAGACACCTTTGTCTCCATCTTTTCCTTTTCTTTGGACCAACATAGCATCCACACTTCTCTCCAGACTCTCCTCTTCAGTCACTTCCATTCCTTTCTTAAATTACTGCCTTGAACATCTGCATTCCTGCCTCTTTCAGTAAAAGATTTCCATCGCCTCCTTACCACTATGCTGCACATGCAACTCCCATTGTAAATTAGAGGCACACTCCCAAATCTTTTGAAAAATGTACTTATTAGGCTACAATCCCTGTTTACATGGCTTGGATATGACTCTAGCGAGGCTAGTGGAGTACCACTCATACATGAGATGAGAATTAATCTACTACATTGAATTCATGAGATGGACACCATCTGGAAGAACATCACATGAATGTGCTCTCTCACTGATAACCTCAGATTGTTTCCCCTTTAGCATAGATCTAAACCGTTTTATAATATTGCCAACTTGCTGTCACATCTTCTGTTACAAAAAAAGAAAAGAAAAAGAATTTAATCAGATATGCTTCTTTAATCTCTTGGTAGAGGCTGTTCCAAGATCCAGCTGTTATGCGCTAAACTCTTTTGAATGAGTGCCTGATATTAGGAAAATTTCTACTTCCAAACCCTTTGCACCAAAATGTTAAGAAATCCCATGCATCACGTGTAGCACAGAGTCTGCTATGGTAATGATAAACACACACACCAGAACATACCGGGCAGTCTGGACCACTGAGTTGTGCAAGGGTATTTTGTTAACAAACTGCAGTCCCAGTGGGGACATAATGAAAGATGGCCTCGCTTTCACAGTATTTTAGCTTTATAACAAAAAGTAGATAAAATTGCATATTTATTTGACTTATTGCTGGAGAATTATCATCTTATTTATATTATAAATTTAAAGTTATATTTTTAAAGGTAAGCAAAAAAAGTCCATAGTGCAGAAGCTTAAGGCCACATGAAAAATGCCCTTTAGTTTGTCTGTGCCATTACTGCAAATGAAGCATGTGGGCAGCCTGCTGGCCCCATGCAGTGCTTTACTGTCAGTGGTGGCTGAAGGTTTTCAGGGCCCTGATGTTTTATCAGCAGTTACACTAGTCCTGGATAGCTTGACATAATTTGACAGCAATCCTCAATAGCTGGGGCTTGTGGTACAAATCTGGCCTGCAAAACCTGGTTCTATGGGCTTCGCTCTCTGCTGATCACAGCCAGCTTAGCCTGAGCTTCTGAAGCTGAAATTTGGGTCTAGCCCTGACTACTCTGTCTCCCCATCCCTTCTAGGCTGGATGAAAAGTAGAGGGTATGTTTCCATCTTAGCTATCTGCAGTTATGAGGGGGAAGGGAAGGATGAGGCCTTGCTCTTCCCAAGTATATGAGGGGGCATGGTATAGGTGCGTGTGTGTTTGCGTGTGTGAGAGAGAGAGTAAAGGGGGTCATCGCACTGATAGCAGTGTGTGTGTGTGCATGCGTGCTATTTCTTTAAGAGCAGCTCCAGGGCCCTAGGAGGTCACTTATATCACCTATGCCTAAAGCCACCTGTTTTTTTATTTTAATGGGACTCCGTAAATAAATACTCAGCAGTCTGACCACAAGCCATTGAAAGATCATGACACTGGCTTTTGCACATAATAGAGTCTTTGGACCTCTAAATGCCCAGCTAGAAGTTTAAACAGCTATTTGTATGTGTGCAAAAAATACCCACTTGAAGTTCACATTTTTCAGCATGGCCTTGGATTTGGGCAATAACAAGCACAGAACCATAAGACTGACTTAAGCACAGTCTTCTGGCCAAAGAGATAAGCCCCTGAGAACAGAGTTTTATGTTACAAACACCCAACTCAAGTGTCGAGGGTGAAGCTATTGCTTAAAAGTTATTAGTATAGAAATAATGGCTGAAATTATTATTTATTCTTTTTTTAATATATATCATCTCTTTGGATACTTTTATAGCTATATTTAAGAATACATTTGTTAAACACGGCATATGATTCGGAAAGACCGGATTTATTTACAAACCAATATATAAATGTAACTCTGAAATGGAATCTCTGATCCTGCCCTCAGAGCAATAGTTCCATTGGAAATCACATGTGGAAGGGCTACTTGGGTGAATAAAGGGGACAGGATGGGTCCCACCAAGCTCCATGTCCCTACGTTTTGACAACTGCGATTTAAAATAGTCTTACAAATACATTCTACAGTGATCTGTGTCTAATGGCTCAATCCTAGCCTCAAGCATGCAAGTGATTATCCCTGTGCAGTCTGTAAAGTCTGTTAACGTGCTGGCCCACGTGGGCAGAGTAGCCAAGTCGATAAGCACTACACAGTGATGCATGTCTGTGTCTTCGAGGGAGGTGTCAGCCCCCAGACGCCCAAGCCTGCTTGAAAACTCTTTGCTAATGGTTGTTGTTTTATTGGTCCTAGACAAAAAGACTGAGACAAATGCATCTGGCAAAGCAGTAACAACTTGGTGAGCAGGAGAAAGTGAAGTCTAAAGCAATTCAAAATCAAATGGATTCCAGACCATAACACAACATGGCATTGGATACAGACGGTTAGGCCGCAATCCTGAACCCACTGAAGTTAATGGCAAAATTGTTGACTTTAAGGGATAAGGACTGAACCCTATGTGTACATATAGCTACTGCTGCCCAAAGAGAAGCACACAGGTTCACAATAATAATAAAATTACAACATTTGTGCAAATTAAACTGTACGCCTTTAAGAGTACAAGAGACCTGCTAATGTAGCTACATTATTTCTTACAATTGCTCTTTGCTGTATTGTAAATTTAGCCTTCGTATTACACCATGTATTTTTTCAAAACAACCACATGATTGCGATAATTTGACATGAAAATGGAGTTCTTCCCCAACAGAAAGACTGTGAATTTTGATACGCTAATAATGACAAGATTCTTGTAGGAAAAAAGTGCAAATGTGTATGTGTGTGTGTGTGCTAGCATTTTACAATTCTTGTATCGACTGGAGACTTCAAGCCATCTTTCATTCTGATGTAATTTACCAGTTGAATAGTACATTCTGTCCAAGCGTCATGAAGTAAATTTGACTGCTGCCTCCAGATTGCACAGATGCAAAGAATACCTTGAAAAGGTGGAGGGGAAAGACACACTATTGTCAGTTTACGTTTATGGGAATATTTTTAAAAACATACTTGAAAGTTAAGCAAGACACACAGTCTAAAATAACTGTGATATATAAATCCCAATTCAATTTCAAGTCCACAGGTTTTTCGTTTAGCAAGATAAAGTACTGGAGCCTGGGATTGAATATCCTGGCAGTGTTACGACATGGACATTTTCTACTAAAAATGTCACTGCATTTAGGTAAGCGAAGTAGTTCTAGATACAGAGCAGTAAAACTAAACCCCCGTGGGATCAGAGGAAAGGTCAGTATATTGGGGTGTTCGTTATAAGCGGGCGTGGCAATGTGGAACAAATAGTTAGAATCATATCATAGGATGTCAGAATTGGAATGGACCTGAAGGGCCATCTTTTCCAACTCCCTCCTGCTTGGATGCAGTATGACTACAAGTAAATCAACCTAGAAGATGGTTGATGGTATGATAGAAATGGTTGCTGAAACTGGGACTGTTATAAAGTGGGGGAAGGGGGGATCATTCTATGTAAGGTATGTTACAGTGAAGTTTGACTATTCTAAATACACCAATGAAGCAGAAGAGGGCGGAAGCACGGCCATTTACTAACTTTTCTATAGACGTGCAACACACTGCCCTCATTTAGCCACACAAATTAGCAAATACCCATGGTGTCAGGTATCCATTCTCTCCAGGTTGTGGTTTATATTGCAGACGCTATTTGGCAGTCAGGAATTGCTGGATCACAATGGCACTCTGGTCTTGCCCTCGACATGCTCTCTATGCTGGGGTCGTACGCCAACGGTATTTCCTTTCATTCATTGGCATAAATCCTCAACCAAGGATGAAACTGGCTTTCTTCCTCCAAAATATGCATGTGGAGCAAGGGGCCAGGATCTGGCTTACTTTGCTGGGCACAAGGTTACCATGCACGCAGCAGAGCTTTTGACTACGAGGTTATGCGTAAGATAATATACACCAGAAATAAAATTTTAAGCAAAACTTAAATGGTCTTAATTTTTGCTTTACTCAATCAGTAATTTGTCTTATTGGACAAGAAGATCAACTGGTCCTCATGCAGAAAATGGGATGGTCCATCTTATCCTGCCCCCCAAGATGCACACAAATTCTGCATGCATTGTGGGATTCCCAAGGCTTGTGGGTCCTGGTGCATGCACTTAAGAACATTAGTAATGCTATATTGGGTCAGACCAATGGCCCATCGAGCCCAGCATCGTGTCTCGAACGGTGGCCAATCTCGGTCGCTTGGAAGAAGTCCCCAACAGGTCACTATGGGGCGATCCATTTCCTGGTGTTCACTCCGAGCTCCCGACAGTAAGAGGTTATATTTCCCAAACCTACATGGCTAACAGCTGCTAATCGACCTGTTCTCCAGAAACTTGTCCAACCCTTTCTTAAATCCAGCCATACGACTGGCCTTCGCCAGATCTTCTGGCAACAAATTATTCCACAACTTAATTGTGCATTGAGTGAAAAAAATATTTTCTTTATTTGTTTTAAATCTGCTACCTGTTAGTTTCATGGCTTGTCCCCTGTATGTAAGGTATCCCTATGGCGGCACACCTTATGATAAGTACATCCCTGGTCACTTGTTAAATCGCCGGAGCCGAATTACACATGTACCTTGTCATTTCTTTCACATAGGAATTTTAGCTTCTGTGCTTTCTTGTGCATAAATACACCTTCGAGATTGCCCGTCTCCACAGAGCGCAGCTCAATAGCTTTCTCTCCCCAACCCATGACCTGGTTAGACTGAAGATAAGCTAAACAAAAAGAGAGAGACATTGGTTAGATTAGAGAAGCATAAGGAGACCTGGAATATTCTTCTGCTAGAAGGAAGTTGGTGTACAAAATTCAGTGATTATACCAGCTTTATATTAGAGAGCCAATGTGGTGTAATGGCTAAGTGTGAAGTACTTGGACCTGGAGATAGGAGAAGACCTGGGTTCTAATCTTGCCTAAGCCAGAAACTTACTGGGTGACCTTGGGCCAGTCACAATATTCTCTCAGCCTAACCTACCTCACAGGGTTGTTGTGAAGATTAAAAGTGGTGTTGAATGTAAAGCGCCCCGAGTGCCATGGCGGCGGGGTGTGTGTGTGCTATAGAAAGATTTATTTATTTATTATTAAATACAGACATACCCCACACTCACCATTTCAATATATGGTGAAGTCCAGTTAGGCTGTGCCTGGGCACAAAAAGAAATCCCATGCACAAACAAAGCTTATTTGTCAGGGGTGGGCAGAATTCCCAGCCCAAAAAGCCATGTACCAAAATCCTCGTGGCTGAGAGTCACACGTATGTGTATGCTCTCTCTCTCTCTCTCACACACACACACACACACACTGCACACACAGAACACACACTGCACACGCAGACCGTCCTGCTTCATGACTGGCTAGTGGACCTGAGTAGTTTGAGATCCTGGCTGCTGAGGTTCTCAGAAACAGCTGCTATTCTGCTGCTGAGACCTGGGGGCAATGAAGTAAGGGCATTAACAAACAAGACATTAGCCCACATTGGCTCACACCAAGCGGGTGTCCACCTGCCTGTTTATTAGGTGGTTGCCCACACCGGCCACGTGACCACTAATCACCGCACACTCAGCCGCCACTCACGGTAGGGTCTCAAGAGTCTGCCGTGCTGGGTGTATGCGGGCTAATGTGCGCCCGCATGGCCACGTCCCATCAGTTCGGTTGCTCGCAGTGCGGCCGTGCGTACAGGTCCACCCGCAGCATAGAGCTGCGAGCAGAAATCCTAGCGAATCTGAGGAGGGACCACTTCCTGCCCTTCTCTCCACTCTCACTGGTGGTGCCAGTAGGGGCTTCCCAGAAGTGCATGAAATACACACCGGGGGCTGCTTGTTTATTAGGCTGGACACGCAAAACATGTGACTTGGGGCTGAGTGGGGACTGCATGGATCGAGCCCGGTCTCACGTCTTGTTTGTTAACATTCTAAGACGCAGCCCAAGAGCCATATGTGGTGTCCAAGCCACAGTCTGCCCACCCCTGGTCTATGCCAACTTTGTACGTTGGATCCCTTTTAAAGGCTAACTCCTGGGCTCGTATGGAAAGCTCAAATAAAAAGAGATTGCAAAGCCTTCTGATGGACATAGAGAAACTTTCTCCTGAACACAGAACCTGAACCAAACTGTACATCTACTCTGTGGCAGGCTATGTTTTGTACCTGTCGTGCTTTCCAGCGAAACGTTCTCTTCCCTATAGCATTCTAATATTAAATACAGTCAATCTCATTCAAATGCCATAACGAGTTAATTCTCGTATAGACATTTCATATTTGAATATGAAACAAACAAAAGAAGTGTAAGCTCAGATATTATATTCATTAATTAAGTCATTAAGGCATTTGAATGAGAATGAATTTGTTTAGTATTAGAATCTGTGAAGTGGTGGGATATATTTTTTAATATCAGAATTTTGATGTTGAAAGAAAAAGGTAGTGATGATTTTGAGAAGAGAGGGAGGGATGGATGGAGGGTGGTAATTACAGATTTGGTGTGGAGTGGTATTTTAGGATCATAGGATTTGTGATGGGAAGAGATTATTCAAAGTCTTAATTTTGATTAATTCACCTTAACTATGAATGTAAACAGTAGGTTTTTAAATGTTGGAATTTAGTCCATGTGCCTGTGTAGCTGCAGCCAGACATCCTGCCTTTCCCCTGCCCTTAATGCCTTTTTCATTGTGATTAACAGGAATTCACTTACTTTAGTAGTGTTTTCGTCTCTCAGACTTACTCAAGAAAATAGAGTCTCCCCAGGGGTTAAATTAAAAAGCATTTCAAGCCTAATGTGTCTACTGTGGCTATTCAAAATGCATGCTAGTAGGAGATGAAATGCTACTGTGGGTGTTTTCAGACGTGACGGGGCTGATTGGCCCCGTCACGAAAACAATGAATTAATCCTCCGCCGGGATGACCCGTCACGCCCTAACAGACGTGCCGGGGGATCCCAGCCGGGAATCGGGGAGGGGCCGCATGGTGTAACGTACGGCCACACGGCCCCACACCCTCCACGCTCCCCGCCCTCTGGGGAGACGGGCGGCTGCTGCGGCCAATGCAGTCGCAGCGCTCGCCCGCTATGGCCATGGACCGGCATCCCTGCGGGGGTTCCGGGCCGTGGCCGCCGTCCAGACATGACAGCGGGGGTCACCACGGCGGGGGATCGCCTTCACCACGCGACGGCCTCCGGCCCTGCTGCTTCGGCAGCTCGTGTGGTAAATGTGATTCCCCGCCGTGGTGACATCTTGGGGGGGGGACATCCGTTCCCCCCAACAGACGTTACGTGGTCCAAGCCACCACAGGGAATTGACTGTGGTTGACACTGACCACGTAACGTCTGAAAATACCCTGTGAGTGCAGTAGCTAATTTACAGCTGAGCCAGACTCTGACTTTGGTTACGCTACTATAAATTGGATTGACTCCAAGTAACTCCATTGACTTTCTGCCTGAACTCATGCTTGTGCAAATTCAGGTTTAAACAGGATCAGCATTTGGTCTTTCACATTAAGTTTTTTTTTTGGTTACACCTTTTTTTCAACAGACAACTGTTACTAAGATTCAGTCACTCCACATCCAAAAGGACATAGTAGAACTGGAAAAGGTGCAGAGAAGGTCAAACAGAGATGAACAAAGATATGGAATGGATTCCAGAAGAAGAGAAGCTCAATAAGTTAGGGTTCTTGAGTTTAGAGAAGAGACGACTAAGGAGGGACATGCAAGGGCCCTTTTTACATGGACTATGCTGGGGGGGTGGTCCGTGTGAGCGCTGCTGCAGGGGCGATGCGGGGGTGCAGCTAGAGACAGGCCCGCACCCATCCCCCATCCATCCCCATGCATAGAGCGACCTGCGTCTTCACCAGTTGCTCTGTGCATGTCGGGGAGGGGGTCAGTGGGGATGTGTGGGTTGCGGGAGCATGCACACAGGCTCCCCGCATGGACAATGACTGTCCATGCGTGGGAACCTCTCTTGTAAAAAGGGCCTAGAAGTTTACAAAATTGTGAACAGTGCAGAGCAAGTAAATATGGAGGTACAGGGCCAGCCCTACCACGGGGCAGCTCAGGGCGGCTGCCCTGGGCTTTACTCCTGGGGGGGGCCCACACTCGGGCCACTTTAAGACAAGCGGGTCACCATCGCGGGACCCGCTCACGTGGTATTTCAAAGTTCCGCAAGGCAGGATTACANACCACAGGGCAGCTCAGGGCGGCTGCCCCAGGCCCCACTCCTGGGGACCCCCACACTTGGGGTCCCCAGCTCCCAGAGCCTGACAATGGTGGGGAAATGAGGGAGAGAGAGGCAGAGGCCCCGCCTCTCCCTCATTTCCCCTGGCCAAGAGACTGACAGGCAGGGAGTGAGGGAGAGAGTGAGGGAGAGAGAGTGAGGGAGAGGCAGGACCTCTGCTTCTTCCCTCACTTCCGGCGGAAGTGAGGGAGAAGCAGGCAGAGGTCCTGCCTCTCCCTCACGCCACTGGCCCCCTCCACTGACTGACTGTTTTGGCCAGGGGAAATGAGGGAGAAGCGGGGCCTCTGCCTCTCTCTCTCTCATTTCCCCTGGCTGAGGCTGTGACAGGCAGCCGGGGGGGGGGGGGAAAGCTCCAAGTGGAAGCTCCAAGCCCGGCATGGGGCCCACGCCGGAGGTGGTGGCGGTGGCAGCAGATCAGGTAAGTGATTCGATTCGGTATCCGAGTGACCGCTCAGGCTGGGGGATGGGTGGAGGGGAGTGCCCCTCCGCCCATCCCCGAGCCCAGGCCCGGGAAGTGCACCGCCCCCGAGCTGGGTAGCACCCTGAGCCAGGGAGTGCCCCTAGGCCCGCTGGCGGCTTCGCCACCAACGGAAGATACGGGGCCCCACATTTCTTCCCCGCCCTGGGCCCCACTTAGGCTAAGGCCGGCCCTGCAGAGGTATCATTTATGATCCTTTCTCAAAATAACAGAACTAGGGACCGCCTGATTAAATTAATTCTCAGATGATTTAAAGCATATAAAAGGAAGTACTTTTTCACTCGACATGTGGAACTTTTTTCCGAAGATGTTGTACAGGTCACTAGCATAGCCAGGTGCAGAAAAGGATTCAGTATGTTCTTAGAAGGTAGGCCCATAAATGGCTATTATTAATCAGGTTGCTCAGGAGATGGGATGTCTGACCGTCCGGAGCTGGGCGTGGCTAGCAGGAAATGGATCACTCCATTGTGACCAGCTGTGCTCGGCCAGACAGACCATTGTTTTGACCCAGTATGGCATTTCTGATGTTCCTTAAGTGCACTGTTCTCAATTCACAGTTACATTCAACACCAGCTCCAGTCCTGAGCTGTGGTCCCCTGGGCCCTGCTTGCTCCAGTGGTAAATTCTTCATGAGTTCATCCACTCCCTGCTCATCCCCTGTTGGCACAGATTTGTGCTTACCCTCCTAAGCCTTCTGGCCCACCAGAGTGGTTCCTAATTGTACAGAGCTCTGGGGAAAGCCTCCAGCTTTACCCCTGAGCTCTGGTCCCAACGGTAGGCTCCTCACCTCTGAGATAGGTCTTCTTGTTTATGGAACTTCTCTGAGTGCCCTAGCCTAGGGTTGTCATATATACACATTTTTAGAGGGCAGTACATTGGCCCCAGTGAAGCCCCAGTGCAGCCCTGTAAACTGTATTTCTCATAACTGCCCTCTACAAATTTGCATCTACGGCAGCCCTATCCTAGCCAGACTTTAATCTACGTTCTCGTACCCTATCAGCCAGCCAGCTCCTTCCTCCTAGGCTCCAGCTGGGAGCCATTTCACCCGGCTGGAACACACCTTTCTCACTGGGTCATACCCTGCAGCAACTTACTCCAGCCCATACTCTGGGCCTGACCATGTGAATACTTAGTGTCATTCCATTACACCTGCTTCTGCCAGAGTTGTATTCTTTCTGCTTCAAATATGTAAATGCCCAAAGGATATCCAGAGTTTTGCTTTCAACAACAACAAAAATAATACTTTAAATAATTCATTATAAAACTGAAAGGGCAAAGGTTCTCAAAATCCGATTAACTCAATATTACTTGAACCGTTTTCTCTTGCTTTGATATAAAGAAAACATTATAACTCTTATTTGTATGTAGCGCTCTGTAGCTGCAATAGCCAACCAATTAAATATAGATACAGTCGCTCTACAATTTTAATTTCCCACTGGAGTTGAGTTTCCTCATTCCAATTTCTGATTAATGGGCCGGTCGCTGAGGTCCCCACCTTAAAGACTAAAAGAGGTTGCTATGTTTAGTTTCCTTGTCCTAGATCTGTCAATTATGTTGCAAGCATTTGTCACCTTTCTTAGTCACTTAAGAGATTCTAACAGTTTAGAGATGTTTGCTGTTCAAAATAAATTTGGCTAAGGAATGAGAAAAAATATTAAGGACCAAGCAAGTGATAAGTTTGCTGGAAGCATGAGTTAATAATATACAATTCTTGTACCTCCGGAAAATTGGGTCAAAATTCATAAGAGGAAGGCTTCAGTTGGGTTCAGTCACACAGTTTATCAGAAAACTCTTTAATTCTGAAAGTTTCAAGAGCTCTCAAGAAATTTGTGAATAATTTTAGCTAAGAAAGGATGGTGGTGAATGCAGCTGCGCTCATAAGATTTTGGCTTTGCCCTAAGCAAGGAAGTTCATGGGAACAGGATAATGAGGGGAAAGGCATAAACAGAACTTTCTAGAGCCTCTAAGGTGAGGGCTTAGGGTCTTCCTTTTCCTGCCTACAATTTCCTACTTTGCTTTTCTACTCACATGATTGCTGTAGTCACCAGGGGGATGCTTATTTATTTGGATTTATAGCCAACCCTATCCTAACCCTATACTGTACTTTGTTTGGGTTACAACACAAATTACAGTATACTTTGTTATACCTTTAGTATATCTTAATGACTTGGGCCCCAGATATCTGAAAGACGGTCTCTTCCCCTATGTCCCGTCGTAGCCTCTGGGGTTGGCCGGGGGGCACTCTCTTGCAAGTGCCAACTACCCGTGAAGTTGTTACAACGAGGGTGTGGGGTGAGGGGTCTGGTTCTCAGTTGCTGTCCCACAATTAGGGAACTCCCTCCCTTTGGAGGTCCACCTAAGCCCGACCTCAGCCTGCTCGTCTTCTGGAGGAGATGCAAGACTTTTTTGTTTGGCAAGGCGTTTGACAGGCAGGAATAGGGTTTGGGTGGGATTGGGTAGGGGGCTTTGGGGCAGAGGGTTGATGGGTGGGGATAATGGGTGGGGTGGATGGGTAGTTGGGCTGATGTTGGGGTTTTAAGGTTTTTTTAATGTATATTATTGTGTTTTATATTTTCAGTGTGATGAGCTGCTCTGAGTCTTTTGAGAAGGATGGGATGAAAATACAATAAATAAATAAATAAATGCTCCCCTAAAATGCCACCCTCTTAAAAGCCTATCTGTAACAGGGGCTGGGGTCTTGGGGTTACATCTCTTCAGGATCCAGCCCCAGAGACCTAGGTCCACGTGGAAACCTTGCTTCAAAAGTGCTCTTTATTCCCAGTGCTGTTTAGCCCTTCACCATATACGCATAGTTCATTCAAGTGGGGTCTCTCCCTCTGGCTAGGCACTGCCTCACACACAGACCTGGGTTGCCTTCTTTTAAGTCAGGACTCCCTGGCCAGGCAGAGTGTGACGGGGTCACCGTGATGCGCAGCAGTCTACCCCAGAGCAGGACCCGGCCTGGAGGGGGTTGGGGGGCTGATGCCCCTTTAAGATGGGCAAGCTGAGGTAGGTCAGCTGATTTGTTCCACCGGGGCAAATCTGTAGCCTAGAGAAGGACAGAGCCCAGTGTGTCAAGGGGTGTTGTAGGGTTGGGGAAAGAGCTGTGAAGGAACAAGGCTCTTCTATGCGGCAGGCCGAAAGGTAAGCCTGCTAACTACGGATCTGGAGCACAGAAAACGAGCCCAGCCAGAGCGTGGACCCGCAGGTGGGAGAAACCCAGGGTACTGGGCTTGGCGCTGGCTGGCTGCCAGAGACTAGTGGGGGACCCAGACTTGCTGGGACGAGCCCCTAACTTGGGAGGTTTCGGGAACTGGCGAGGGGAGGCTGGAGGCCAGTAATCAAGCAATAGAGCAGCTCTGGATGGAGCAAGCTCTTCTGTGGCAGCAAGTCAAAGCTAATTCCCCAAGATGGCTTGCTGGCCATCCTCCAGGAGGAGGGGGCGCAGCTTGCTGCCACCCACAGTCCCTCCTGCAGCCAGGTGGCCAGGTATTCATAGACGGACACCTGCTCTCCAGGTTCCTCTGGTCAGGCAGGAGGACCCCTCCTGCAGCCAGCGATGAGGCAGGGCCCTCCCTGACTCCTCCGCCTTCTCCTCTCATTTCTGAGAACTCCACTCTCCTACTTAGTCTCCAGAGTTTGCTTGGCCATGCCCAGCCCAGCTGGCCTCAGTCAGTTATCCAGCCTCTGGAGGCTTACGCACCTATGCCTTGACTTGGCACTGTCCTCCATTATCCATAGCACCTGCACCTTCCTTTAGCATCCACTGAGGCACNCTATGCCTTGACTTGGCACTGTCCTCCATTATCCATAGCACCTGCACCTTCCTTTAGCATCCACGGAGGCACAGTCCCCTAATAGTAGATGCACCTGCACCCTGCAAGCCAGTGCTACCAGCTCCCCGATACACTATCGCCATCCACCAAATGCCTGGCCAAATAGAAAGGTCTTACGCTGCCCCCGGAAGATGCTTAAGTCTCAACTTTTGCAAATTTCCAAGGGAAGGGAGTTCCAGAACTGTGGGGCAGCCACTGAGAGAGCCTCATTGTGGGCCTTGGCTCTACACCCTGGGCACCATGATGGAATTAGCAGGAGGCTGTTCTCAGCTGGCCTTAAAGACCGCGATGGAATTATAGGGGAGGAGGTAGTCTTTCAGGTATGCTGGGCCCAAGCCATTTAGGGTTTGGTAGGTCAAACCAGCAGCACGCTAAATTGTGCCTAGAAAGTTACTGGAAAGCAGTGCAGAGTCCAAAGCACAGGTGTAATGTGCTTCCAGAGACCCATCCTCGTCAGAAGGCGTGCTGCTGCATTCTGCACCAGTTGCAGCTTGCGAACGGTCTTCAAGGGCGGCCCCCACGTAGAGGGCATTGCAGCCATCTAGCCTTGAGGTTATGAAGGCATGGATTATGGTGTCCCGGTCCGACCCTGATAAAAAGGGTTGCAGCTTTCTCACCAGGTGGAGTTGGTTAAAGAAGCTCCTAGCCGCCACCACTTGGCGGTTCAGATGCAGCGATAAACCCAGAAGCATCCCAAGGTTGTGAGCCTGACTGACCAAAGGAGGCTGGACTGAACCCCATTAATGATGAGCATCCCTGTGCCCCCCAGGTTGTACAGTTACAAAGGGGAAGAGCACTGTAAACAAGAAAATCTTGGTGAAACTTTCTCTAAATCTTGATCTAGAGCAGAGACAAGGATGTTCCAAACCAGAGCAATCTGAACAAGTATTTAACAGCCACTTCCTTACTACGGACCTCAGTGGCTGACTTCTATTTACAGAGTAACCCCAACTGAGGAGCTGATAAATCTCAGCCTGTCCACTAAGCAGGTCCATAGGGAGTCAATATGAATTCCGCCATCAAATTTCCATGACTTTGCTGCCACAGCCCTTGAAGTGATAAATCCGAATAAACCGGAGAGATCTTATTTGTGCCCAACATCACAAGCGCTTGGTTTTAGAGTTGTAATTTATGCAAATCTTTGTCCAGTCTTTTTCCGTAAGCCGGAGAGCCCCAAAAGTTTGGAGCTGCGCTGTCTGTGGATGGGGTCACAAATCCCATTAATACCTGATATACTCTGCATTTCTTTGGGTAAAAAACAGATGTCCGGCCAGCAGGACGGACCACTCCCCAGGTCTCCCTGGGGCGGAAAAACCCAGGTGACATATTTATTTCTTCAAACTTATTTCTTCAAACTTATATCCCGCCCCCTCCTGCAGCTCGGGGCGGCTTACAACAATAAAAAACAGTTAAAAACAGTTAAAATATAAATATAAATATAAAAACATCAAAAACAGGGTTAGGAACAATAAATAACTAAATAGGCAGGGGATTAAAGTCACCCTCCCCCTCCCTCCCTCCCAAAGGCCTGGGCAAACAGCCAGGTCTTACAGTTCC
>QEPC01011901.1:10983283-10995675 GCA_003113815.1 Sphenodon punctatus | reverse complement strand
TTTTTATTTCTATTTTTATACACAAGCCAGAGTTTTAGTTAGTTTTATACTGTATTCTATTATATTCTGTGTATTTATATGTGTATTTATCGTATGATTGCTGTTTTTATATCTGTAAGCTGCCCTGAGTTGTTTCGGCGAGAGGGGCAGGGTAAAAATGGAAACTAACTAAACTAAACTAAAAAACATGCAAAGAGTTTGGGAGTAACTGTCCTAAGCTAAATATAACTACACCCTTTTTTGTACGTGTCACCTCATGTGTTGTATCTAGCTTCCTTATTTTATTTTTTTTCTGATCTGAGCCTGTCTTTTAAATTGCAACACCAGAGCTTTAATTTACCTGTCTTATCAAACTCCAGGCACTCTAGCGCCACTTAATGCGTTGCAAAAATAGCACTGTCTGAAATTCGAATGATACTTAGAAGATCATCCATACCTTAAAAATGATTGGATGGGAGATCATTTTGGCAGCACAGGTGTGTAAACAGCATTGGCTTTAAAATTCTGTTGTCTCCCAAAGAAGGGGAAAAACAAGAGTGCCAACAATGGAGCATTTGCAGGCAGAAAGAAAGCTTAAATATTTAAGAAGCTCATGCCTGTCTCAGTGTTACTTAGTCTTTGGAGAAAGCGTCTTCCATTTTTAAAATGCAATCGAATGTTCTGCCCTTCTTAAGACTCTGTGGTTACTACACAGGCTAAACAAATGGTATTTCCAGTGGCATCCAAAGCTTCTGTCAGATTGCTCGATCCTCCTGACACATTTTTTTCAGCCCTGCTTCCAGTTAGATTCAATATTCACAGCTGGGATTTTTCTTTTCCTAGTCATGCTGGGTAAATGGTTCTTTTATCTTTGATTATTTCATGCTGTGCTTACTAGCATTAGCTTATGGGATGTAAAAAAACCACAACAACCCTTCAATGTGGCCTGCAGCATTAAATCTTAATAGAATATAGAGGAGGATTTACAGGCTATGTTTTAATTATCCCCTGCAGGTCCCGATTTTAAGGGAAGAGGCTATGAATTGCCTAAGGGGAAAGAACGGCCTGTTTTTGCACGGACAGTCCCCCCTCCCGCTGGGTGTGTGGGTGTCGGGCGTCCGTGCGTATGCTGCGGCGGTGGGTGTCTGCCGGTGGGTGGAGGTGCATGGGTGCTCCCGGCGCACACCCATCTTCACCCATCACCCACCCACGGAGCCATCTGGCAAAATGGCGGAGGCTCCGTGGGCCGAGATGGATGGAGATGGGTGTGTGCCCTTGGGAAAGGGAGCGCATCCACCTCCACCCGCTGCCGGCGCACCCCCCCCACCCAGAGGTGCCACGTAAGGAGCCTCACTTTGTTGTAGAAAAACACAAGCCTGCTTTTCAAATGGAAACACCCCAGTGATTATGGGTGGCCTGGTGGCAGCGGCAGCTCGTGATAAAATGGTTTTGGTGTGGATGGAAGCTGGAGCCTGGAAGAGAGGTTGGTGGTATGGGCCGCACGCACACAAGACATATTCACACATCCTGTGAAATTCCCAAAGGAAATCAATTCCCAAATGCACGCAGCTCACATGCACAAACTCAAACGTATCCCGACACATGCTCCCATGCCTCCCCCATCTCTCTCACATACAGACACCCTGTTGCTTTCTCCATTAAAAAAAAAAAAATGCAGATAGGGCTACCACCTGTCCGGTTTTCGCTTCATCCATTTGGAAATGGAAGCGCTCTGTCCAGTGTCTGGACTGACATATGCCCTAAATGCCAAATACCTGGAAAGCAGTCTTCTGGGTTACCCGTTTGACAGCACTGTGAAGGGTCTGTCGTACAAACTGCTACAGGGCTGGGGGAAGCTGTTCTGTGTGGCTGCATGGTGTATGTTTTAACGAGGATACAGCTGAAAGGAGTAACCGCTACTCTACAGTATCTGGCTGGATATCGCGGTATCCAGTCGGATGTCATATGGTATCTGGTTTAGTATCTGGCAGCTGTCTGGTTAACCGTTTACTGTTCAGAGTGTACCATTGTTTACTGTATCACCGCTTAATTACTATTTCACTTTAAAAAACAAAAAAACCTCTGTCCCTCTGTGCAGACTGGTTTGGTTATGCAGTAACATGGTAAACGGGGAACAGTAATTTGGTAAATGGCTTCATTCAGAATTCCAGTTTGGCACTTAATCTTCAGTGACTCGATATTGGCCACGGAAAATTGTTTCCTATCTGTTTCAGCTCTAACGGAGGACTAAGGAGAGGTGGCATTGAGAAATGAGGGGTTGTTGGTTTTTTTGAGCCCACCTGTCATGCTCTTTGAATTTGCATAAGACAACACATGTACATTTAGACAAATAAGCATTGTCCAGTTTCTTTCCTGGTACAGGTGGTAACCCTGGATGCAGAAGAAGAAGAATGTACAGAAGTGGACACCAAAACGGCACCAGGGGAAATAAATGGAAAAACTTGAAAAATTTAAATTTTCTTTCATCTTAGCGAAACTAAATGGATAAAGAATCTTGGCCCCCCAAGCAATCAGACCCTCCATTGCAGCATTTCCAGATGGAAACTTATACCGCATTCACACCTTACGGCGGGCAGCGGCAGCACTCCCACGAGGAGAAGACCTAGTGAGAGGAGGAGGCTGGTGCCGTCCCAACTTCGGCTGAGGACAGGGTTCTACTGTGACAATGCTCGCGAGTGACAACAGCCCTCTCACTCGCGGGTACTGTCGTGGTAGAACCCCGTTCACATCGGACGTTGTGATCGCACCGGCCTCCTTCCCCCACCACGCGGGAGTGCTGCGCCACAAGGTGTGAATGTGACCATAGACAGGTTGTCTTGCACTAAATTTAGTCTGGTTGGGGGAGGATAAAACTTAAGAAGTATTTGGGAGGATGTTGCATTAGTAGACACATTAAATTACTGCCCTTTTTGTATAGCACGCATTTCTACTCAAAACACTAGTGGCTCTGAAAAATTCAAAGCAGGAAACAGCAGAACTTTTTCATCTCTTTATAACCCACTTAAACATTTACTAGACTCAAGAATAAACCCCACTTGGAAAAGATGCATCCACCTGCGCAAACTCTTTATGGGATAAACAGTATGAAATGAATACCAATTCTGTGGCCCCAAAGCAGAGACTCCTTTATAATAATTTGCTGTATTAGATATCTACAGTATATGGAATCACATACAGAAATACACATAAATCTCTCGTCTCTTCAGAGATCTGGTTTTTGCCTGAAATTGCATAATGTGCCCCTTTCAGCTGGCTACAAACCTAATAAAGAACTCCAAGTTTCATTTAACAGGATCTTACCTTTAGCACAATGCTATTTTTCATACATACCTACAGATGCTGGCATCTCTCCCCATTGTAAAACAGTTTCCTTTGTGAAGTGTCCGTATATATCAATGTAGACACCTTCATCTTCATAGGTGAGTAAAAGTTCCATTCCACTGGTATTAGGGAGGATGATAATGGCATGTGGGCGGATATTCCCCTGGATCTGGAATAATATTTTACTAAGATTTATAACACAAAATGGACTACAATTTTAGCAGCTATATCAATCTGAGTTTCTGGGCAGAGCAATAAAAACAACAGGCTCCTGAGTCATAGAAAGTAAAAGAAATACCTGTTTGGAGATGGGCTGTATATTCTGCTAACTAACATATGAAATGGCTTCTTCTTCCTCCCTTTAGACATTATGCTAGGTTAGTAAACAAGTCCCTGTTCAATATTTCACTTTATATTTATTAGTGTTACTTGGATTAAAGAAGCCAAGAAGCATTTAAGACACAGTAAGATTTATCAGCTTGCCCAAGGAAGGCTGGTGTTATAGAAAGGAAAGTAAGCAGTATTTTAATTCAATGAGGATTTTGCAAACGGACAGCATACAACTTACTTGGCTTCCTAGTTTACGGAACTGTATGCTTCCATTTTTTTTCTGAGCTACTTCTAGCCTGGCTCGTAGCTAAAAGACTGATTCAATTGCTCCGTTGCTTTAACAACATTTATGGCAAATTGAAAGAATTCACTGAATTATAAGACTGCTGAAACGTCTTTCCCTGACTTATGTAAACTGTTCATTTTAAAAAAGGAAATAATGAGTGATACTTTAAATGCTATCCAGTGCCCATTTTACACACATCCCAGAAATGATACACCCCACAAAATCAAAGCATGCAAGTGTCATTAAGTATTTTAGAAGCTAATTCGTAAGGCCAGCAGGCTTCCTAAAAGAGAAAGGATTTGGATTCAGTGTACAAACTGTACATGTAGCAGGTTGGGGTTTTGATGCAGACTAACCTGAGATAAGAAGAAAACACAATAACTATGCATAACTAGCTTCTCCGCTATACTGTCAGAAGGAGGATTTGACTCTTGCATCAACTCAAGTTACAAAGTGAGCCTGCAGTCAACATTTTCACAGCAAGACAGATCCTCAGAACTTCTAGCTCATTTTCACAAGCTGTCACCATGCAGACCTTTCTTTTTAAATGATGTACATTCACGTGCCCGGTAAAGGCACGACGAACAGTTAAAAGAAAACACGGAAGCTATACTTGCCAAACTGAACAGACCCAGGCCAAGCTCTTGGGTCCGTGTCTCCGCAACGACTATCCGTAACACAAGGACAGGTATCCAAAGCCGGAGAGCAATTTTAATTCGTTGCCTTGGTATTATTTGCATGAGCAATTAAAGCAGGAAGCAGAGAGAAGAAGGAAAAAGGAATGCTGGAATGCAAGGGCATCTAACTTCAGCCTGTTAGATTTAAAGTTAAGTCTCAGCTTCTGACACTGAGAGATTTCTTGAGATAATTATCAGTTGGCCTCTAAAATAACCCAGTACCCTAACAGACACAACCCACTGGAGCAGCACATTTATTGCACATCCCAGGCTCTCAGGGGAAAATGTATTTTTAGTACATTCTGTCCTGCCTCGTACTCACAGAGTTGCAGCTCTCCTAAGGGCGCCCCATAATCGGGTCATTCAACTGGGAAATCTCTTTCCTGGTGGACATAATTAAATCTGTGGGGGTCTGTTGCAAAACTAAATCCTTCTTTAAAAGTTCGCCTTCTTCCCTTTGCATTTTCTCTTGTGTGATAATTAGGCTAATGAGATCTCTTCAACAACAAAAAAATAATGATACGCCGTGTTCAGCAACCTGGTTACATGCTTGGCTTAGAGACACTGTCCTGCTTAAATTTATAAACCTGGAGGGTACTTGTAATGGGGCCATAATGAATGAAGCTGCTAAGTTTTAGAATAAATAAGCCACTTCAAACACGTATATAAGAGATTAATAAAAGTAATAGCAAATTCTTTCAATAAGGTAAGAGGCTCACTGGTTGTTTTGAGTATTTAGATGGAGATAGAGTAGTTCAAATGATATATTTTATTGTGATAGTGAGGTTTAATTGTATGAAGGTGATTAGGGGGTTCCACTGGGCTGGGGACCCAAAGTATAGGATACAATGGATGAAAACAGATGGGAAACAACTCTTATTTTTCCTCTGTCTTCTTCCACAAGGGAAACTATGTCCAACCTGGCAAGAGTAGCACTAATGATGAAGGGAAGGAATTGAGCTCAGGATAGGTAAAGAGATGGTAAGAGAACACCTAGCTACTTTAAACGAGTTCAAGTTTTCGGGGCCAGATGAATTACATCCTAGTGTACTGGAGGAACTTGTAGATGCAATCTCAGAACCTCTGTCTATAATCTTTGAGAACTCTTGGAGAACGGGTAAGGTGCCGGAAGACTTAAGACGGGCAAATGTTATCCCTATCTTCAAAAGTGAGGGAAAGGAGACTCCGGAAAATTACAGATCGGTCAGCCTGACATTAATACCTGGAAAGATTCTAGAACAGATTATAAAGCAGTCAGTCTGTAAGCATTTAGAAAACAATGCTGTGATTACTAGGAGCCAGCATGGGTTTGTCAAGAATAAGTCATGCCAGACTAATCTTTTTGATTGAGTTACCAGTTTAGTAGATCATGGGAATGCTGTGGATGTAGTATATCTTGATTTCAGCAAGGCATTTGAAAAAGTCCCCCATGTTATCCTTCTTGACAAGCTGGTTAAATACGGGCTAGATGATACTACCGTTAGGTGGATTTACAGCTGGTTGAAGAACTGTACCTAAAGAGTGCTCTTAAATGGTTCCCCAACAATCTGGAGGGAGTATCAAGTGGGGAGACTCAGGACTCGGTCCTGAACCCTGTACTGTTCAATAGGGGTGTTCAATTATTATTTGTATTATTATTAGCAAGCATTTAAATAGCTCAAGCAATGTACCTGGTGCTTTACAAAACAACTGAATAGACATGGCCCCTGTCCTAGGGCTTACAATCTGAGAGACCGGGGGGAGGGGGAACAGAGGGAGAGACAAGGAGTGTAACGTTCACAAGGATGTGAGGTCCCAGGTGCACGTGCTTGGCTTGGTTACATCAAGAATGATGGCTGGTTGGTCCATGTGGTGAGGATATGCTTTACAGGACGAGTCGGTGGTGGCTTTGAGGCGGGCATAAGGGGTGGCCCTGAGGTGGGCATAGAAGGGACATAACTGGGACTTTGGGGATAGCATCTTAGCAATCAGGGGTATTTTCAGACGTATTTTCAGACGTTACGATCCCACGCTCAACCACGGTGAATGCCCACAGGGTGAGCAAGGGACCGTAATGTCTGTTGGCCTGACAAGAGATTCCCGCCAGATGTTCACCCCCGTGAATCATGGGCGGGAATCTCTTTGACCACGCAAACGGCAGTCATGCCCGGACCATCGCCGTTTGTGTGGTCAAAGAGATTCCCGCCCGTGATTCACAGGGGTCACAGGTTCACCCCTGAACACCCGATGGGAAGCTCACGTTCGGGCCAACAGACGTGACGGTCCCACGCTCAACCACGGGGAATTCACCGTGGTTGAGCGTGGGATCGTAACGTTTGTCCCCTGACCACGGCACAGAATCAGCGGCCATGCCCGCTGCTGATTCTGAGCCGTGGTCAATGCCCCGACGGGCGGGTGCTGCGGTCGCATTGGCCACGGCACCCGCCCGTCTCCCAGAGGGCGGGCGGCCTAGGAAGCATGGGCGGGGGGAGGGCTGTGTGGCTGCACATTGAGCTGCGCAGCCCCGTACCCTCCCCTGATTCCCCACCGGGATCAGCCGGCACGTCTGTTGGCCGTGCCGTTTTGATCCCGGCGGGGGATCAATAGGTGATTCCATGACGGGGTCAATACTGGCCCCGTCACATCTGAAAATACCCCCAGGAGACATGGTTTACACATCCAGGCTGGCCAATTATCATTACAATCACATCCTGCAGCACTGCGACAGAGGACATATGAGAATCTCTGTTGGCTCTTTCCTAAACAGATGCTTCTGACTTCCCAGTAACAAGTGGGGGAGACAATTTTGGATGGTCACAGCACCGAATGAGGATATTTGGTTGACATTTGAAATTTCTGCTGCCCAATTGGCATCACAAATAGATCTTATGCCACAGCTTATAAAATTGGAACCCGTTATCACATCTTTCCGATATTTGGCAGAGATGATCCTGAAGGTGCGACATACAGCCCTGCCAAATTTCATGCACACTAATTGGACTACAAATATGTTACAGTCAGACATACATTTATAAGTTAATTGCTTATACCACCAGAACCCTTTATCCAATTCTTTTGAAAGTTGGCATATATAGTCAGGGAGGGGTATAAACTTGCCAAGGTTCATCCACATTAGGCGGGAGACAAAGACATTACAGCCATGAATGTATATGCAGATATTTGCAAAATAACATAATTCAACTGCTTATAAAATTGGAATCCTTTATCCAATCTTTCTGGAATTCGGTACACATAATGCCTTCCATTGGAGGTACATATCCTCCACGTTTAATCCAAATATAATGAAAAGCGAAAACGATACAGCCAAAAATGTGTTTTCAATTAAAATCAATATAAATTGAAAACAAAAGCAAAAATGAAAATGAAATTTTGATATTTACAAGAATGAAAACGAAAGATTTAAATAATGAAAACAAAAAATGAAAAACAATAATGACATAGGTCCCTGATGCACACCTCTACTGTTCAACATCTTTATTAATGACTTGGATGAAGGAGTAGAGGGTATAGTTATCAAATTTGCAGATGACACAAAACTGGGAGGGATAGCTCACACCTTAAAAGACAGAAACAAGATTCAAAATGATCTTGACAGGATGGAAAGCTGGGCCCAAACTAAGAAAATGCAATTCAACAGAGATAAATGTAAAGTCCTGCATTTAGGTAAGAAAAATAAAAGGCACAAGTATAGGATGGGTGATACCTAGCTTGGCAGCAGTACACGTGAAAAGGATCTTGAGGTTGTAGTTGATCACAAGCTGAACATGAGTCAGCAGTGTGATGCAGCTGCTAAAAAGGCTAATGCAATTTCAGGCTGCATTAACAGAAGCATAGTGTCCAGGTCACGAGAAGTAATAGTTTCACTCTATTCTGCGCTGGTCAGACCTCATCTGGAGTCCTGTGTCCAGTTCTGGGCACCGCATTTTAAGAAGGACATTGACAAATTGGAACGGGTTCAGAGGAGAGCGATAAAGCTGGTCAGGGGGTCTGGAAACCAAGTCTTGTGAGGAAAGATTGAAGGAGCTGGGTATGTTTAGCCTGGAGAAGAGAAGACTAAAGGGAGCCATGATAGCCGTCTTCAAACATCTGAAGGGCTCAGATAGAAGGTGGAGCAGACTTGTTCTCGGTTGCTCCTGAGGGCAGGACTAAAACCAATGGGCTCAAATGACAAGAAAGCAGATTTCGGCTCAACATTAGGAAGAACTTCCTAACGGTAAAAGCGGTTCAACAGTGGAACAGACACTACCTAGGGCGGTGGCGGGAGCTCCCTCACTCGAGGTTTGCAAACAGAGGCTAGACGGCCATCTGTCAGGGATGCTGTGGCTGTGGATTTCGTGCATTGAGCAGGGGTTTAAGTGGGCGTAGATGTTTCCTTTGAAATTTCTTTTTTTAAAAAAAATAAAAAATGGCATAGGTCCTAAAATTCACCCAAACATGGTAGATTTATAGTTATGGGAAACAATGACAACGATTTCACTTTAGAAAGCAAAATCTTACGTGTGTTGGCAGGTATAGGTCATACACAGACCCGGAGTCCACATCAATAGCATGAAATCCAACTAGTGAACCATAGATAACTTTTAATCGTTGCCCATTCTCAACAGTCAGGTCAACTGACAGTGGTTTCTGCTGCAGCGAGGAGAACGACTGGAAAGAGAAAAATCATTGAGTAACAGAAGTTTATTTATCAAATTAAAAAACCCTCATACCTAAATATTACCATTTATGTTTACAATTTAGAGTAAGGGTGGGGAACCTTTTCTGAAAATCAGAACAAGCTCAGAGGGCCACAGAGAAGGTGGGGGGCAGAGGTGCCTAAGGGGGCATCCTTAGGAAGGGAAGGGGCCAGATCATGGATCTGCCCCCTATCCTTGTATACATGCCCCATTCCTGCTCCCTTCAGTGCTTGGGGTTAGGAACTGGACCCATGGGCCATATACAGGAACTGGAAAGGGACCAAACAAAAACTAGCCGGTATGCCTGTAACATCCTAGATAAATCTATGTCTGTGATGGTTCTAAATCAAAGGTCTCTGCTCAGTTGCCTTAATATAAGGCAGAGCTGGGCAAGGCTCCCAAGCCCACGAGCCACATACCAACATTTTCATATTGCTGAGACCCACAAGTTGCATTACATCGATCACGGGTTCCCTCAAACCTGGAGATAGGGCAGCGTGGCTTCCCACCAATCCCCCATCACTTCAAACCTCTTGCTCCAAGATAGTTTGGGGTGGTTTGAATAGCAGCAACACAAAGCCTGCGGGAGCTGCTCGGACATGCCCTCAGGTAGCCACTTCTTACAAGAGCTGCAGTACAGGTGCCCAAGAGCCACATGTGGTTCTCGAGACACCGTTTGCCCACCTCTGACGTAGGGTGTGACTCCTAAACATGCCCAGCACTGGCTTACCTCTGCTCCCAGTGACACTATTGAAAACTTCAATACTGAGTTCAGTGGGAGCCATCAAAACAATGCTGAATTTTACTGAGAAGTCTACGTATATTGTTTGCTTCAAACATACAGCTAGGCTATATATTTTTAGAAGTGTTCATTTCTTGCAATGGAAAGTCTGGTGGTTTAAGAGATTCAAGCCATGATTGCAGCCTTAGAGTTTGCAGCATGCTCTCAGAGTAACAAAAAGTGGAGCGGACTTCCGGGGAAAAAATAAATCAAAACAGTAGATAATAATGGATGAATGATACATTTCAACCCAAGTCAGCTTCTCCTCACCTTGAAAGCCATAAATTTGTGATATGGCTTCGGAGCCCAAGCATAGACTTCCACTGTATTTTTCAAAGCGATCACAAGGAATTTGATTCTTTCATATTTCACTGGAACACAAGAGTAACAATTATTACAAGCGTTAGGTGGCTGAATGAATCGAAATTACACAGATTCAGGTAAACAAGTGGCATTTTACTCCCCACCAACTCCCATTGTGTTCAATGCGATGATTCACAGGATACAGGACTAAGGGTGAAAACAGACAAAATGCTAACACTGCTTTGACACAGTGGTGGCTGTGGATTCTGAGGCTGGTGGGGCAGTGGGTGGAGTCAGAAGTGGGCGGGGCCAGCCCAAAGGTGGGCAGGGCCAACAGTAGGTGGAGCCAACCCAAAAATTGCACATTTACATGATCACGATCAATGGAATAGAACATGCACACTTGTGTTGAAAATGTACAGAAAATGCTACAAACCCAACAGGATTGTGTGAAATCCTAATGGCCACACCATACATGCTGCATAGGGCGAGGAGGCATGCACAGTTCAGGAGAGGGCATGCAACACCCACCATGTGGGGGATTCAAGGAAAGTCACACCAAAATGCATGGAAAATGCAGGAAAACCCAACAGCATTATGTGGAATCCTAAAATGCACAACTGCCATAAATGCTGCAACTAGTCCCTGGGAGGGAAAAGATACCCTACCCCTTCTATAGCACTTTCAGTCCTTCCTGAAAGCTGAAAGCTTCCAGACCAGAGCAGTGAACAAGTGATAGTGATTCACAAAAAAAAAACACATGGAAAACTCCTTAAGATCCCAAGCTCAAACGTCAAAGTAGAGCGGGGGGTAAAATTAAAAGCGGCTAATGTGGCTATTTTCTCCTTTAAACACTCATAAAGGCTGGCTGAGTGAAAAATCAGCAAGTATTTAAGTGTCCTTAATCACCAAATAAATGATTTGGAAAAGCTTCTATAGTTTGTCTGTGATTTTTTCCACTAAGAGCCTACCAAAATATCCCAACCAATTTAAACATTCCAAGTTCAACTTTTCTCAAGCATTATCACACAGCAAGAGGGACAAAATATTTGAGAAGTCTTGCCAGAAAAGATCTTTTGACCATTTCTTACTTTCAAGGCTAGAGGGAGCTGCACATCTAGATGTATCTTGTGTGGCTTAGTTTTTTTTTCTTAATCCAGTGCTTCCCAAACTTTTGATATCTGGAGAACACTTTATCTGGATTAAAACTGGCAGCACACTACACAATAACAATGAATAAGTGTTACCACCTGAAAGCTAAATTCATAGGAACTCATTATGCATTAATTGAACTGAACAAATGCAATGACTGTGTAACTGTTAGAGATCCAGCAAGGACTGAAAACTGTCACAAAAAATGTCAGAGAGAAAACTAAACAAGTATTGTGCTACATTTTCCAGTACAAAATGTACTGGGAAATGGAGACACGATAAGAAGATACAATTCAGAAATATCTTCAGAGGTGGAATCAACTTCCTCCTATATAAAGAGTTCCACATATTAGCATGGTAGTCAGTCCAATCATATTTTTTTTCCACTTCTGAGTTCAGACCATAATATTGGTGGATCAGACCTAGTCAAATTCCCTGGAATGGAGTGTGCACCTCTCTTAGCTCCCTGTGGTCAAGAAGTAGAAGAGGAGATTGAGCCTTCAATCCTTCCCAACAGTGCATGCATGTGTGGGGAGAAGGATTGCAATGTGTGTGCCCAAACCACCCACCCAGTTACCTTTGTTTGTTCCCCCAATTTTCTCCCTTTGCCAAATCTCACTCCTTATTCATCCAGCCCTGGCCCCATTAGCCTCCTTCCCACCCTAGCCCCCCTTTTCCTGCCCATTTAACTCTACACCCAATTCTGGCCCTTCAAGGCTAGGTCTGTTCCAGTAGCATCCCCCCCAAAACAGCCAACATTTACAAATTTGCATGTGTGTTTGCATATCTTCTGGTGGCTAAATCTAAACGTCTCTATTCCATTCTTGTCCTCCTTGATCTCTCTGCTGCCTTCGATACTGTTGACC
>QEPC01011901.1:10941996-10971092 GCA_003113815.1 Sphenodon punctatus | reverse complement strand
TGCGGCCGCACGGCCCCGCCCCCTCCACGCACCCCGCCGCCCGCCCTCCGAGGAGACGGGCGGGCGTCGGGGCCATTGCGGCCGCCGCGTCGGGCCGTGGCGCGCGGCCAGACGTTACTTTTCGTTGGTCCCTGCCCGGGGTCCGTTTGACCACACTTCCCAGGACATTCCCCCGGCTAGCCCGGGAAGCGTGGTTCAAACTGACCCCATGTGGGGATTCACCGTGGCGAACATCTGGCGGCCGCCAAACAGACGTTCGAGACACGGTGACCACAAGTGGGTATTCACCGTGGTTCACCGTGATCTCGTAACGTCTGAAGACACCCATTATTACAACCTTGCGTAGAGAAAGAAGCAAAGTCCCTACGATTTGCTTAACGGACATTTGATCATCAGTAAGGAAAGAAAAGTGATGGTGTTGTCCTTGGTGTCATGGACTGTGGTTGTAAATATGTTTGTACTTGTTTATGTGCATATTTTGTCCAAAAAAATAAAAATATAATAATAATAATAAAAAAAGAAAATTAAGGCAGTTAAAAAAAAAAAAACACCAAAAAAAAACCCACCAGGATTTTAATTTTAATTCTTCCTAGAAGTGAACATTTTTGCCTTAGAAACCAAATAGAACACTAGGGCCTTGCCTTCCTCCCTCATTTTGCATTCAGCGTCTGCAGTGCAAATTAGAGTCAAGCTCTTTTAGAAAGCATGCAGGTGTCGCACAATTTAGCTAGGGATCATTTGCGTGGGTGCGAGGGTGCGCTTGGCATGTGCCACTCGGAGCAATAATATTTCACACTTGCACAAACACGTATCGACAGCCCTGTGAGTGGGAAGGGTTCAGCAGACTGGATACTGATGAGAAAAGACAATCTAGGTAGAGGAAATAAAAAAGTCCGCCTTCCCTCCCTTCCTTCTTTCTTCCCGTAAAGACAAAAGGTCAAAACATGCGAGGATTCTTAAACAGCCATATAATACTGGTTTCTCTCCCAAAGCAACAAAATAATACAGTGTAATTCTGCTTGGGAGACAAATAAGGGACATGTTTGTTAATTATTCCTGTTATTACTATTACTGTCGTCGTACCTTGGAGCCCTAGCTATGGGATCAGGGCCCCATTATGCTAGCACTGTAGACACACAAAGCAAAAAGTTTCTTGCACCAAATAGGGATAGCTATACAGATGAAAATTCAAATTTGGATCCATTACAGATCCGGATTTATTTTTTTTGTATGGATTAAATACAGATTTGGATTACAGATCCGGATTTAAATTAATATATAAAAAAAGCTAAAAATAATTTTAAAATAACGAGGAGAAAAAATCCAAACGGCTACAGGGCTGTTCTGTGCATGCAGAGCCCTTTTCCAAAATGGTGGCGGCAATGTGGCTGCCATTTTGGAAAAGTGCAGAGGCCATTTGCACAGGCACCGACCAGCTGCCCTTTTCAAAGTAGCACTGGCGCTGCCACGGCCAAACTAGCACAGGGCTGTGCACGTACAGAACAGTCCTGCGGCCATATGCGCATGCACAGTAAATTTTAAAATTATTTAATTATTTTTAATACAGATCCATAATACAGATCTGCAATCAGGTGGCATTTTTCAGATTAATCTGCAACTGCCAATAATGGGCAGTGGCAGATTAATTCGAATCCACAACGCACATCCTTAGCCCCAAAGAGCTTCCAGATTAAAACACGAGGCAAGAGCCAACAAGCGGATGCGCCAGGCAGACAGAAGGAGCACAAGGAATGATGAGATGATGTTGGCCAGCTTGATAGGCCGAACGGTGTCAGTGGTTGCTTGCAAACCTGTACTCATTGAAGCCAATGGCAAAACTCCCATTGACTTTAAATGCGGACTTTAAATTGTGTCCAGTATCTGGAGAATGCAACGAAAAAGGTGAACATTTGTTCTCCACTGTGACAGAAGGCAGAACAAGAAAGAATGGGTTTAAATTGCTGCAAGGTAGATTTCAGTTAATTCAGTAAAAACTTTCTGAGCAATGGCATAGATTGCCTAGGGCAATTGTGGAATCTCCTTCAGATGTTTTCAAAGACCATCTGGATAGCACCTGGCCTGCGATGCTGTAGGGCAGGGGTCGCCAAACTTACGGTGCATGAAATCCACTTGATCCAGGTGTCAATCTCAGGCAATCTATCAGGACCTCATTGGGTAAAGCCAGAATAACCCAAGACGTAGCATCCAGGGCAGACAGGGTGTGCGCCGGCCAGACCACAAACCACACATGCTCCCGGCTGGGCCAATGGCAGCACCGCCCAGGGGCGTGGAGAATGGGGAATGCGTGGCTGGCTATCCCCACCTCTGTGTTGTGCCCAGTACCCCGCCATGACAGACAGCCATAGCAGAGGTGGCTCAGGCTGGCAGACCGGCCCGGAAACAGACATGCAAGCTCCGGGATGGCCTGCTTTGCCCTGGTTGGGTGGGCCCTAGCCCGGGCTGTTACTTCAGCTGGTTGCTAAGGACAGAGCCCAGGCTAGCCGCCAACATGACCCAGGATGCCACAAGTCAACATCTGGCAGCCATGAACCAAACGTAACAGCGGCTCATGGGACCGTTATCATGTCTAGTTTTAACCATTGCCTCCCAGCTGTAGGGCACCTCAGCAACTAGTCTCAGGAATGGAAAGGAGCATTGCCCCTTAGAGAGAGCCTTCCCCATCCCACTGGAAGAGTTTTCCTTGACTGTCTCCTCCCTGAAGACAATTCCTGAGGTGCTGATCCCACTCTTCACCCCAGAGGTGATCTCTGAGGTGCTAGTCACCTCCCCAAACTATGACCTACTAGAGACCAGCTTGTGATCCACCAGTGGATCATGGTGTATCTCTTGGGCCATCCCTGCTGTAGGGAGAGGATATCCTGACTTGGAGCAGGGGGTTGGACTAGATGATCTTTAGACCCTTTCAACCTAACAGTTCTATGATAGGCAGTAGACTCAATGCACCAGCTACTAGGGGGACGGTGAATGACTATCTTTAAAGAGAGAGAAAGTCAGAGTCTTTAACTCTTTGAAGACCTAGTTTCTCAGCAGACACCACTGTACTGGCAACTGGAAGTTCCAAGGCTCACCTTAATTTGTCTAAGGATTGAATTTATTTATTTATTTATTCGATTTATACCCCGCCCCTCCTGAACACAGCTCAGGGCGGCTTCCAACAATAAAAAAAACACAATATAAAACAATTTAAAACATATAAAAATACAATCTCAATTATTAAGAACAGGGCCCGGGATACATTAAAAAATAAATAGGGTAGGGGCGATAAAAAATCCACTAAACCCCCCCCCTCCCCAAAGGCCTGGGCGAACAGCCAGGTTTTACACCTTCGCCGGAATAGCAAAAGGGAGGGAGCTGAGGTTTCTCTGGATCCAGGGCATTTTAAAAATTAATCTACTGGAGCAAGGGTGCCTTTGTGGGTTGGGGATTTGGAAACCTCAGTCCAATATCCATTTTGCCAAAGACACCTTTTATGATCTTTGGTGCATGTAAGTACGTGCAGAAAAATATTTTAGCTTTTGTTTCATTTTTGTTATTAAAATTGCATTCATTTTCATTATTTTTTTCATTATTCATTTTCGTTTTTGTAAAAATAAATTTGGGCTTTTGTTATTTTTTTTTGTAATTTCCCTTAATTTTTGGTATCATCAGTATTTTTCGGTAATTTCTGGTATATCAGTAATACTGGAAATGGTAGAAAATTACCAGAAATTACTGGAAAACAACAAAAATAATGTTTTTGGCTATTTTAGTTATTATTATTTTTGTTATTACAATAATGAAAACGAAATGCACACCCCTATGTATCATCCAAACCTCACCCTTGGAAGCTCTCCCAGCTCCTCTTAACCATACTTGCCTAAGGCCCCAGTCCATAACCCATCAATCAGTACCCAAGCTCTCGCGCTGGGGAATTAATCTTTTCCGCACCCGTTCAGACTGCGATGGTCTGCAACCCATCTCAGGAATGCAGAATGAGAGGCAAGGGGTATGATAAGGAGCTTAAGAAAAAACCCTCAGAATCACTAAAGCTGAATTTTTAAATGCAATTAAAGAGAAATAATGGTCCTGTACGTGATGGGAGAGGAAAGGGGGACTTGTGAGCAGTCTCTGAGGTCCAGAGAAGGGACAGCGTGAGACTTACCAACGTTGTAGTGTACACAGCCTTCCAAATCCCCCACCGACACCCAGCCCTGCCGCTTCTCCACCTCAGGATCGTTCCGCAAAATCTTGTTCCGCAGCCATGACAAATAGTACACCCTCAGTTTATTCTTTTTGCCTTGAATTGATTGAATGGAAAGAAAGACGTAATCTAGTAAACCCTTCCTGTGTTCAGCACGTGTCCGCTCGTGATCCCGAGTGCAAGGAGATTTTTGTGGTGGCAGCTAAACCCTGGATGCTCAGCAGAAGACACAATCTTTGGGGTTGGTGTGTCACTGCGGACTGGCTCTTTGCACACCTGCATTCAGTTATTGTACATTCCCCCCCCCCCACTCCCAATTTTTCATGCAACACCTCATCAATCCCTTCAAGTTCCTTTAATGAACAATTTCCCCCTCATGTCACCAGATGGGTTTCCTAAAAGCCGTGCATGAAAGAAGAACAACAGAGCGGAGGTATTTCACGCTGCTCTGGAGAGAGAATTATAGCTGGGGGGGAGAAGGAGTGTCATTCTGGATAGAGGAGTCCCTTCCATTCCTATTCCATGGAAGACCTTTCTTTAGATCCCTATGGGATTCAATTTTAGGCGCAGCACTATAATTTACCTCAGCGAATCATTAATTAATGGCACTTTGGAAAGTCCTCCTCTTCCCAGCCTACTGCTGTTTGCTACATTGTGTGAGGCAATGGAGCGGCAACAGTCTCTGCATGAATCCTCTTGTCTGAAAGAGGTACTCTGGTAAATGAACAACTGAAAAAGTTGTTTAGAATCATGATTTCCTGAGACTGTATTTGTTTGTTCTTCTGAGTGGAGTAGCTAGTGGATCTAGAAAAGCCACCACTGGTCCTGGTTAGCAATGGAGATGGTGAGGTGGTCATGCAGGGTGAGGATGTACCAGCCTTAGGGCTGTGAACGTTACATTTTTAAAATCTGTGCTGTGGCAGGGGTGGGGAACCTCTGACCTGAGGCCCGGGGCCCAAATGCAACCTGCAACTAATCTTCATTTGGCCCCTTTACTAGTTCCTGGATGGGTCTCCTAGATCCAGTTCCTACCCCCTAAGCACTGAAAGGCTGAGCTCAGAGTGAGAGAGCAGAGATGAGGACAGGGGACAGATTCACTGCAGAGCTCCATTGTCTAGACCTTCCTTCTTCTGAGTGCATTCTGTAAGCACCCTTGCCTCAACTTCTATGCGGCCCTCGTAACTTGTACTATTTTTCAAAATGGCCTCTGAGAGTGAAAACATTCCCCTGGTTTAAGAGGATGGAAATTTTGATGATTACTTTTCCTTTGCTTTGTGCTTCTTCCTGCTGATGACTCATTTGGAGTTGATTTAGTGTCCAGAGGTAAATGTAGTTATTTTCTATCCAAGTCCGTGAGGAGTGATTTATTTTGTGATTCTGTGTTATTTTTGACTTTATCGTTATTATTTCGGTACTTTATTTATGTGGCACTTTGCCTATTTGTTAGTACTAATTAGCATTAGCACTAAATACTGTTACCAAAGTTAACAAAGGACCAAGTATATCAAGTACCGGATAAATAAATAAAGGAAATAGCAAAGTAGTTTAAATAAATGAACTGACCAAAGCAAAATTAATGAAACAAATTTTTGGAAAGAAAACCCACCACCACCTCCTTCTCCTGGAAAGCAAGTGTCACGTCATACTCTCCTAGTTAAGCTGAAAGTGTAAATACCGAATTTGATGAATTTGGTATTCATTCTCAATTATTGTTCCAATCCTAGTGTTCAGAATGAGAAATGGTCCATCTTGTATAAACACTCCATCACAGACTTTACTTAGGTTGCATTCCCATGAGATGCTAAATCAAGGAAAATCTTTCTCCCCCTGCCTCCCAGCCCCCGTGTGAAATGATTTGGTCGCAAGAGGCAGCGGGCATAATGCGTGTCTGATCCATAAAATTAAACGCAAAAACCTAGGTTTATCAGTTGCGCTAAATCCCTCATACACCATTTTCATGTTGTGTAAAGGATGAGTCCACCTGTCAGTCAGTAAGTCTGTCTGTTTGTCCCCTCCCCGTAGAGTCAATGCAGAGCTGCGAAGTATTATGGGATTGTAGCAGGGTCACACTGGGTGTCTGAGCCCTGGCATGATAAAGAGAAGGCAGCACAGGTCTGGCGGGCATAGCCACTGAGGTGGCGCGGCAGGATGGTGCCTTGAGGGGCCTCAGATGGGCTGCCTCCAGAGCCAGGGCTGAGTGAGGCCTTCTGGGCCCAGACATTGGAAAGCTGAGCCCTGGGAGAGAGAAGATGGTTGTGGCTTAGGTATGGAGCTGGGGGGACTCTCTTCAGGAGGGACCATTCCTGGTCAGCAAAAACTTAGGAGGACGCTCCGCGTAAGTCAGCTACAGGATGTAGGTGACTGAGCCAGTAGCTGAGGGGAAACTGGGTAGGCTTCAGGGTGTAGGTGACTAAACCAGTAGCCTAAGCCAGATATTGGAGTGCAGAGACTATGGGGTGTGACACCTGGCCGGGGAGGGATGGGGCTTAGCCAGGCGGCTTAAGGGGCGGCACCCAGACCCATGTGTTTGTGGACGGAGGGGACAGTGTAAATAAAGGCCGTGTGGGCCTGGTTCTTCGGGGGTTGGATCTGGAGTACAGGTACCCCAGGACCCAGCACCCTGTTGCAGGGATGTAGCAGTGGCCATGGCAATTGGGGGTCATTTTTAAGACATGGCGAGGGAACGTAGGAACATTTAAATAAGAGCAATTACAATCTGTCGGAAGAGACTGCAGAGGCGGGAGAAAAGACTCACGTGAACGCAGCCAAAGACACAATTAATCAATGGAAACTAGCTGGTGTTCAGGATCCGAGATATTCTATACATCCCACAAACCATTTGAGACATTAAAGAAGTGAAGAAATATCCCAGGTCATATCTGAATCTGGAATGAGGATGTAAGTGTTGAAGAGCGCTTTCCTATTAACAAGGGGAACTGTACTGTGGTGTCCTACAAGTGGAAAGTCTGTAACCTAATTTACAACCTAATTCAGTCTTTGTAATTGCTTCTAGCCCCACAGTAGGTCAACTACTTTTAGACACTCAACAAACCTGATATGGTAATTAGCACATTGAGCCCTTCCAGAACATCCATCTGTTGGAATCGTCTCCTTGTAATCAGAGAGTAAACTCTTCCTTGTCCACTCCGGTCTAGCAGCCACAACCCATTCTCTGTTCCCACTAGCAAATTTACTCCTGCGAATACACAAAAAAGGCAGTAAATCATCTACTGAGTTCTAACAAAGGTGAGCTGTAACTACTTTCTACTTTAGACTTCCTTATGTAAACTGCTGGCTTTTTTTTTGTTCTTCCGCACTGCCCAGATGACCTCCCAAGCAGTGAGCTAAAATACTTCTCTGCTTGCGTATCCAGTAAGGCTCCGATCCAGCTAAGAACATAAGAAATTCCTGGACCAGACCAAAGTTCCATTGAGCCCAGCATCCTGTCTCCGACAGCAGCCACCCTTAGTCGCTTTGGAGAAGTGCACAACAGGTTGAGAGCCAGTGTGGTGTAGTGGATAAGGTGCTAGACTTAGGAGACCAGGCTTTGAATCTCACCCTAGCCAATGACCTCACCGGGTGGCCTTGGGCAAGTCACAACCACTCAGCCTCAGTTCCCCATCTGTAAAATGGGAATGTGAGTGTGTCTGTCTTTCCCTGTGTGTTCCCCTCATCCTTGTCCATCTTAGACTGGAAGCCCACTGGGCAGGGACCTGTCTTCAAAATCTGTGTCTGTAATGCGCTCCATATGCCTAGTAGCACTATAGAAATGAGGAGGAGGAGGAGGAGGAGGAGTAGAATTAGGTCATAATGGACTGATCCATTCACTCCCAGTTCCTAACCGTCAGAGGCTGCGTCCCTCAACCTACTTGGCTAATAGTCGTTAATGGACCCATCCTCCAAGAACTTATCCAATCCTTGTATAAACCCAGCCATGCTAATGGACTCAACAACTTAAGCGGGAGACTAGTCCAACAAAGCCAATGTGGATTAGAAGGAAAGTATTTTATCAACATGGGCATAAGACCACAAGAACTGGAATACAAGAGTTTGGTCAGACCCCAAAACCGCAATCCTACGCACATGTACTTGTGAGTGGACCCTACTGAAATCAATGGGATTTACTTGGTGGGATCTACTCACAAGTGAGTGTACTTAGGATTATGGTTTAATGGCCCAATTTTCTGTCTAGGACCAGGGACCCCGGTTCTTTGCATTTCGCCCATTGGTGGCAAAGGCAAAAACACAGTGAACATGGGTCCCACTCCCTGTCTATGAAAGTAGCCAGTACTGTATGCAGGCCAGTAAACAGGACAGAGATGGAATGATAACCCCACCCCCACTATTCCTGCTGTTCACTTCCAGTGTCCAGCAGTTAGACCTTTAGGAACACACAGTACAGGGCAACCCCCCACCCATCATTAAAGTCAATGAGAATTTTGCTACTGACTTCACGGTCAGAGGATTGCCTCCAAAGCATGAGATCTCATCCCCTGACCCTCTTGGCTAAGAGCCATTGATGGACCTATCCTTCATGAACGTACCTAATCCTTTTGTGAACTAGAACTGTAAGGGCTGGAAGGAATCTCAAGGGCCATCTACTCCAGCCCCTTGCTCCAAGGCAGCATAACCTCTAATTACAGCGGTGCAGACAGATGGTTTTTGAAAACATCCAAGGAAGGAGGCTTCCCAACCACTCTAGGCAACCGATCCCGTTGCTCAACAGTTCATACCGTTAGGAATTTCCCCCCTTAATATTTAACCAAAATATACCTTGCTGCATGCAACCTAAGCCCATCCCCTCTTGGTTTTCTCTCTTCTGTGGCAACGAAGAGTAAACGTCCTCCAACTTTTTTGGGACCACGTTTTAGAGATTTAAAAACAACTAGGATATCCCGCCTTTGTCTTCTTTTCTGAAAGCTAAAGATACTCCGATCTTTCTGCCTTTCCTCCGGTGACTTGCATTTTTAGCTCTTTTATCATCGTGGTTGCTCTCCTCTGGATCATTTCCAGTTTGTCAGCATCCTTCTCGAAGGGCAGTGCCCGACACAGAACACAGTATGGAGTGGAGTCACACCAGGGCCAAGTAAAGTGTCACCATGACCTCCAGCGTCTTGGATAGGACACTTCGTGCAGCCCAAAAGCAAAGCCTCAGACGGCCACAAACCCCCCTCCAGTATTCATGAAGAGCTCCCATCATCATCGGCAAAAGAGACGGATCCGTTGCCACTAGAAAGTGGATTGCTTAAGAGTGGGGGAAAAAAAACAACACTTGGGGAATCATCGAGTCCACCCCGGCGTGGCTGCAGGATGGCTACAGCTACAACATCCCGTCTAAACCCTTCTTGAAACCTGCTAATGATGGAGACCTCATGACCTCCCTAGGCAACTTGCTCTGTTACCGCCCAGCTCTTACTGTTGGGAAGTTTTTCTTCATATTTAACCAAAATCCACTTTCCTTTCACTTGAACTCATCATTTCTAGACCGGCCTCTCTGTAGCAATGCAGAATAGGTTCCTTGCCGTCTTCTTTCTGGTATTACCCGCGGCCGTGCCGGTCCACAGGCAGCACCTGCACCTGCAGACAAGGGATCCTCCAGCCACACTAGTGCCGGTCCACAAGCAGCACCTACACCTTCAGATGAGGGATCCTCCAGTCACACCAGGACTGATCCACAGGCAGCTCCTGCCTCTCTACCATGAGGACTATGGCCCTTGCCAATCAGAGCCAGCTCCAGCTGCTCTGGGGCAGGACAGGGAGTTCTGGCCACTTCCGCCTCTTCTTCCTTTGTAAGCAGATCCCAGCAATGAGTCATTGGTTCACCAACTCACTCCCTGGGCTAAGCCTCCCATCGCCTTCCTCTCCTTGCCTCTGCACTCGCCCTCGCAGCCTGTTGCTGTTGCCTGCCCCCTGTTCCATTGATGCTCATGCTAACTGCTCACCTGGATTTGATTCACGTTCCTACTCGACTGTGCCTCTGCCTGATCCCACCGCAGATGCCCGTGCTAACCGCTCACCTGGATTTGACCTGTGCTCCTGCTTGACTAGGCTTCTGCCTGATTCCACTGCTAATGCTTGTGCTCCTGCTCGTCTGGTTTAGGCCCTTGCCTCGTTGACTTTGCCACCGCTAGGCCCTTACATCTGGCAGCACTTTAGACATTTGAAGACTCAGGGCCGGCCTTACCGCCGGGCGGCTTGGGGCGGCTGTCCTGGGCCTCACTCCTGGGTGGGGGGCTGAACTCAGGGCCCCCAGCTCCCGGACTGACATTGGCTGGGAGCTGGGGACCCTGAGCGCGGAGCCCCCCTGATTTTCAGTCAGGGAGTGAGGGAGAGGCGGGGCCTCTGCCTCTCACTCCCTGGGCTGAGTCTGAGACAGGCAGCGGAGGGGGTCAGCGGGAGTGAGGGAGAGGCAGAGGCCTTGCCTCTCCCTCACTCCGTGGCCCTTCCCTCCGCTGCTTGTCAGTCTCGGCCAGGGGGAATGTGGGAGAGGCGGGGTCTCTGCCTCTCTCTCACTCCCCCTGGCTGAGACGGACAGACAATGGAGGGGGCCACGGAGTGAGGGAGAGGCAGAGGCCTCGCCTCTCCCTCACTCCCTGGCAACGACTGGTGGCAGCGGGCAGTGCGGCGGCAGATTTAATCTGCTGCTGCTGCACACGCCTGAGCCCAACGCAGGGAGCCGGCAAGCGGGCTCGGCGTAGGGCCCAGGACGGCGACGCCACCGCGACGCATGGGGTAAGTGCCCCCAAAATGGCTGGGCTTGGGGATGGGCAGAGAGGATTGCCCCTCCGCCCGTCCCCAAGCTCAGGCCTGGGTAGTGCCCCCCGATCAAACCAGGGAGCGCCCCTAGGCCCGCCAGCAGCAAAGCCACCGGCGGGAGAATAGGGCCCTGCTTTTCTCCCCTGCCCTGGGCCCCGCAACTCCTAAGGCTGGCCTTGTGAAGACTGCTAGCATGTCTGCCCTTAATCATCACTTCGCTAGGCTAAACGTGCCCAGTTCCTTGCCACAAGATTTTGCAATGCCCAATAAAAGGAGTGAATCCATCTGAAATCTAGTAATTACTGCCAAAACTCCAATGGGCTTTTGACATGAATCGACATCCAATTGATAAGTGCCCCATTTGGTTGGCATGTTGAGTAAGCTTTCTAATCCGCACATTCTAGTGGAAATAACAAAATGGCATAAGGTATCATGTTGCACAACGCAAACTGGCAATGCTGAAATAAGGGTCTGGTGTTCTTCACCTCAACGTGCAAATAATTACAGACTTGCTATGCCGTTCTGTCTTCTTTTAAAAACTTGGTCGTCTCCAAACATGTATCAAATAAAACCCGCAGAGCTGTAAATCGAAAAGCTAGATTTCCTCTGGATTACTTCCCCCTCCCCTAGTTTGCTTTTTCATTTAAGATTCAAACTGACAGGGAATAAAATACTGTGTCAGCTTTACAGGGCTTCCTGTCTTTCTGCTTGTTAGCACAAGGATGGAAAATAAAAAAGAGTTAAGGTGGTAAAAATGAGTCCAGTTCTGCCAAATGGCATAAGCGCGTGTGGCCTTTTTGAAGTCAATGGGTACAACAACTGATTTACACCAGCCAGAATCTGATCCTGTAGTGTATCTGTAAATGCTTCATCCGGCAAAGTGCTGGGTGTCGTCTACTACAAGATCAGTGGGACCCGACTGAAGTTCAACGTCTTGTAAGATTGCAGCTCTGATCTATGTTGATCTCTACAGCAGTGGCTCCTAAACCTTTAATCTGTGACCCCATTTTGAGACTTAAATACATATATCACCTACCGAGAGATGTATCACATATGTAAAGAGACGGCTTAGAGCTCTAAGCTTCAGGTTTGGAATTATTTACACTCTGGAACTTTGGGGACAACTAGATGCAAATTGGCATGGCCAATTGAGATGAACTCCAACACCTCAGACAGGTGACTGAAATGCTGTGCAGTTTACTGCATGAGAATCTTTCTGACAAGGTCTTAAAAAGCAAGGGCCTGATGCTGGGGAATAACATCAAAGGTCTCTTGGCTCCTTCTCTAAGTAAGATGGCAAAGTGGGACCTGTCCCAAAATGTCCGCTCATCTTGTTCTGTGGATGGCAGCAGTGATAGAACTGGCCGTCACCTTTCACCTCTGAGGCAGAGTCATCTGAGGCACTGACTCATGTGAAGTGGTGCAGGTGTACACTGTGCAAGTCACTTGGGAGCTGTCAGGCAGAGCAGGGTCCAGGTCAAAGGTTGGGCAGGATCCGGGCTGGGATCGGCTCAGTATCGGGGGCAGAGTGGGTTTCTGGGCAGATACTGGGTTGGGGCAGAGAGGAGCAGGCTGGGTCAGGTTCGAGCACAGGAACAGAAAGTGACTAATACACTTCACAGCTTCCTGTGGCTACTGGGTAGGGTTTTATCCAGGCCAGTAGCCAATCAGACAGCAAGGGGCCAGAACCAGGGCCCTACTGGAAGGCCGAAGGGGTGTGGCCTGGCCAGTACAGACACCCCACAGGGAAAACCTGAGCCCTGGCAGGAGCGCAATGGTTTTAGCATCTTTCTGAATGTACCTAACCAACCATTTCCCTGTCTCAGTAAAATGGCAAAAAATGGAAAATTGGTTAGCGGAAAACCAGAAATTTGGTAACGGTAACAGTATTTTGGTATTTTGGGCAACCTGTCAGGTATTAAGTAGGTACTAATATTTAATGCTTGATCTGTTTGAGATGGGTTGGGTACAGCAAATTTGGACAGGTATAGCCATTTTTACAGGCACCTGTTTCACCTCTGCTCAGGACATACGTATTCATCCCTCTGTATTTTCTGTAGGCTTACCCCACAATGCAGCACAGAGGATCTCCGAATTAAACTTCTTCTTATATTTGCGGATTTCTGGGCTGTCGCTCTGCGGACGGATGTTTGTGGGGTTGACGTTGACGACCGAGCCTTTCCTTGCATTCTCTCTCCTCACAGGCTCTGGTTTCACACTAGATGCTATACGGAAAGATATAGGATTCATGAAAGAAGCAGCTGGCAATGTGCCTCGTGTGATACTTGTTTATTGTCGAGTGGAAGAGTCTCCAAAAAGCTACACATTTCAACACCTAAGGAATATTTTCTGCAAAATTCAACATAGCATAAGGTAGGGCCATATGTTGTCCTGCTTTCTTTTCTAGAAATGATGATGTGTTGTGTTAGCACAACAAAAGAAAGAGGGTCTTTTCAGCAGCAACTTGGCAGAAGTGGTACGGCAAAATCCAACATCGTCAACAGGGGTTTAGAATTTTTTTAATTGATCAGAAATATCAAAATCTGAATTCCCAAGAATTTAGTTGCAAACCCTCCCTGCCCCTGGCATGACATGTTCTATGATGAGTCATCATACTCACGAGAGCTGCAGGTAGGTCCAACTGGGCTGGAGGGAGGCGAGATTTGTAAAAGCCGAGGATCTATGAATGAAGTAAACGAGGAGCTAGATGATGAGCTGGTTTTTGAGGAGGAGCTATCGACGCTGGGTGTCTAGGACGAAAAAAACATCTGTTTGTTATTTTGGCAGTTGACAATTAGGCAACAGACACGATGCAGCTACAATGGTACAAAAGTTTATGTGGGGCACAATTAGATGTAGGCAGCAATTCTGCAGCAAAACTCTCTAGCACAAAGCAAGTTGCCGTACAGGAAGCCTGATATGGATCCATGTCAAGATGTCAGAGATGAGGTAACTAATTGGTCCCTAGAGAAGGCAAGAGACATCTTGCTCTTAGATTGCTCCCTGCCGTCTGCTTTTAGATGGTGCACTACATAAACCTCCCCAGTTGCAAGGAAGATGGTGTGGCAGCAACAAGGCATCTTTTTTTAGGACCTGCCTCATTAGAGAGCTACTGTCTTTCCCTCATCTGCCTTTCATACTCAGCACTGTGCTGGTAATATTGTTGATGTTCCTCTGAAGTTGCCCCCCAGCCCCCAGCGATGCCATTTCCCCTCACTCTTGCTCTTAGGGATGATGGGGGCTTATTCTCCCCCTTCTCCCTCCTAATCTCAGGGAGCTTAGACAGCAACAGCCCTCACTCTTTCAAAGCCCCTTCACTGAGCCCCAGCTCTGGAGAAGGGAAGAGAAAGGGGCAGGGGTTATCACATGACAAATCAGAAGCAGGTTTAGCCCTTGCTCCGTCTCTTCTCCTCCCATCTCACAGAGCTAAGTTCCAATTTCAGCTCCAGCAGCTTGGACTGAGCTGTCTGTGTGCAGCAGGGAGCTGCAACTGGCATATCCATTGATAAAACATAAGGATTCATTTTAAATTTCTGCCTAGGGCTCTACAAAACCTAGAGCTGTCACTGGCCGGGAGTACTCTAGGGGTGAACTCACACGTAACGTAACTCTGCTAAACTCCAATGTCTGCGGGGCCCCAGAAGCTGTATAAACAGCCCCGGATGATCCCCAGATTGCTGTTGCATGTGCGTGAGGCACTCCTATTTCCAGTCTTTAAAATCTCTGAACTGACGTTTACATCTGATGTATTGGTCATATACGAGTTTAAAGTATGAAACTTGAATTGGGTGGGGAAAGGGGGGAGTTGGTTTTTGGGATCTGTGGCAGAGGGGGGCAGGGAGTTCGGGGGAGGGGGGAAGGGAGTAGGGGGAGTATGGCCTTCTCCCTCAGTGACAGAGGGAGAGAGAGACCAAGGGGGGTGGTAACTGACCCTCCGGTGGCAGAGGAGAGTCAGGGGGTGGGGAGGTGGAGGGTTTGGGTGAGGGGGCGGACTATGTCTCCCGATGAGATGGAGAGGCGTAACCCAAATGGTAGGGAGGGGGGGATTCCCTGTGAGAGGGGGAGTCCCAGGGGGTGGGGGGAGGCATATGTTGGGAAAGAAGAGGGGGGAGGGTTCTCCCTCGCACTCTGGGCGGGACAGCCGGGGAGGGGAGGCTGGGGGAACAGCTGGGGTGGGTGGGAAGGCACGGCTATTGGGGTCGTGACAGGCCAGGGGAGGTATGGTCTCAGGGGGAGGGAGAGTGGTGAGGCGGGATAGGTCCTTAGTGCACGTCCCGCTCACTTCTCCCCCAGCAGATGAGTAGGTGGAACTTGGTCAGGGGGCCCCCGGTCCGGTTTTGGTGCTGTTAAACATGAGATCGGTGGCAAATAAGGCGACAACAGTCCAGGAGGTGATCCTGGACCATGCCGCCGATTTCGCGTATATCATGGAGACCTGGCTGGACAATGAATCGGGGCCAATTCTGGCTGATCTTGTTCCAGTCGGATATTCCGTGCAGCACCAGCCGCGGCCGGAGGGACAGTGTAGCTATGGTTTTTAAAGAGGCGTGGCCTGTGAGGAGGTATCCAGTGCGATCCATGGTAGGTATTGAGGGCCTCCATCTTGTGCTTGATTTGGCAGGGGACAGTTTGGGAGTGCTACTGGTATAACCATGCACCTACCAGTACAGTGGCCTCCCTGCATGCTCTGGCGGAGGCTGTGTCAGAGGTGGTCCTTGGGGACCTCAACATTCACACCGATGCAGTTCTTGGGGGAGCCGAGCATGAGTTCATGGCCGCCATGGCAACCATGGGCCTGTCCCAGAGGGTGAACGGCCCAACACATCTTGGGGGACATACTTTAGACCTCATGTTTTGCACTGGCCTTGAGGTGGGTGGTCTGTTAATGGGGGAGTTATCAGCTGTGCCCTTGTCATGGACGGACCATTACCTCCTGCAGACCTCCCTTCTAGCACATGTCTGCTCCTGGAAAGGTGTGGAACCTATTAGGCTGGTCCGCCCCCGGAGGCTGTTGGACCCAGTGCGGTTTCTAGGTGCTCTGGGGGAGTTACCCGTTGAACTTGACGACCGTCACATCAATGACCTTGTCAGGCTGTGGAACATCTTGCTGATGGAGGCCATCGATCAAATGGCTCCCAGGCATCCGTTGTTCAGGCGGAGGCTCTGCAGGCCTCCTTGGTTCTCTGAGGAGCTGCGGATGCAGAAGCAAGAGGGGTGACGGTTGGAGCGATGGTGGTGTCGTTCTCGGGCTGAAGCCGACAGATTGCGGCATAGAGCTAGTTTACGAGCCTATGCTGTGGTTATGCGAGCAGCAAAGAGGGAATTCTTTGCTGCCCTCATACCATCTGCAAAATCCCATCCGGCGGCGCTGTTCCAGGTTGTATGGGGGCTGGTCAGTCCGGTCTTCCTCAACCCTGGAGTTGAGCCATCTTCTGCCCGCTGTGACCTTTTTGTGGATTATTTTGCGGAGAAAATTGCTCGTATTCACCAAGACCTCGATGCCGTAATTAATACGGCAGAGGAGGTAGAGGTGGTAGAAACCCCGACTTGTCCGATTTTGTGGGATCAGTTTCAGTCGGTGACACCCACTGATGTGGTGGGGGTGCTGGGGGCTGTTCGAACCACCTCTTGTGAACTAGATCCATGCCCGTCCTGGCTGATTAAGAGCTTCCGGGAGACAATGGGGCTGTTGCTGGCTGGGGTGGTCAATGCCTCCCTACGGGAGGGAAGAGTGCCGAGCTGCCTCAAGGAGGCGGTGGTACAGCTCTCTCAGTGGCTGCGTACCTCTGGAATTCCCTCCCAGTGGGGACCCATCTGGCCCCGGACCTCCCGCTTTTCCGTAGGAATTGTAAGACCTGGCTGTTCCATCAGGCGTTTGGCGAGGGAGAAGGGTGAGGGTGGATGGGGTGGTGGGTTGGGGGGAGGGTTGGGGTTTTTCTCCTCATTTTTACTATTGTATATGATGTTTTTATATGTTTTATTGTATTTTATTGATTTTGATTTTGTTAGCTGCCCCGGGCTGCCTGGCAGGAGGGGCAGGGTACAAATCTTTTAAATAAATAAATAAAGTGAGGCTGGAACTCGGAATGTCTCACTCACATGCAGCAGTGATTCTGGGGATCATCCAGGGCTGACTATATGGCTTCCGGGGCCCAGCGTGTATCAGAGTTAGCAGAGTTACATGTGAGTTCACCCTAGGACAGGCCCAGTAGCTGGTTTGGGGGAACTCAACCTGCACTCCCAACCTATGGGAAGAGAAAAGATGGACAGAGAGGAGGAGAATTTCTGGTTCCAATTTTCTGATTACCAATCAGTAAATCAGGACAGAATACCAACAAATCGGGATCGGAAGCCAACATTCTGGGACAACGGATACTCAAATCAGGTATTTTGAGTCTATTCGGGTACCAACACTTTGACGGGTATACTCGTTTTTGTGGATACTTGTTCCAGCTCTGAGTCCAGCCTCTCAGGAAAGAATGGGGAATCAAAAACCCTTCTCTTGAAAATAAACAATCTCTTCAAAAGGGAAGGGAGAGTTTGGCTCTTACGCTGAGCAGAAAGGGTTAGAGAAAGCGGCGGATGCAATGGCTTTAAGGGCACAGGTTGAGGTTGTACCTTGCTGTTCACAGGCTTGCCCTGAGGGCCCTGACTGTTGTGTGCATTTTTTTGCTGGTTGACCGAGGAATCTGAGATTTGGCTTTGCTGGAGAAGGTCTGGCAGAAGATAGTTCTGGTTGTTCACACTCCAGAGTCCTTCATGGCTGCTACAGCTTTGTTTTCCTGCCACATGATCCTGCAAGAAACAACAGTATTTGGAAGCTACGTTTGAGACTGGTGCTCTTTTCGTTGCAAGGTTGAAACACCAACCAGTTGCAACAATAAGTACTGTCACTGTTGGAACTGGGGAAAAGCGCAGCCCTCTGCGTGCTCCATCGGCTGAGGAAAATCAGATTATGGCAGAAACATCCATGCTGCAAAACATTATAACATAAAACGACAGTGCTATTGGTGTCACAGGGAGGGGGTGTGATGGGGGGTACTGATACAAGGACAGGGGACCCACTCAACCGACCCCAGGCGTTCACCCAGGAGGTCAAAACCGCTCCCAGCTGTGCTCGTTAGGTTCTCGCAAGGAGCGTTATGCCCGTCAGGATATTGTGTTGGCCCTTGAAATCTCCAAGAGATTAGGCCTATCTCATCATAAGGTGCCGAGCAATCTGTGCAGGAGTGTTCCTCCTTTCCCACCATCCACCACTCACTCTCCAGGCTCACCAAGGGGGAGGGAGAACCGGTGCTGGTAGTGGGGGTTTCGCAGGGGCAGGGCCCCAGGGAACACGGGACAGGTCAGAGGTACTTACACAACAGGAGGTGCAGGGAAGGGGAAGGAACCCCCAGGAAGGGGAGGCAGACTCACCCCGAGCCAGTAACGGCCCCACTTACTCACTCACTTACTGCAGATTAGGTACAGGGGAGTACAGGGCACACACTCATGATTCGCTCACACTCCAGATACGTCACAGGGGAAAGTGGGCAGACAGGGCAGCAGTCAAAGATTCGCTAGCTTGTTCACTGTCTCAGTCTCTCTCTCTCGCAATAGGGGGCCAGTCTTGAGCAGATCACCGGCGCTGTGTGCTGTGCAGCGCCGGTGTATAAAGCAGAAGCCACGCCGCCTCGTTGTGCCTGGAGCCACTGAGAGCATCACAGGCGTGCGGGCTCCGCCCCCACGCTCTGCACGGCGGCGGGGGAAGGTCCTTCCTGTGGATCTTGTTGTGGCGACTGCCTGGCAACTGCCGGGTCCAGTAGCGCCCCCGGGAGAGGCGCAAGTGGGTCCGTGGCAGAGGGCAGTTCTGTGGTCTACGGCTCCCGCCCTGACTGCCTTCGGGGTTCCTGCCGCTGCCGTGGGTGCCCCCAGGGGCCGGCCCTGATAATTGGCTTCTGATGTGTGACAAGTATTTAAAGGGCATCAAGAATGCCCCGTGTTTACAGGATAGCGTTAATCTGGAAAGCCCTTTGGATTGATAACTAGTGCATCAAATCCCTGCAAGGTAGTAATAAGGGGGGAGGAACGTCATCATTCCTGTTTGAGAGGCAGAAAAACTGAGGTACAGAAGTAAATGGGTCGATCCAAAGTCCGTGTGCTGGGGGTGCGCACAGCATGCACGCAAGCGTCTGGTGCATGCACGGAGCATGTGCAATGCACACACCATGGATCGGGGCCAAAGTGACTTCCCCAGAAGTCAGTGCGTCCATTACTGTCCTTTGCAAGGAAAACATTTGTTTATTCTAGTGGTCTCTCCCTATGTCCCCTCTCCTTGTCTTCCCCCTCCGAGTCTATTAGATTAATAGATTGTAAGCCGTAGGCAGGGACCGCGTCTATCTCATTGTTCTGTAAAGCGCCAGGTACACAGCTGGTGCTATACAAATGCTTATAATAATAATAATAATAATAATAATAATAATATTTGTATTAATGAGATGGTGCCAAGAATGACAGACCTATGTGAGGATCATGGACCCTGAACCAGCCTCCTCAGATTTTCTGGGCAGGGAACAGCTCTTCAGGGCTATTTTGGCTTTGTTTCTGGTGTAGGATTCATGTTGGAGGCCCGCTCTGTTTCTTAATCGCCACGCCCCCCACTTACTGATTGGCTGCCTCCAGATATATAGCTCTGCCCAGAGGGAACAGGAAGCTTGGCGGAATGAACTGCTGGGGCTCACAGCCCAGGACATGGCAGACGTGTAAGATAAAGACAAGAAACAGGGGTGGAGAAGGATTGGATCCAAGTAGGGTGGAGGCAAAATCCAAGCCGGAGCAGAACAGGATTGCGGACTGGGCAAAGTGTGATAACATAAGACGTGCCATACTGGGTCAGATCAATGATCCATCTAGCCCAGCATCCTGTCTCCGACAGTGGCCGATCATGGTGGCTTGGGAGAAGCACCCAACAGGTCACAATGGGGAATCCATTCCATGTTCCCTGATCCTGTCTGGCTAATAGCTGCTAACGGACCTATCTTCCAGAAACGTGTCCAAACCTCTTTTAAACTCAGCTATAGTGCTGGCCCTCTGGCAGTAGATTCCACAACCCAACTATACGCTGGAACAAGCCCAGGAACAAGCCCAGGTGGAAACAGATGCATAAGAACATACGAAGTGCCTTATTGGGTCTAACCAATAGTTCATTGAGCCCAGCATCCTGTCTCCGACAGGGGCCACTCTCGGTCATTTTGGAGAAATAGCCAACAGGCCATAATGGAATGAGTCATTCCCTACTGTTCTCTTCCAGCTCCCGATAGTTAGAGGTGGTGTCCCCTGACCTATTTGACTAATAGTCATTTCTGGACCTATCCCCGGAGAATTAACTAAACCTTGCTTAAGACCAGCTATGCTATTAAGAACATAAGAATGTAAGTGGAGCCGTACTAGGTCAGACCAATGGGTCCATCAAGCCCAGCATCCATTCCTATCTCAGACAGTGGCCAATCTCTGTCTCTTGGGAGAAGCACCCAACAGATCAAAATGGGCAATCCATTCCCAATGCAGCCGCCAACAGTAAGAGGTTATGTCCCCAAAACCTACTTGGCTAATAGCCATTAATGGATCTATCCTCCAAGAACATATCCGATCCCTTTTTAAAACTTGCTACACGACCGGCCTTGACCACTTCCTCTGGCAGTAAATTCCACAAGTTAATTGTGTGCTGACTGAAAAAAAAAAAGACTTTCTCTTATTTGTTTCAAATCTGCTGCTAGTTAATTTCATGAAGTGTCCCCTTGTTCTAGGACTGTTAGATAGGGTAAATATAAATAACCACTCTCTATCTACATGTTCCACACAACTCATGATTTTATAAACTTCTATCAAATGCCCTCTCAGGGTGAAAACAGTCAGAACTCCACTTTAACACTAACTCTGCTTTAACATTTTTTATGCATGTTGCAGGGCTGTATTGGTGCCCTATGCAGCCCTGCAACATGTATAAGAAGTGTTAAAGTGGTGTTAAAGTGGAGTTAGTGCTACGTCTGTTTTCAGTCTCAATCATCTCTTCTCCAAGCTGAAGAGCCCCAACCTACTCTCTTCATAAAGGAGCCATTCCATACCTTTGCTCATTTTTGTTGCCCTTCTCTGTACCTTTTCTAGTTCTACTATGTCTTTTTTTGAGATGGGGCGACCAGAACTGCACACAATATTCCAGGTGCGTTTGTACCACAGAGTTATACTGTTAACAAACATTTATATAGCACCAGCAGTGTACCTGGCACTTTACAAAGTAATAAAATAGACACGGTCCCTGCCCCTAGGGCTTACAATCTGAAAGACGGGAGCTGGGGAGAGGCATAGGAAGGGGAACAGAGGGAGAGACAAGGGGTCTAACATTCATGAAGATGTGAGGTCTCAGGTGCACGTACTTGACTTGGTTACGTTGAGAATAACAGCAGGCAGGTCCATGTGGCAAGGATAAGGGTACACAGACCATAGGTATACGGTATAGTGGCTCAGCAGGATAGTCAGACAGAGCAGAGCGAAAGAGGTGAGTTTTTAGGAGAGATTCGAAGGGAGGGGGCAAGGCGGATGTGGACAGGGAGGGAGTTCCAGGCATGGGGGGCAGCAAGGGAGAAGGGATGAAGGCGCTTAGGGGAGCAGGGAAGGTGTGGAAGGGTGAGAGAAGGGAGGCATTATGATATTTTCAGTTTTATTCTCTATCTCTTTCTGAATGATTCCTAACATTCTGTTTGCTTTTTCGGCCACTGCCAAGGCACAGTTAAGGTCATGGGCAGGCACAGACAGGAACAGGATGGAGCAATGTTGTACCGTTCAACTTCCTGCCCTGTGCTATGTCCTATGCCTTGTCAACATCCTCTGGCAACAAGTTCCATAAGCTAATTGTATATTGAGTGAAAGAGTATTTCCTTTTGTTTGTTTTAAATCTGCTGCCTGTTTGTTTCATGGAATGACTATAGTTTAGGGGTGAAGTGTTCCTCCCATGTTCTGATTCAGTCAGACCCAGGTGGTTTGATTAGTCTGAGCGGAAATTGGGATGGATGAAATTCCATTCCGATTTCCGATCGGAACGACTGAAATAACTTGAGCCATTTTGTGTATGCGCAAAATGGCTACTGCTGTACTTGCACGTGCAAAAAAATGGCTGCTGCCATCCAACAAAATGGTGGCTGCTGAGAAAACAGAATGGCTATTTCAAACAAGCCTTACCCTAGTTCTAGTGCTATTTGAAAGGGTAAACTCCCTGTCCTAGCCTGGGCGGACTTATATCCCCAGAAGCAGTCAATCAGGAGGCACGGGAGGGGAAGGTACGTGAGGAACAGAGGGGCTTCCAGAAGAATCTCACACCATGGTCAAGGTCAGCAGTGGCACTGAAGAGGCCTATGCTCCTCAAGGTCTCTGGAAGCTGTAGGGACTGGGGGAGGAGTTCCTGCAAGGGTGGTGGGGGGAGGANGGTGGCTTGGGAGAAGCACCCAACAGGTCACAATGGGGAATCCATTCCCTGTTGTTTTCCCCCCAGCTCCTGTCATGTTCCCTGATCCTGTCTGGCTAATAGCTGCTAATGGACCTATCTTCCAGAAACGTGTCCAAACCTCTTTTAAACTCAGCTATAGTGCTGGCCCTCTGGCAGTAGATTCCACAACCCAACTATATGCTGGAACAAGCCCAGGAACAAGCCCAGGTGGAAGCAGATGCATAAGAACATACAAAGTGCCTTATTGGGTCTAACCAATAGTTCATTGAGCCCAGCATCCTGTCTCCGACAGGGGCCACTCTCGGTCATTTTGGAGAAATAGCCAACAGGCCATAATGGAATGAGTCATTCCCTACTGTTCTCTTCCAGCTCCCGATAGTTAGAGGTGGTGTCCCCTGACCTATTTGACTAATAGCCATTTCTGGACCTATCCCCGGAGAATTAACTAAACCTTGCTTAAGACCAGCTATGCTATTAAGAACATAAGAATGTAAGTGGAGCCGTACTAGGTCAGACCAATGGGTCCATCAAGCCCAGCATCCATTCCTATCTCAGACAGTGGCCAATCTCTGTCTCTTGGGAGAAGCACCCAACAGATCAAAATGGGCAATCCATTCCCAATGCAGCCGCCAACAGTAAGAGGTTATGTCCCCAAAACCTACTTGGCTAATAGCCATTAATGGATCTATCCTCCAAGAACATATCCAATCCCTTTTTAAAACTTGCTACACGACCGGTCTTGACCACTTCCTCTGGCAGTAAATTCCACAAGTTAATTGTGTGCTGACTGAAAAAAAAAAAGACTTTCTCTTATTTGTTTCAAATCTGCTGCTAGTTAATTTCATGAAGTGTCCCCTTGTTCTAGGACTGTTAGATAGGGTAAATATAAATAACCACTCTCTATCTACATGTTCCACACAACTCATGATTTTATAAACTTCTATCAAATGCCCTCTCAGGGTGAAAACAGTCAGAACTCCACTTTAACACTAACTCTGCTTTAACATTTTTTATGCATGTTGCAGGGCTGTATTGGTGCCCTATGCAGCCCTGCAACATGTATAAGAAGTGTTAAAGTGGTGTTAAAGTGGAGTTAGTGCTACGTCTGTTTTCAGTCTCAATCATCTCTTCTCCAAGCTGAAGAGCCCCAACCTACTCTCTTCATAAAGGAGCCATTCCATACCTTTGCTCATTTTTGTTGCCCTTCTCTGTACCTTTTCTAGTTCTACTATGTCTTTTTTTGAGATGGGGCGACCAGAACTGCACACAATATTCCAGGTGCATTTGTACCACAGAGTTATACTGTTAACAAACATTTATATAGCACCAGCAGTGTACCTGGCACTTTACAAAGTAATAAAATAGACACGGTCCCTGCCCCTAGGGCTTACAATCTGAAAGACGGGAGCTGGGGAGAGGCATAGGAAGGGGAACAGAGGGAGAGACAAGGGGTCTAACATTCATGAAGATGTGAGGTCTCAGGTGCACGTACTTGACTTGGTTACGTTGAGAATAACAGCAGGCAGGTCCATGTGGCAAGGATAAGGGTACACAGACCATAGGTATACGGTATAGTGGCTCAGCAGGATAGTCAGACAGAGCAGAGCGAAAGAGGTGAGTTTTTAGGAGAGATTCGAAGGGAGGGGGCAAGGCGGATGTGGACAGGGAGGGAGTTCCAGGCATGGGGGGCAGCAAGGGAGAAGGGATGAAGGCGCTTAGGGGAGCAGGGAAGGTGTGGAAGGGTGAGAGAAGGGAGGCATTATGATATTTTCAGTTTTATTCTCTATCTCTTTCTGAATGATTCCTAACATTCTGTTTGCTTTTTCGGCCACTGCCAAGGCACAGTTAAGGTCATGGGCAGGCACAGACAGGAACAGGATGGAGCAATGTTGTGCCGTTCAACTTCCTGCCCTGTGCTATGTCCTATGCCTTGTCAACATCCTCTGGCAACAAGTTCCACAAGCTAATTGTATATTGAGTGAAAGAGTATTTCCTTTTGTTTGTTTTAAATCTGCTGCCTGTTTGTTTCATGGAATGACTATAGTTTAGGGGTGAAGTGTTCCTCCCATGTTCTGATTCAGTCAGACCCAGGTGGTTTGATTAGTCTGAGCGGAAATTGGGATGGATGAAATTCCATTCCGATTTCCGATCGGAACGACTGAAATAACTTGAGCCATTTTGTGTATGCGCAAAATGGCTACTGCTGTACTTGCACGTGCAAAAAAATGGCTGCTGCCATCCAACAAAATGGTGGCTGCTGAGAAAACAGAATGGCTATTTCAAACAAGCCTTACCCTAGTTCTAGTGCTATTTGAAAGGGTAAACTCCCTGTCCTAGCCTGGGCGGACTTATATCCCAAGAAGCAGTCAATCAGGAGGCACGGGAGGGGAAGGTACGTGAGGAACAGAGGGGCTTCCAGAAGAATCTCACACCATGGTCAAGGTCAGCAGTGGCACTGAAGAGGCCTATGCTCCTCAAGGTCTCTGGAAGCTGTAGGGACTGGGGGAGGAGTTCCTGCAAGGGTGGTGGGGGGAGGAGAATTGCTGGGGAAGGCATGCCACTGAGCCGGCCCATATGTATGCTGACTGGTGTTTCCTCCATCTCCCTCAGGTGCATAAAGCTGTAGGAGCTGTAGGCGGCTGCCTGCCTAAGGGTGCTGTCCATTGTGCGACTGTTTGGTGATGTACACTGCCATAGCTACCACAGGGACAGGAGGGACATTTGTCCTAGGGCCCACGTGGGGAAGGGGGCTCACAAATGATCCCAGACCATTTGCGGGCTCCTCTCCCTGCATGGGCCCCAGGATCCATCCTGCCCTGTGGTGATGCACTGAGGAAGGTAAAGGAAGAGGAAGACCAGAAGCAGAGGCCTGCAGCATGTGGACATCCGGACCAAGCAGCAGCAGCGGGGGTAGCATGAAGCAAGTCTGTGGGGGGGCTCGGTGGAGGATGTGGGGGGGGGCACGTGGTCTGGGAGGGGGCGTCTGTCATGGCGAAGTCAGCTTGGGGGCAGGGAGGCTTGGTGAGGGGGTCTATGTGAGGAGAGGAGGGGAAGGGGGGTAATGGAAGAGGATGGTGACAGGGCGGAGCATTTCTTGCACCTGGGCCCATTGCAACCTAACTACGCCCCTGGCGATGTATAAGGTGTGGGTCAGACATCGTGGGCACTGGGAACTACTGACTTTGTTTATGCTTTTAAGGGGGTATTGGTTTTGGTGGGAAGATGGGAGGTTTATGCATTGACCCCTCTGTGAGGGGGGCTGGTTGCAGGGGAGGGGGCATTTAAGGTTTATGCATTGACAGTTGCATGGCTGCCATTGGGGACTGGATGCAGGCAAGCTGATTGAGGCTGAATCCAGTCAAGACCGAGGTGAAGATGGTCGGCCGGCCTTGTGACCTGCAGGGTATAGAAGCCCCTGGTACTGATGGGGTTTGATCTCCTTTGGCCACTCACTTTCGCAGGCTTGAGGTGCTCCTGGGTGCATCGTCGCGCCTGGATTGCCAGGTTACGGTGGTGGCCACGATCGCTTTTCATCAACTTCATCCTGGTGAGAAGGCTGCAGCCTTTTTAAAATCAGATTTGGATTTAGCCACCATCACCCACACCTTCGTAATCTCAAGGCTCGACTACCGCAACGCGCTCTATGTGGGGCTGCCATTTATGACTGTTCGGAACTGCAGCTGGTGCAGAATGCGGCGGCCCGGCTTTTGTTGCGGCAGGTTGCCGGGATCACAGAACACAAGAGCTGCTGTCAATAGCTTTCCAGGCACGATTCAAGGGGCTGGTTTTGACCTATAAAGCCCTAAAGGGCTTGGGCCCCAGGTACCTGAACGACCACCTCTTCCTTTATGTTCCCTCGCAGCCTCTGAGGTCATCCGGGAGCACCTCCGTGTGTACCATCTGCTCGTGACGTTTTCACAACAAGGGCACGCAGAGGCGCGTTCTTGGCGGCTGCCCCACAATTACGGAACTCCCTCCCCATGGAGATCTGCCTAAGTCTGAGCCTGCTTGTCTTCCAGAAGAGCTGTAAGACCTTTTCGTTTGACCAGGCATTTGGCAGGCAGGGATAGGGTCGGGTGTTGGGTGGAGGGTTTAGGGAAAAGGTTGGGGGGGTGGCGCTAAGGGATGGTTTAGTTGTTCTATGTTTTTATATTTTGTTTTATGTTTTTATATTTTATAGTCACTCCCCGTATACTTACTGTCTGCCCTCCTCGGCAGACTGCTGCAACCATCCTGATTGTAACCAAGCCATGCACACGCACCTAAGATTTCGCATCTGCTTGAATGTTTGTTTGTCTTCTCCCCTGTCTCTTCCACTGTCCCCTCTCCCTGTCTCCCCCTCCTTGTCTTTTAGATTGTAAGCCACAGGCAGGGGCCGCGTCTATTGTATGTTTCTGTACAGCACCAAGCACATGACTGGCGCTATGTAAATGTTTATAATAATAATAATAATAATAATAATAATAATAATAATAAGTCACCCTGAGCCTAACTGGGAAGGATGGGTTAAAATTAGAATGAATGAATGAATGAATTACAAGGCATCATCCAAGACTTTTAACAACTCCTAAATCTAGCCTCTTCAGCAAGAGAAAGGATCAAAGCTCCAGAGATGTGGGCCAATATTGTAACAACAAATCTTAGCGCAGGCTATACAGGGCTGAGAGACAGGGATGGACCTAAAAAGCATGCAAAGTCACACGAAAGGGGCGAGCGATGTCCCAAATGCTAAGGGTGGAGCGGAAGGGGAGGGCGTCACATCTGTGCAGAGGCAAGGAAAAGGATCCTATCTGAGGAATTGAGATGCAGGATGCGGATGTTACACAGCCATTCGCCAGAAAGTTATGCCAAGCCTTCCTGCCCCCTGTTTCTGGCTGGCTGGATTGGAAGCAGTAGTCTGAGGGGCTTGTTGAACGAGATAAACAGCCTACTGAAGTAAGCTAAGCCTTTGTGAATGCCGGACAATCTGTCTGCAGACAAGGAGCGAATCCTAAGCAGAAGCTGTCTGCTGTTTAAAGAGCCAAGTAACTAATTGGAGTTGTGGAAATTAGCGGGCTGCTGTCAAGCATTTTTTTTCTCTTTGGTTTACGTGTTTTAAAAACGTGCATTTATTTGTAATCCCGTCCCCGAAGCCTGAGAGTGAGATTTGGTCCTATAACAACCAATAGTTATAGACCGATCCCTACCCTAGGGGGCTTACAATCTAAGAAAGACAAGGGAGGAGGAGACGACAAAGGAGAAGCGAATATCGGTAGAGACAAGAGTACATTCATGAGGTTGAGAAGTTGCAGGTGCACGTACTTCACGTAGGCCACTTTCAGACATGTCCCCCACCCCCGCGCATATTTGGGCTGCGGGGGGGAATGCGCAGTCCAAATATGCGCAGGGATCGGCCAATCTGAAAGCCGGCAGACATGTGCATGAATGCAGAGCTCGATTTCCTGCTTTGCATCCCTGCACATCTCTGCTGGCTTGCAGACTGGCTGATCCCCATGCATATTTGGGCTGCGCATTCCCCCCCGCAGCTCAAATATACATGGGGGCAGCGGGCATGTCTGAAAGTGGCCTGAGTTACAGGGAACTAGGTTTTGAGGGAGGAAGGAGGATGCAATTTCACTCATGACGAGTTAGGGAAGGCTTGACAGTATGTGTATAAAAGAGCTGAGAGATATGGTGGAACAAGGCCATGAAGAATATAGAAGGTGAAGACCAGGAGCTTGTGTTGATTGTGTTCCCATAGAGGGAGCCAGTGTAGGACGGAGAGGAGGAACTGAACATGGTCAAAGCAATGGGCAAGGTGGATGACTTTGGCAGCAGAATACTGAAGGGAGATCAGAGCAGGGGAGACCAGTAAGGAGGAGGTTACAGTAGTCAAGGCAAGAGATGACTACAGCATGAACTAGTTTTTTTTGTGGTAGAAACAGTAAGGCAGGCTGGATTTTAGCAATATTATACAGAGCGAAGCAACAGGATTTAGCAACATCCTGGATCTGAGGCATAAAAGAGAGGGAGGAATCAAAGATTAATGTCAGGCTACGCACCTGAGGGACAGGCTGGACTGTGACTCCATCAACAGAAACTTAAAGGGAAGGAGGACGTGATTTGTCGTTAGCTGTTTTTCGAAAGCAAGAGGGTTCCCCAAAGTATGAACCTCATAAAGTGGGTCAAATCCTTGGCCTACACTGTTTGATTCATTCATTTTGTGTCCATCCTACCACCAGGGGCGTAACTAGGTTGGAATGGGCCCTGGTGTAGAAGATGGAACAGGTGGCAGGGGATTCAACTACCCCAGGAAGCATGCTACCTCCCACCGGGCAAACGGGCCCAGGTGCAGCTGGCCATTTGCCGACAGAAGTGCTTGAACAGTCAAGATTGCTATATTAGGTGGTGGGTTTGGTGAATGGATTGCCTGCCCTGTGGGGAAGGGGGACAAGGGGCCTGGGTTAGGGTGGGAAGGGCTGACCCCCCTTGGTGTGACGGAGGGGAGCAGCCCTTTGGAGAGGGGGGGTTATCCTCCGGTGGCAGAGGAGGATAGGGGGTGTATTGGGGGTGGGGATCTCCCTCAAGGGTCTCCATTTGGTGTTGGATTTGGCCAGAGACAGAGTGGAGGTACTGCTGGTATACCGGGCACCCACCTGTACAGCAGCTTCCCTGCCCGCA
>QEPC01011901.1:10906657-10938863 GCA_003113815.1 Sphenodon punctatus | reverse complement strand
GATGTGGACAGGGAGGGAGTTCCAGGCATGGGGGGCAGCAAGTGAGAAGGGACGAAGGCGCTTAGGGGAGCAGGGAAGGCGTGGAAGGGTGAGAGAAGGGACAGAGGAGGAGTGGAGTTCACAGACTGGAGTATGGAGGGCGATAAGTGCAGAGAGGTAGGGGGGAGCAAGGTTGTGAAGAGCTTTATAGGTGAAGAGGAGGAGGGCGTTCTCTGTGGCTGCGCCGTGACTGTGGAACTCTCTCCTGTTGGAGCTTCGCTTGATTACCGACCTCCCCTCTTTCTGTAGACAGTGTAAGACCTGGCTGTTCTGCCAGGCCTTTATCGAGGAAGATGGGGTGGGTGGGTATGAACTTTTTAGGTTGTTTTAATTGTCGTTTTATTACTGTTTATATTAATATGTTTTAAATGCTTTTAAAATGTTGTTAGCTGCCCCAAGATGCCTGAGGCAGGAGGGGATGGCATATAAGTTTTAATATAAATAAATAAATAAAATAAATCATCGGTCATCACTCCTCTAACAGGTGACTCTGGAGCACCTGTCCACAATCACAGTTTTTATACCGGCCTTGCTTGAAATAACCCCATTTGGGCGGATTTTCTTGGCAGTAACCAACTCTTGTGTGGAGGTGGTTCAAGCATTGCCAAATTATCCCCGTTCCGTCTGACCTTGGTGGAAGCGTTTCTAAAGTGGCACCAACTGGATGTCAGAGGATTTAAAAGTGGCACAACTTGAAGTGGGTAAAAAAAAATCTTTCCCCCGTCTGTAGCATGAATAGATACATGATTAGGCTGCGGCTGTAAATAGATGATGATGATGATGATTGATGATGAACAGTTACAAATCAAGATTGCCAAAATGGTGCTAAGAGAAAATAGAAATCGGGCCTGATTCTCACCTATACTGAGTTCACCTTACTCCTCTCTGGTGGTATAGAGAAGTCCTAACATGTATGCTAATGAAGGCCTCTTTGCACCACTACAAAGGGTCACATGAGCATTTGTTACCAAAAGCTGCAAATTAGCAATGTGCTAGGGAACTTGATTTCTCTTTTTGCACACTCACCAACACCCCTTTTTGAATGGATGGATTACCTTCTGTTCCGTTACAGCGCTTTGGGGCTTCAGTTCAATTCCATCTGGAACTCTTGTCCTTGAGAAATCTGCAACTCCATTGCTGAGTGGTTGCCTGGTAACAAACGTCAATTAATGAACAGACCAAATCTAGCAAAAAACAAAACAAAAACAACCACCACCCCAAACTCACACATTCTCTGACTTCAACTCACTAAGGAAAATTGTAGCAGTAGTTAGGACAGCTTGGTATTTCTCTACAGGAGCAAAATGGCTCTCTGGAGTACATGTTTGCAGACAGTGCCGAACCCTTCACCCATGGGCACTTGCAGTAGAAGCCTGTTCCTTTTTAGCCTCAGACTTCTGCAAAATGACCAAGATTCTAGTACCATATGCCTCAGCATTCAGCCTGTTAGCACTGCAATGAAGCAACTGACCCTCCGACTCCTTGGGTTGTCATGCCAAAAAGGTGCAATTCATCCTTCCCAACATTTTGAGTGGCCAAAGAAGCACAAGCTCTGCCCCTTGGTCAATAAGCTCCGCCCCTCAACAAATAAACTCCACCCTCCTCATGCACTTACACACGTCTCCCAACATTCCAAGGGCGTTAAGAGGCACAGAAGCGCTCTTGCTTCTCATTCCACTTAGTTTCTTGTCATTCTATCATCTCCCCATTGTCCTCCCAACTCTCAGGGGCTTTTCCTGGGAGGCAACCAGGAAAAAGGTGTCTGAGGCTTGAATACCAGACTTCTTGTCTCTCTCTCCTCAAAGAGGGACTTTGACCCCACTCTAGGAATAACAGTGGGATTTAGCACCCAAAGAGGGACAGTCCATCCTAAATAAGAACCATTGGAAGGTATGTCCTTTACGCATTGCCCCCTCTAACTTAAAGAGAAACACATCTCTCACACTAGCACATTTGGGCCCCCAAACCCACTATCCAAAACAAATTAATTGGAACAGAAGTGACTAGTGCTTCGATTCTGCTATGTTCTGGTGGAAGAGAAGGAGGTGGATTCATCAGATAGCATGGGCTCCAAGAGAGGGCCCAATGGGGGTGGGGGAGTCCAGCTACACCCCTGCCTACAACCTGGCCTCTGACCCACACCCCTTTCCCAAGTGTCATGATATCACAATGCTCAGGAAAGGGGTGTGTGGTCACATTAGAAAGGGGTGGACAAAGTGTCTCTATTGCCCTGGCCCCTTTTTAATTTAATTCCGACAGGGCTCCTGGCACACAGATTCATTTTTGAGAATATTTGTTTTAGCTCTAACGGAGATGTGGAAGTGTTCAGTAAAGTCTAACCACAGAAAGTCCATTGACTTCAGGGAGTCCAATCTATCACAAACTTTCTGAATGATTATTAGATATGTCCTCTCCTCTCAGCAGGGTCAATACACCTAGCCATCACACGTGAGCAGGTAGCATAGGGCTTTCAGTTTACTGTGGATGTTATCAGACGCTAGGCTAGCTGCATGGTTCAGATCTGAAGAAGGCAGCCAGTGCGAGCGTCTACGTATTTCCTACTATGTGTCCACCACACACCTTCTTTGAGTCCCATTGTGCGGGCAGATACTTGCAATGAGCTACTACTGAATGTGGTAGCAGTGGCTACAGATGGGGCATGGAGGAGGCCACTGTAGGTAGGGGAGGCTACAGTTCATACCTGTCTCCTGAAAGCAGCAGCAGTGGCAGCAGGTCCTTGGGATTTGGGAACAGTGACAAGGATGTGACACTGCTCCTGGAAATCTGCTACCATTTCTCCAGGGATCTGCTGATGCCACTGCTGCTCCTAAAGCTGAAGCAGGTAATGCATCTGCAACCCCAGGTATTACCCACATTTTTGAGTAGTCTACTGGGTATCTGACTGGTACCCGTGCACCGAGCTGAGCACCCGATTACCCCAAAATACTGGTACTACCATTTTACTGACCAGTAAATAGTAAATAGGTACCAGAACTCAGAAAAATTGGGATGGGATGTTGTATAAACGGTAATGGAAGTTGGAAAATTGGGACGAAAAGTGGTAATTTGGTAACTGGGTAGTCCGTCGAGCACTATCTGGTTACCAATTAGTACCCAATGTTACCAGGTTGGGTTGAGTACCACAATTCCGACAGGCATGCCTGTTTTGCGGGTAGTTGTTTCAGTTCTATCGGGGACCTACTATTTCTCTCCAATGCTGCTTCATGGCAGAGATCTGTGTCCAGTTGTGGAGGAGGAAATGCATCTCTTTGACGCCAGCAGCTAGTTGACCAAAGCTCACATAAGTCAATGAACAACGTACAGTGCAGCGGTATCCAAATTACGGGCTGGGACCCCATACACAGACATGCCTATTCAATTCAGGCAACTGAATGAATCTGTGGACAAAGTCTCGATCCTGATCATGGATGCTGGGAGGAGAGTACAAGCGGATGTACTAAATGCCCTGGCTCCCACCTAGCCACACCCCTTCTGATGCCTTCAGGCAGGGGGCTAGGACAACACTGGAAATGGTGGAGGGTTAAGGGGCTCTCCTATCCTCCCCATAAATTTAATTCTGAAGGCATCCCTGATCGCAGCTGATATTCAATATACTTTTACATGTCTTTGGGGGCCAATCCCACACCATGCAGACCACCGCACGGTACATACGTGGCACATGCACACATACACACAAGCCATGCACACCCCTGGCATTGGGACTATGGTGCACGTGTAAACCTGTTGTTTTCTGTGGGCATGGAATTAAGTCTCCCTACGGTCACACAGACAAAAGAATTGGGGAGCCAGTACTTCAGTGGACCTTAGAAGTCTCTAGATTAGACAACTAGATGCACACATCTTAAAAACCATGGCAATGAAACCTCTCACTCTGTTACCCAAGACATAAAAAGCTTCCTTCGTGGCTGCAGATTTCACTTTGAAAAGTGTCCTCTCCTCTATACAAGTAGCATTAATCAGGGTAGCTGCTCCAAGGATCTGTCTTTTAATTGAAATTTTACTCTGCTGAGATGGAGGGTCTGAGTTAATAGGGAAGATGATACGTTTGATTGCTAAAAAAGTTCTAGATACATTGCTGTGTACATAAAAGCAAACCTCATGTGAATTGTACTGTTAATTTCTTTTTTCTTTTCTTTTTTTAACACAGCCCTGTAGTTTTCTGATATAAAACAGAGTTAGAAACTTACGTACATTTTAAGTGACAGTGGCAAGAATCCACAGAATAATTATAGAGGGGGAAAAGATCTCAAAGGGCTGGAATTTAAGTAATAAAGTAGACAAAGAAAGAATTTAATACAGTGAAGCAAAACTTATTCAGATTACTCGAGGTGTACTACGACCTGTGGACTAGTCTATAAATGAATGCCTTATCACAATGAACAACCTAAAAGAGAGGTACTTGGAAAAAAGAGGAACTTTATTTTAAACATTTTCATGAGTTTTTAGTCATAGACTTGTAGGGTTGGAATGGGTATCAAGGCTCATCTAGGGTCATCATAAGTTTGAGCAAGGGTTGGCAGGCAAAAGGCCAGGTAGCAGGGCGCAGCCTGAGAGGTTGTTGCCCCTTTAAGAATAGAAGGTGCTAGTTTGATTATTGGGCAGGCTGGGCAGTAAAGGGACATGGGTGTGGCATAACCAGCCCAGTAAGAAATAAAACAGACTGAGAACAGGATATAAGAGTGGGAAATTGAAAATGAATGGCCCTTTAAGAGCTGGGAAGCTGAGGAACTAGCCACGCCTACTCTGAGGTATATAAGAGCCTGAAGAGAGACGGTCAGTCTGTGCTTGGATGCAGCATGGAGAAACTCTCCTGGGATGCCTGAGGACCTCTGACCATGGTCCTGAAGAGATAAAAGAGTAAGTAGCAAGCAGAGGACTGTACCTGTCGGGGATAAGAACTTGTAGAATAGGGACTGGGTTACCAGAGGGCTGTTTTTTCTTGGCATTAGAGTAGGATGAAGGGACTGTGGATAGAGACTGTATGAAGCATTGTGTGAATGATGGAGATACTGAATCTGGACAGTGGAGATTGAACTGAGTGTATTAATGAATGCATACATGAGCTAAGTCTTATGAGAGAGTGACAATTTGGGGTTTGATCCTGAGAAGACTTAACCCAGGCAAGCCCATCCCTGCTACAGGACAACATTAAAATGTGGAGCTATTTCCAAGGCCTGGATATTTGTGATGGCAACGAGATATAGACCATGGACTACCTTCTGGTCCATCAGTTTCTGGGTGAACTTGGTACAACAGAAAGACCTTACCAGGGTCACTGACCAAGCTATAGCATGTTCCCAGCCCTGGAGAATAGAGTGGTGGGACATGTGTGGAGAGGAGGGAAATCATACGTTTGAGGTGTTTCCCAGTCACAAGGATGGTCATGCTAGGTCCATAGTGTTCCGTCTAATGTTCCACAATTAACTTGTGGAATTTGTTGCCAGGGGATGTGGTTAAGGCCAGTAGTATAGCTGGGTTTAAAAAATGATTGGATACGCTCTTGGAGAGTAGGTTCATTAACAGCTATAATCCAAGCAAATTTAGGGGATGTAACGTCTTACTGTCAGGAACTGGGAGTGAACAACAGGGAATGGATTCCCATTGTGACTTGTTGGGGACTTCTCCCAAGCAACCAAGATAGGCTACTGTCAGAGACAGGATGCTGGGCTCGATGGACCAGTGGTCTGACCCAGTATGACACTTCTTATGTTCTTAAACATTGCCCTGCCTGGCTTCCTCTTCCTGCCATGTTCCTTTTATCAGAGCCGGAAAAGTCAGGAGCCAGTCAGGGCCTGATGGGCGGGGAGTCCCATCAGGCCAGCAGAGTATTGGAGCAAAGCCTAATAAGCCAGAGAAAGGGCCTCAATCATAGTGCACTTGTGGTGTTGTCTAGAGCCAGCTGCCTTTTCCATGTTCACAAGAGCACTGGTTCTTGTCTTGGATCTTGACAAATGATCTTGAGCTCAGTCTCCTCTCTCTGACAGTGGCCACACTTCGTTGCTTGGGAGCAGTACCCAACAGGTCATAATGAGCAATCCATCCCCTGCTAGTGGTGTGCAAATTTCCCCCCCGTTACTATGATAACGAAAAAGAAAAATCTCATTTTCTTTTTTGTTGTCGTAAAATCAAAAACGAAAAATAATAACAAAAACTAAAATAAAAGCAAATTTTTGTTTTTGAAGTAATGGGGGGAGGGGGGAATGAAAAGCGTATTTCTGGGTATAACATTTTTGTTTCTTACTCAATTCTGATGCAACATGGGGAGACTGTACCTCCAATGGAGGGCACTATGTGTACCACATTTTGGAAAGATTGGATAAAGGGAACTGATTTTATAAGCAACTGAATGTTGTGATTTTAAGAAAAGCTGCATACCCATTCCTGGCTACTTCTTCATCTTTCATCCAATTTGCGTGAAGAAGATTATGTCCCTCTCCAAGATTACCAATCCTGCCAAATTTCAGAAAGAGTGGATAATGTTATAAGCCATTAACTTGAAAATACGTTTATGGCTGTAACATTTTTATATTCCATCCTGTTGACAAGACATTTGGCAGGAATGTATCCCACTTCTTCGCTGCCAAACTACAGGACAATTTGATAAAGGGCCCCAACTTTATAAGCAACTGAAGATGTCCCCTTGAAGACCATTATTCAGATAAATAGTAGCACATGCAGTGTCAGTCAGAGGCAGGCACCTGGCATAGCAGGGGTTGGGAGACTGTAGGAGGGAGGATGTGGAGCAACCTAAAAGACTGACAGACACATTCACTGGCCAATTACTGCATGCTTCCAGCTTTACAGGACTAATCAGTAGTGGCTTTGAGGCGGGCATAGGGGGTGGCCCTGAGGTGGACATAGAAAGGACATAACTGGGACTTTGGGGATAACATCCCAGCAATCAGGAGACACGGTTTACACATTCAGGCTGGCCAATGATCATCACAATCACATCCTGCAGCACTGTGACAGAGGACATAAGAGAATCTCTATTGGCTCTTTCCTAAACGGATGCTTCCAACTTCCCAGTAACAAGTGGGGGAGAGACGTTGGTGTGGTCACAGAACAAAATGAGGATATTTGGTTGACATTTCTGCTGGCCAATTGGCATCACAAACATATCTTATACCACAGTGACAAATGAGAGAATCCCTGGCATAGGCTCATTCTCTGCATATGCTGTGCAGGCTTATAAAACTTGGACCTTTTACCACATATTTCTGATATTTGGCAGAGATGATTCTGACGGTGTTGCGATACAGTCCTGCCAAATGTCATGTACGCTGGTTGGACTACAAAGATGTTACAGTCAGACATTTATAAGTTAATTGCTTATACCTCCAGGACCCTTTATCTAATCCTTCTGAAAGTTGGCAGAGATAGTAAACATGGGAGGGGTATAAACATGACAAGTTTCATCCAGATTATATGGGAAAACAATAAGTTACAGCCAGGAATGTATATGCAAATGTTTGAAAAATAACATAATTCAACTGCTTATACAATTGAAGTCCTTTATCCAATCTTTCTGATATTTGGTACACATAATGCCTTCCATTGGAGGTACGAGTCCTCTATGTTTCATCCAAATAGAATGAAAAACAAAAACGTTACAGTCAAAAATGTTTTCCATTGAAACCAAGCAAAAACGAAAACAAAAGCAAAAATGAAATTTCAATATTTACGAAAAAGAAAACTTTTAATAACAAAAACAAAAAACGAAAACAAATAACGACATGGGTCCCTGGTGCACACCTCTATTCCCTGCTGTTCACTCCCAGCTCCCAACAGTTACGAGGTTACACCCCTCAGCCTGTTTGGTGAATATAATCCCTCCGAAACAACATCAGTCAGTTCTAAAAGACCATTGGCTTGCTGCAAATGGATGCACCAACTTCTGTGGCGCTGTCCCCATGTAAAACACAACTTCACTTCCACTATTAAAGAGTGTAACGGGAGAGGGAAAGCCAACCGTGTGTTCACGTCCTCTTCATCGCTGCTGCCCACTTCTTCACTTGAGGAGGAATATTCAGAGGCTTTCGAGAAGACGTTGGCACCGGTTTTCTCTTTGGCAAAGGAGACTGGACTCTGTTTGAACAAAGAAACTTACTGAGTCTTTCCTTTTAAGAATCCATCACCCTCATCCCTCCTGTATTATTTTATTTTGAACTTGTCTCACTTTAATTTGTTCCTGTAACTTTCCCCATTGAATATCATTTTTATAGTACAGACAGGGTACCTCAAGCCCATTGACCAAATTTGGCCCACCCACATCTGTGTTCTAATTGGCCCCTTTCCAGTTCCTGGATCTGACCGATGACTCCAGTCCCTACTACCAAGTACTGAAAGGGTGAGCTCAGGGAGTCAGGGTGGAGATGAACAAACGAGCTCAAGGGTAGGTGATGGATCCATGACACGGATCCGTGGTCTGGACCCAACCTTTCCCCCTCCCCCATCTTAAGCACACCACCAAAGCACCCCCGCCCCCAATTTTTATGAGGCCCACAGAGCTTGTACTAATGATCAAAATGGCCTGTGAGAAGGAAAAGGTTCTCCACCCCTTTCTTAAATAGATGAGACTTCTGTGTTGTTCACAAGGAAACCAAGGGAGCTCAATCCAAACCTAGGCCTCTACGGGGCCTGTTCAAGCTGACAATCGGTGTTAATTCTGATTGTGACTTTAAGGATGTGGATATCAATCCATTGGGGAATCAACTGGGCCCCTGCCCCACAACCCTATCCCTTGAGCTCACTCTTCCAGTACCTGATAGTAGGGACTAGGGATGGGACTATTGGTATCGGATTAATCCGATAATGCCGATAATTGGCAATATCGGATTAATCCGATAATATTGGTATCGGTATATCGTTTTTTTTAACATTGCCGATTTTTCAGATCTTTAACACTGCAGCCATTTTAACAATGGCCGCAATGTTAAAGATCCGAAAAATCGGCAATGTTTAAAAACCGATATACCAATACCGATAAATCTGATATTGGATTAATCCGATACCGATAACACTGGTAACCAATAATTTGCCGATAGTCCCATCCTTTGTAGGGACTGACTGAGCTCATGGGCCAGATCCAGAAACTGAATCTGCAGCTGGGAGGGGAATGTGGGGTCCCCAATCAGCAGCTCTCAGAGGGTTAAAGGTCTAGAACAAAATCTCTCCCCTCCTCCACCGCCACCGAAAGCAGTGGAAGTTTTGCCATTGATTTCATGGAGTCAGGAATTTGCTCCGGGTCACTGCATACTTGCTCTTGATTTGACCTGCCGACTGGCTCTGCCTTCTGTTCTCTATCTCACGGACCATCTAGTCCTTCCCCAGTAGCTTTTAAAATATGAAATATTGTACTTCTTATTATCTCTTGCCCAGGGCATTATTGCCCCAGTTATCTAAACGGATGGAGAGAAGCAAACTTTACAAGGCAGGGTGAATCAAACAAGCTACAGGAGAGGACACTGAGGAGGCAGTAAAAAAAACCTTACAGAAATATGGGACGAGTGAGGAAGGTTCTCAGGTTTCTTATAGTGCTGCTGGTGGCTCTCTGCTTTGGATGACCCTGGGGGACCCAGAAAAACAGAGTGGCAGAGAAAAGCATTAAAGACAAGGAACTTGCAGCAGGCATGTACAATGGCTACGTTCTCACACGCGTGCACACACACCATGCATGAACGCCTCTTTTGCTAACACTGTAAATGTTTCCTCTTTGATGAACATGAAAATCTGGGTTGTGAAAAATTACTAAGGAGGGATTCCCGAGCACAAGGGTGTAGCTATATTGCAGAGACGGGCCAATGTGGCCCAGGACCCACACGTGGCTCTTGGGCAGCCGTAAAGCAGCTCTTGCTAGAAATGGCGGCCTCAGAATCAAGAGAAGTTGAGCTGCGATTTCAGATCCTGGAGCCTATTGGGGACCGTGGGAGTAGGGGGACCACACATGCCCTGACCCTACCAGATTGCCTAGTAGCCAGGGCTTTGAGGCGAGGGAGAGGAGAAGACACATATCCCTGGAATCGGGGAAGATGTGATCAATATAATGAATGCATCTTATGGCTATCAATGGTATGAACATTTTTTCTAATCAGCTCTTAGGTCTGGGAACTTTGCCTACCTCTGTTATATAATAAATAAATAAATGTTAACATAGCAGAGAGCTTCACATAGAACTGATTAACACAACTTTTAATTCTCTCAACAACCCTGTGAGGTAGGTTAGCCTGAGAGAATATTGTGACTGGCCCAAAGTCACCCAGTGAGTTTCTGGCTAAGGTGAGACTTGAACCGGGGTCTCTCCCTAGCTCCTGCTCTAGGTGCTGTACACTTAGCCACTACATCACACTGGCAGTATAGGGACAGGAGGTGCAGCCTGTGAGCCCGTCTCATGCAGCTGCATCCCCTGCAGCTGGGAGGGGAAGGTGTGTGTGTGGGGTGTGTGTGTCCCCATTCCATTTCCTGCACCTGGGCCCATTCTGAACCCAGTTATGCTCCGAGCAGCCCTGTGTAGGCAGTCTTCGAAAAACCCAATCATACAATTCCTGCATTTGTGCTGCACAGCAAGGGACAGGCAGGATGGAAGCATTGCAGTCGGTCTGTGCGGCAAAGCAGACACCGTGGACGGGCCAAGGGGTGTAGCTGGGCCCCTCAGGCTCATGGGCCCCCATGAAACTGCTGACACCTGGCCCTATTACAACTACGCCCTTGGACCGGAACACAGTGAGGAGTGTGGACAGAGTGTTGTGGGGAATGCAATGAGGATGGTGGCCGTCACTCAAGCTGCACTCCAGGAGTTGCATGTTGGGGCTTCCAACGAATGCAGATCCATTGAACTTGTGTCCCGGCGCACCCAAATCTGGAGAGTTACCAGGATTCGGCCATAGCGATATTTGGGAGCAGAGGAAGTATAAAAGGTCTAATCCTGTATAACATTACTCATGAGAGTAGCCCCACTCCGCTTGCCTACTCACACAAGTAAGAGACTATATGGTCCAGGCAAATTAGAATTCAGTCTCCAAGGTGGCTCCTGGTGCATTTGATTCCCATTAGGATCATTATACGGCCAAAGATTTTCTAAAAGGGCCTTAGATTCAGGACTCGTTCTCAGTCACTGAATATTATAAGCAAAGATGCTTCTGCATTTCTCGCCCTTCCATATCTAACTCGCTGCTCCTTTGGGTTTGGGAAAGCAGCAAACTCCTTCTGACGATCACATGCCAGAACTTGCAGCCATTTAATTACACTTAAGAACCCAAGGAGACAGTTGAAACCACAGGGGAGTTTCCTCTGTTCTTTCCACGTCTGTTGAAGCTCTCTCTTCCCCTTTCCAGAACGGCACAGGACAGAGGTTGCAAAGCGCATCGGGCTGTTTGCATCATTTGTTTATCGCCAAATTATTATTTAAAGGTCAGATGACATAAAAGCAGAAGAGAGAAAGCCTTCATTTTAAAATCAGAGTTGGCTACTTCTTACGGCGTTTACATTAAAAGGAAAAAAGCCTGCTTGGCTGCATCCTTATAATTTTTTATTTTTTATTTATTTTATTGAACTTATATGCCGCCCCCTTATGCCAATGGCATCTCGGGGCGGCTTCCAACAAACGTAAAAACAATCTTAAACAGTATAAAAACAACAATAAAATCTAAAATTCCAGTACTCCCCCCACAAAATTTAACCCACCCTCCCCTCCCCTATGCCTCCAAAGGCCTGGGAGAACAGCCATGTCTTGCAGGCCTGACGGAAGGCCAACAGACTCGGGGCCAGCTGTGCTTCCTCTGGGAGGGAGTTCCATAACCATGGCCCAGCCACTGAGAATGCCCTCTCCATTGTAGCCCCCTGCTTTACGCGGGGGACCTCAAAGAAGGCGCCTCCGGTGGACCGAAGGGGCCGTCATGAGTCGCGGAAGGCAAGGCAGTCCCTGAGGTATCCAGGTCCAAGACCGTACAGGGCCTTATAGATCGAAGTCAACACACTGAATCTGGCTCAGCACGTTACAGGCAGCCAGTGCAGTGCACGGAGCACCGGTGTTATGTGCTCTCGTTGGCCTGTCCATCTTAAGAGTGGGCCGCCGCATTCTGCACTAGCTGCAACCTCCGGGCTAGTGTCAAGGGAAGCCCGACATAGAGCGCGTTACAGTAGTCCAACCTCGAGGTGATGAAGGCATGGATCAAAGTGGCCAGGTCGGTTCTGGAGATGTATGGGCGCAGCCTCCACACCAGATACAACTGGCGGAAGGCTGCCCTCGCCACCACATCCACCTGTTGATCTAGGCGGAGATCCACATTCAATAGCACTCCCAGACTCTGAACCTGCTGGGCCACAGAGGGGCACACCCCCTCCACAAAGGGGGGGGGCAATACCTCCCCTGCCCGGCCTACCACCATCACTCCATCTTATCGGAATTGAGTTTCAGTCTGCTCTGCCATAACCATATCGCCACGGCTTCCAAACATTAGGATAGCACGGAGATGGCCGGGTCTGGGTCAGTTGAAAAGGAGAGGTAAAGCTGGGTGTCATCAGCATATTGGTGGCAATGCACACCAAATCCTCTCACGATCTCCCCCAAGGGCTGCATATATACATTAAACAATAAAGGAGACAGGATTGAACCTTGCGGAACGCCACAGTCTAGGGCCCGGGGACTAGATGTTTCTGCCCCCAGGACAACCCGATGGGTCCTCCCCGAGAGGAATGACTGGAACCAGCCAAGGACAGTCCCATCCACACCCCCCAGGTCATGCAACCGTCTCAACAGCAGCCCATGCAACCGTCTCAACAGCAGCCCATGGTCCACTGTATCAAGCACGGCCAAGAGATCTAGCAGGACCAATAATGTCGAACGTCCTGTGTCCATCTCCCGGCAGAGATCGTCCACCAAGGCCACCAACGCCGTCGCCGTACCATAGCCGGACCGAAACCCTGATTGAAACAGGTCAAGAAAACCGATGCCGTCTAGGTGGTCCTGGAGCTGCAGGGCCACCGCCCGTTCAATAACCTTCCCTAAAAAGGGAAGGTTAGAGACGGGTCGGTAACTGGCGAGTGCATCCACATCCAAAGATGGCTTCTTCAGCAAGGGGTGCACCATGGCATCTTTGAGACCAGGGGGCAGACTCTCCTGCCGAAGGGACGCGCTGACAACCCCCGCCAGCACCGACCCCAATGTCTCCCTGGAGGCTTTCACCAACCAGGACGGACAGGGATCTAATTCACAACTAGTGGCCCTAACTGACCCCAGGACATCCACAGCATCGGCTGGCGTCACTTCCTGAAACTCATCCCAGAAAGCTGGACCAGGCGGAGCCTCCATCACCTCACGCTCTATTCCTAATGTTTCTAATCCAGTGCTGAAGTTGCTCTGGATCCGTGTGATCTTGTCTGCAAAGTAGGTGGCAAACCTCTCACAGTGGGCCTGGGACAAGTCCCCACCCAGGCGGAGGGAGGCCGGACTGACCAGCCCCCGCACCACCCGGAACAGCTCCGCTGGACGCGACTTTGCAGACGCTATGAGGGTGGCAAAGACATCGGCACTAGCAACTGAGTGCAGGCATAGGTCTTAGTCACTGCAATGGGACTTGTGTCAGTGCTAAGGGCTAGTGCTGATGCTATCTGCATGGAGGATGGCGCACTAAAACCCCAGAACAGAAAAGGCAGGTGTAGCTAGGCTGTGGTCGGCCCAGGATCTTCTCCCTATCATGGCCCCTCCTAAGGACAGGGAGGAAGGGTTTTACTTAGTGGTAGCCCTTGCAACGCTCCTGGCTTCCCCCCACAAAGCTTGTGGTGCCTCATTGGTTCCCAGGGAGGGCCCCAGGACTGGCAACAATACCGCCAGGAAGTTTAAAGTTTACCCCCACTCCAGCCCACTCTGAAAACTTCCTTCTTGGCAGGGCCTTTTGCAATCAGCCTGAGTGCTGCTAGAACATTTTCAGAGTGGGGGGGGGGGAGTGTTGGCCTTACTACCTCCCCCACCCACTCTGAAGATTCCCTAGCGGTACTCAAGGTTCCCCAGGCTCAAGTGAACCTGCTCGTTCCATGGTGGTACGCCCATGAGGTGTAGTTTTCACATGAGGAGGTAGGTCTGCCCTAAAATTGACCTTCATTTACCTAGCAGCCCATATAAAAATGATAACTGTTCTGTCTACGAGGATTTCAACAGGAGTTTAAAACACAGCTTGTTTCCTAGTGAAGACAATACTCAGGGCCAGGGTGGAGTATGGTCAACAGGTGCCTATTATGGTCAGTAGGAAACCAGTTACTGATTGAGGTAGGCTTTAGATCAGGCCCCTGGCACTGGTGCTGAGCCGGCGTACAATTCTGCCATTTTGATCCAAAGGCATTTTTACACCCACTTTGCCCAGCTGAAGGTGCCTAAACCAACGGCAAGGCTGAGAAGAGAAAGCCCCAAAGTGTGTAGCTGGTTCCCAGACTCTATGGAGAACTGCATTTTAATAACAGTACATGGGTGCTCTTGACTTCCTCTTCCCTGCCCCCAGTTTTATGGAGATTCAAGTTACTCATAGAATCATATATCTACCAACTTTTCCTCTGGCCAAGGAGGGACGAGCTCCCTGCCTCCCGCCAATAAACTCTGCTCCGCCCCTCACGCATCTCCCAACGTTCCAAGTGCAAATCGGAGGGACAGATGCTCTCCTGCTGATCATTCCACTTAGTTTCTTGTCATTCCATCCTCTCCTCATTGTCCTCTCAAGGGCTCTTCCTGAGAGGCAACCAGGGAAGAGGGGCCTGACTCGGCTTGAATACTGGTCTTTTTGTCTCTCTCTCCTGAATGAGGGACTTTGACCTCTTAAAGAGGAACAGTGGTGTTGAGTACCCAAAGAGAGACTGTCCTGCCTACGCAGGAACGGTTGGGAGATGAAGTATGGAATCAGTATTTGTACTGGGCACATCTGCACTAATTAGTAGGACGGCTGAAACAAAAATTTTGCCCTGGTTCCGATTCCAACGGAACAGGGCATTTCGCTTGGTCCGATTGGAACTCAGACCAAACGAAAAAAATGACGGCCTTTTCGTGTGTGTGTGTGTGCGCGCGTGCAAAAGCATCCAGCAAAATTCTGATTGGAAATTTATTCTGATCAGAATTCTGACCGGAATTTCGGTCGCCATTCTGATTTCATGGCACTTTTTCGTGAAATCGGAATAGCTTTATCCAAATCAGCTCTAATTACTGAGTTATGCAGGTCTCCTCTAACACGTTCAGAGGAGAAATACCCTAGTCATTGCACTATTTATTTATTACAGATATTTATATCCCACACTCTCCTGCACACTGGCCGCTCGGGGCGGCGAACAACACAACACAATCACAATAAACTATAAAACCCATTTAAAATACTACAAATATTTAAAATATTAAAATACGAACAACAGAAAAGCTAAAAGGAAGAGAAACCCTCTCCCCCAATCCCCCCACCCTACCCACCCCCTACAATCACTACAGGTGGTTGATTCCATAATTTGCTTTAATATGGTTTCACACAACTTTATGCTAAATAACCTCTTAGGGGACGGTGTTTCATGTGGTGCCGAGCGTGGAGTTTCTTGCCTTCCTCAGCTAACACAATAAATACAGAGTAGAAATGTTAATGCAAAGCAGCTGCTAAACATCATCATTTCATTAGCTAGAGATTCTGTAAAGTAGGAAAAAGCGAGGCAGAAAGGCTGCAAGCAATAAGGTAACGTTGGCACTGGGGGAGGCTCCTGGGATCTCAGCACATGGCTTGGAAATGCCTGGTCTCGCTCCTCCACGGTGCTGAGGGCCACATGAATGAATAAGGCCGCCAAAGTCAAGAGGACTGCACATGTAGGCAGGGCTGGCATTAGAATTTGTGGGGCCCAGGGCGAAGATAAAATGGTTCGGCTTCCCATGGCCCCATCTCTGCAGGAGCACCATCCTGCAGAGTCCTGCAAGTAGTCAGGTTTTGAGGCCGGTTGCAAAGAGCCCTCAGGCTCAAGCGAACCCCCTTGTTCCATGGTATTATATCCCGGAGGTGTAGTTTTAACACAAGCCAGGTGGCTCTGTCCTAAAATTGACCTTCATCATTTAATTTACCTAGCAGCCCATATAAAAATGATAACGGTTCTGTCTTCAAGGATTTCAACAGGAGATCCCCTGCTGCCTGCCCCGGTGAAAATGGGGGCCAGTGAAGGCCCCTGGGAATTAGAGAACATAGTCGCCCACCCATGGTGAAGCTGGCCCTGCATGATATGCTTGGAGTTAAGCATGTACGTAAGTGCTTTGCTGGATCAGGCTGGAGTGCTTGGAACCTCGTATGATCACGCTCTCAATGTGTAAAAAACGGATTCTCATGCTTTGCTTCTTTACTGAAGTTCTTCAAATATTGGGAATGTATTATTATTAATTACTAATAAAGCACCAGCAATGTGCCTGGCACTCAACGGTTGTAATTAGAGAGCAGCCCCTGCCCCAAAGGGCTTACAATCTAAAATGGACAAGTACAGGGAACATAGGGAGAGGCATTTGTACAGTCCCATTTTACAGATGGGTATTTGAGCCTATGAGACAAATACTTGCCCAAGGCCACCCACAGTGAATTCACGGCTAAGATGAGCTTCGAACTGCAGTCTCCAAGGTCTGTATCCATCTTACACCTTATCCACTAGGCTACACTGGCTTGCAGCATGGGGTCCAAAAAACAGGAGAGGTCTAGTTTAGTTCCACAGAACTTAAAATCCAGAAAACTGTGAAAAACATTCCAACTAGATCTGAAACTGGTACTAAATTTAGTACCCAGGGGTAATACCTGCTTTTTTTGGGTGCCTGGGCACTGATCGGGTAATCAAACACCTGAAAAACTGGGTATTTTCGGTACCGATTTTTCAATTTACTGATTCCCAATCGGTATATCAATTGGTTATCAATTGGTAAACCAAAAAATTGGCATGGAATTTTTAAAAACAAAGTCCGGAAGTAGTTTCCTGGGACTAGAAGTTGACTTTCTGGGGCAGGAAAGTTCATTTTCAGGGATGGAAAACCCATAAATAAGTATTTTAAGAAGAAAAATTGAAGGAAAAGAAAACTAATAAAATTGGAACCGGAAGTAGGCTTCCAGGACCGGAAGTTGCTGGAAAACTGTCAGAACGTCACGGAAACCCAATACACTGATGTTGCAAGTCAGTACAGCAACAAAAACCTTGAAAAATCAGTACCAGAAGTTGTCATTCTGGGACTGGAAGCGGACATTTTGGGACACACCGGGTACCTGATCAGGTCTTAATCAATTGTTACCAAGTCGAATTAGGTACTGGAAATTTGACCGGTTACCTGATTTTGCAGGTACGCTCTTTCAGCTCTAATTCCAACAAAAGCTCTATAATTAACAGAAGTATGTTGGGTACGCAGTGGTCTTAACCTTCACAACAGAACTTTGTGGGAAAGAAATATTGCACTATTGCTGCACCTATAGACGGAGAAAACTTTGACCCAAGACTCTCACCTGAGGTTGCTCTGTTGTTCTGACGAGATGCCATCATCTCCCATTGCTTGCTGCCACTGGGGCTTATTGGCTTCAGTGCTTGTCCCCCCGCGGGGACATGCTGCACACTACTAAACACAAAGGTGAAAGTTACAGAAGCACCTTCGGCGCATTCCATTCCACTGGCTCAGAACGTTTGCAAACATGAAGGAACGAAGACTCGGAATACCCTTGGGAGGCAGGTCTTATTATCTCCATGTTTAAACAACAGGAAATTAACTCACAGAAAAGAAAAGTGACTTGTTTACAGTCAAACAGCTGAACACCACCCCCAAAACACAGGGCTTTGCTGACTCCCAGTCGCTTAGTTTAACAGGGAGAGCTGAAACGGGGAGCAGATTTTGTACCTGAGATTTCAGGTACGCAATTAGTATCTGAATACCAAGACAGGTATTCATCTTGGTAACAAAAGTGGTAATTCCTGGCACAAGCTGTGGTGGGAACCCAACGTTGCTCCTGCCACTGCCGCTCCCCGAGACCAGTAAGGCCCCCTCACTCCAGCCATCCCTTGGCTACCAACAAGCTGTAATGTAGGCACGCACAATCCACTACATCAGGGGTGGGGAACCACAGGTCTGGCTACCAAGTGTGGCCCGTGGCTAGTTTTTATTTGGCCCCTTCCAGTTCCTGGATCTAGTCCACGGATCCAGTTCCCCCTACCCCCATGCACTGAAAGACTGCGCTGAGGGTAAGGGAGCAGAGATGAGGGCATGCATTCAAGGTTACGGGACAGCACAGATCCATGATCTGGACCTTCCTCTTCCGGACCGCACCCCTTAAGTCCCCCTCCACCCCCAACTTCTATGCAGCCCTCAGAGCTTGTGCTAAATTTCAAAATGGCTCCTGGAAGGGAAAAGGTTCCCCAACCCTGCACGATTATCCATAGTTGGTAACTATTCACAATTATCCATAGTTGGTAACTATTCACGATTATCCATAGTTGGTAACTACGGTGATGTAGTTACCGTGACATTCAAAAATGCCCCAAAATGTTTATAACTGGCCCACGGTCTGACATGCATGAGACTCATTTCTCACTACCTTTGGTACAGTCATTTTACACCAGTGGAAAGTAGGTGTGTTAAACACAGCTGAATCAGAAAGGCAATGCTTTATATCCCCTCGATGCTGGTTTCAGGGACTCCGCAACGTGTGACGAATCAGGCTTTCCTGAGTTGCACTCAGCTGACAGTAAAAATGTATTTACTTTTTTACATATTTAAATCTTCATGCTGCCCTATCCCAAGGCAGGTTACAATACATCTATATATATTTTAAAAGTACACATGAATACAACCTCCCTTATCCCAAGCCTCCCACAAACCCTATCCCTGCCTGCCAAATGTCTGGCCAAATAAAAAAGTCTTCCATTGCCTCCCAAAGATGAGCAGGTTCAGGCTTAGACCAACCTCCAAGGGAAGGAAGTACCATAATTGTGGGACAGATATCAGGAACGCTTCTCTAGGCCCCTTTGATGGGCAGATGGTACATGCAAGAGGATGCTCCCAGCTGACTCAGGGACCACGATGGGATGTAAGGCAGTCTTTCATCCCATGCAAGATTCAGCCAGTTGTTCTTCACGTTGCAGTTGGGGGAGTAGCTATCCTAGGGACAGGAGGGACATTTGTCCCAGCGCCCAAGTTGGGGAGTGTGGGGGGGACAAATCTTGGTTTGTTGTGACCAGCCAGGCGGAGACTGAGCTGGGCGGAAGTGTCTGCAGTGCACGCAGGACCCACCCAGCGGACAGCACAGGACAGAGCAAGCATCGGCAACGTGAGGCAGGCAAGCAGGCAGGCAGCACAGCCTCCAGGGCTCAGATACAGCAGGCAGAGGGAGGGAGGGAGATGCACCGTGGTGTCAGATGCATCTCTGGACTCAGAGCAGTGGACTCACCAGACTTACCATGTAAGCTGACTGTTTTCTGGAATAAGGATGCTGGGGGGAGGAAGAAGGGGAGGGAGTGGGACAGGGGAGAGGATGCCAGTGGGGGTGGGAAGACCATTTCTTGCACCTGGGCCCATTCTTACCTAGCGACACCCCTGATAGCAGTTTTCCTTTAAGGGACATGAAGCAGTGAAACTAAAATTGCAGTGAAGCAAAATGAGAACTGGAGCCACAAACAAGTTTTGTTTCTGGCATAAAACCACTCTTAAAAGGAGAAGTGTGAATCCTGGTGAGGATCAAGCTTAAAGGTTCAAGGTCAGCAAATATCTCTGGCTACACCGTGGGTGAGCTGGCTAAACACCCCCACCTCCAGGGGATAATTGTATCTGCCATTAAATGAAGTATGAACCAATGTCAACTGTGGAGTTACTGAAATTATTGCTTTGGCTTTAATGAGCTGGCTTCAGTTATCTCTATTGATAATAAATCAACATTAGTTTAAACACAAAACACAGAGGAGCTTACCTTGAAGGACACTTCGGGTAGGCAAGATGCTCCCTGCTGTAAAATTTAGAGGTTGTTCTTTCTGGAACCTGGTTAAAGATTTAACCAAATGTGTTTCAGTTCACCGCTCTGACATCATACCCTCAGTTACTAATCCCAACGTATGGCCTGGATAAATACGAGAAACAGACTAAAAATACATAAAAGCCAAGTGCTCCAGTGGGAATTTCTGGGCATGCGTCTTTTTCTTTTTTTGAATTGGGAACAACCTTGTTGGGGCAGCTTTTGTAGTGGAGAAAAGGCAATGTAGATGGGATCACTTCATGGTTCTACACATGCTCCCTGTACACCCCCAGTCCCACATATACTCATAATGGGTGCAATCCAACAGCCCATAATAAACTGTGCCGATGGTAGGTGCAGTTAACTTATGCTGGCACACATTTGCACACGCACGCCCCCTGTGCAGCAAGCTACTCAGTGCAATGTGGCACCCCTGACGATAAGACACCCCCCTCCCCGAGCCCAAACACCCCACAGTTTGGGGGATGGAGCAGGAGTCGTGCCTGTTCCATCCCCCAGGCTTCGGGGTGCGTGGGTTTGGGGTGTGTGTCATATTGGAAGGGGCACCTTGTTGCGCTGAGCAACTTGCTGTGCAGGGGGCGCGCATGTGAAAATGTGCGCCCTTCGCCTGACTGGGCATCATGCCGGTAGGTCACGTACACATCCTGTTGGATTGCACCCAATGTGTGCAAGTGTCCACAAGCATGTGTAGTAAGGGGGCAGGAATGGTATTTAGACACCCAATAGCCATTAAGATCCACTGAGAGTTAGGCACTGAAAATCTACACCAAGGAGGCAGTCCTCACCCATTCATTCACAGAATCATAGAGTTGGAGGGGACCCACTGCAGGGTCATCCAGTCCTCCAATGGAGGATACTCTATACCTACAGCTGTAGCTGGAGTCATCGCTACAGAAGGGGCAGGGAACCTTTTCCCTCCCAGGAACCACTTTGAAGATTTGTACGAGCTCCGAGGGTCGCACAGAAGCTGGGGCCGGAGATGCTTAAAGGGTGCGCTCAGGAAGAGGAAGGTCTACATCATGGATCTGTGATCTGGATCTGTGCCTTATCCTTGTGTGCAACTTCTCATCGCTGCTCCCTTACCCAGGGTTCAGTTTTTGCAGTGCTTGGAGGCAGGAAGTAGATTCAGGGGCCGCAGTACCTGAGAGGCCAGGGGCAGAATGTTCATTTAAGCCCCCTCTCCTCTCCGAGTTTTCTCTCTGTGGTAACGCGGTTGTCATTGTTGATGTGGCCTCCTCCATGTGTGAGGCCTGGGGCAATTGCCCCCATTCTCACCCCTAAAAAAGGGCCTGAGGGGCCAGATCCAAGAACTAGAAAGGGGACACACAAAAACTAGTCATGGGCCGCATTTAGCCCCCGATCCTGAGGTTCCCCACCACTGTTCTTTTATTGACTGATTGATTGATTGATTGATTGATTGATTAGCATTTTTAGAGCAGCTCACAAAAATATAAAATACAATTAAAACACTAAAATATAATTCAACAAAAACATCAGCTCCAATTCCAACCCACAAACACCTCCCACCCAATCCCTATCCCCACCTGCCAAATGCTTTACTACAAAGAAAAGTTTTGCATCGCCTCCAAAAAACGCCCAGGCTCGGACTCAAACGGACCTCCAGGGGGAGGGAGTTCCGCAATATTGGGGTGGCAGCTGAAAACGTGGGCCCCTATCGTATGGACAAGACTAATGGGTGGAACCCACAGGAGAGCATCCCCGGCCAACCGCAGGGGCTACAATGCAGCATGGAAGGACAGGCGGTCTTTCAGATAAGTGGGGTCCAGGCTATTTAGGGCTTGAAAGGTCAAAACCAGCCCCCTGAATTGTCTCCAGAAAGCTATCGGCAGCCAGTGCAGACTATAGAGCACCAGTTTAATGTGCTCCCGGTGACCCGTCCCCATAAGGAGCCGGGACGCCACATTCCGCACCAGCTGCAGCTTCCAAACAGTCATCAAGGGCAGCCCCACGTAGAGTGCATTGGCCATGGCAGATGGCTGGTCCAGATGGCTTTTGAAAACATCCATTAAAGGAGATTCAAAAGTCAATGGGAAGTTGAGCCATTGTCTTTAGTGAGGAGAGGACAACACTGCAAGTGTCTACCTGACTGAATGGGTAGTCGTAGAAGTGGTAACCAAGGCTGTCTTTCACAAACCACTTATGCTGGAGTTGTCCCATTAAACCCTTCAGTGGAACTACTCTGGTGTAATCAGGGATTGCTTTGTGGATCGTGGCCTAAGTTAGGTTGCATAAGACTTTCCAATATCTGCCAGATTACACCGGAGGGTGAGGGTGGCTCACATTTCAACTTATTCACTTTTAATAATTAGCACAACCATTAACATTAAACTAATTAACTCAGCCCTGAGGTAGGTTAGGCTGAGAGATCTGTGATTGGCCCAGTGTCACCCAGTGAGTTCATGCCAGTCTTGAACAAGGGGCCTGTTCCCATTATTATGCTCTTAACTCCTATACAAAACTATATAATGGATACCTACCAATTAGAGATGCCTCAGGGGGCACCCAAAAACATCCAGAACTGTGAGAGTTTGGAACTGGTGATGTCTCTCCCTGGTCCGGGACACGGGTGATCAGGGAGGGAATCCCTGTGCCTTCTGATTGGCGTTCAGAGCGGTAGTCTGTCCTGGAGGGTCTGGCATTGCCGCTGTACCCTCCCTGCCCATGTTCAGCAGGAACCTGGATATTATGGAACCCATATTCCCCCAAAGGACACTCTAATGGCAGACAGAGTGGAGGGGCTGGAGTTCCAAAGTTTCCAGTCCTGTGGGCGCAGGGGCGCCATTTTGGATTTAGGGGATGTGAAGAAGGGAGCCTCCCTCTCAACCCCTGTAGAATCACAGGTCTTTTTACATGCACATACTGCCCATATATAATTCAGTTGCCTCTATGCACACACACCATCCACATAGACTGTGTATGCTCCAACATACGCCAACAGATTTATCCCTGCCAGATCAGCAACATTATTACAGCCAACCTGCCAGCTCTGAACTCTCAGGAGGCTTTGCCAGTGTGTTCTATCAACTGATTGTAATACATCTGTAATGATGTAGCCAGAAGAGTACTTTGCTGTCCCTTTGCAACCACTAAAAGAGACATTCATGCCTTGTTTAATCTGCAACAGTTATTCCTAAGAGGAGTGGCAACATTATTATCTGAGAAAGGTATACTGACATGGGGGGGAGGAGGAGAGTAAGGGGTTTTGCTTTCTTGATCATGAAGAATTCTCCCTTTGTCCTGTGCCTATCGCTATTGCAAGGTACGTGTGCAAGTCTAATTAAAGTTCTAGTGTCTACAGGGTGACTTCCACTGATCTTAGTGGAAATAATAAACCAGGCACAAAGAGCAAAATCCTGGCTCCATTGAAGTCAATGGCGAAAGTCCCATTGATTCCAGTGGAGCACGAGGGCATAGCTATAATACAGGCAGGTGGCACGGTTGCACTGAGGTCTCTGAGCCTGGGGGGATTCATGCCCCCTGGTGCAGCTGTGTCTCCTTCCAGCTGGAAGGTGGAGGGGTCTATTCTGTCTTCTGCACCAGGTCCCAATCCATCCTTGCTATTCCCCTGGTGAGACAGCTGGGACCTCACCCTACATGATGAATGCCTTTATTTTTTCCATACCTTTGGAGGCTGCTCTTCGCTTGGACATACGCTCCAGAATACATCATCTTGACCGGGGCTCAGCGGTGTGATGGCTACGTCAGACAGCGAGCTGCTGTGGCAAGTATCTCGACTGCTCCGAAGGTTTTCATTCTTCAAGCAAATAAGATGCACATTAAAAAAAAATCCCAGACTCTCCAAATAACCCTATGAAAACTAATGCTACCTCATTATTTATTTTCAAAAAGGCCAGCGTTCAGAAAAGTATATGTACTGCATTCAATAAGGCCACTGGCCCTAACAATTCCTGTGACCATCATGACGAGAATTATTCATTTTGTATGTTTTTGTTTTTCAGAATGGTGCATGGTGATTTCAGGTTAAGAAGTGCCATAAAATATTGTTTCCAGTAAAATTCTCTTAGGCAGCACATGTATCCTTCCAATCCCCTCCCACCCCCAATCAATCCCAACACAGCAGCTAATATTTCGCTAGCTAATACACTGCCAAATGCTGTTAACTGGATGGTGAAAACAAGATGCTCTTAATCAAACAGATTTCAAAATGAATATTTCATGCACAAATTAATTTCAAGTATGTGTAGTGCATGATAACCACACAGATTCTCCTTTATTGGAAATTTTGTGCTATAAACATGTTTCCCAAAATGTAACTAACAGGTTTTTCTCCCCACAAGAACTTCAGAATTAGAGATATGTCCAAGCTGTTAAGTTTAGTCTGGAACTACACTTTTCTTAAAGTTTAGAAAGAATACAACCCAGAGGCTCCAATCCGGGACCCCCTTTCTGTTTTAAAAACAGGTTGGCATGTGCAGGCTGTTGTATTTGAATAACAAACAGCTGGACTGTGAGGAAACATTCTGTCATGTACTCTTCAATCCAAAAGGAAAAAGGGATTTTTGAAGACTTTCAAAGGAAAGTGTTTTTCAAAAGAATGAAATGGCCAACGCTCACTACATAGGGGTTTTGGCTGAAGAGGAAACAACTCCTCCACTATAATCTGCCAAATCTTTGAATTCCATAGACTAATAAGCATGCTTTGCAGCACTAGACTCTTCAAAGCAGGGTAAAGAAGCCAGGTGAAAAAGTGATGGGAAGACCAAGATTCCAGGAGAGAATAATGCAAAATTAGATGAAACTGGACCTTCCAGTGCAGAATTCCATTCTCCATGATGGAAATGATACAGAAATATTACAGCGACTCCTGCAGCTATACAACCTAATGCTGATATTGCCGTCAGATCTCGGGATTGAAACTCTCCGGAGAGCATCTGGGTAAAGCAGGAAAGGGCATGAATGATTCATTAGTCTCTGATTCAGGACTGATCCAGCGTCTAGGCATGCGGCTTGACGTTAACGCCTTTCAAATGCAACATAAACCCCCAAGCCCTGTTAATCTGCAATCCACAGAGATACCAGGGCAATTTTTGAACGAGCAAAGGGTTTAACCCTGGTATCTAGTTGTATTATATGTTGCCTGTTTAAAAAAATCACATTTGTGCTATGAGAGTTTGCTTCCTCCCCCCATGCCTGCTATCTAGTGCAACAGGGCACGGTGAAACGACATATACAAGGAACCCGGGATATTGCTGCAGTGGAACAAAGAGTGAAATTCCTTTAGAAACAGCCCCTCACGGGAGTGCTTCACCAACCAAATCTGAGGCCGCGATCCCCAACCCTGAGCGCGTGGGTCCCACACGGCACAATGTCCCCGCAATGGACTTGCACGCGGCTTGCATAGGGTATGGGATCGGCCCCGATGTCATCTTTAAAGTTCCTCATACGATAAATTATTACTAGTAGCAATGTTTCTATAACACCAGCAACGTACCTGGCACTGAATTAGAGAATGGCCCATGCCCGGGGGGGAGGGGGTTACAATCCAGGAGAAACAAGGGAGGGGAGACAAGGGAGAGGCGAAAATAGGGAGAGACAGGGATACCTCCACAGAGTTGAGAAGGTGCAGGTGCATAAGCTTGGCTTAGTTCTAGGGGCGATGGTGATCTTGAATGGCAGGAGAGTGTAAGGAAAATCAGTGAGCAGGCTTGGAGGTGAGAAGCTAGGGGATGCCTGATGGACATTTTGTAGGAGGGATTTGAAGGTAAGAAGGGAGAAGAGGGTGTATTTAGGGACAGAGCTCCTGGCGTGGGGAGGGGGCTAGCATGTGAGAAGGGGAGAAGACAGGTAGCAGGAGGATCTGGGGCAGGTGGCAGAGGAGGAGTAAACATAGTTGTTTTCAAGGAACAACACAGTTCTTTTTATAAATAGGCTACACTAGATCAAATAATTTGAGAACTATGCTCTTGACTTTCAAGTTTAATGCTCAAAGCTTTTATAACCCATATGCAACTGACTGTATTTTGGGACCAACAGACCATCAAAATTGCTCCTTAACAATGACTTTAAGAAGCAACGGAAAGAAGTAAATCCTCCTCCTTTAAACTTCTGATTCTTTGTTCTGCCGCCAGGAAGAGAAAATCAGTTACGGCAGGACTCAATACTTGTCTTCCCCCACACACCCACATCTGGCTTTATCTCAATTTCTGGGGAATATTTTAGGTCTCCATCCCTAAGAGGAAAATCGCCTCTTCAGCAGTTAGAGCACCTAATAACATGTTGTTGACAATCGGCTCCCTTGCATTTTGACAGAATAACTTTTTCACCCAACATGATTGCCACTAATGATAGTTTTTATTTAACTGGCTTATTTTGCAGCCTCAACGTGCTCCCTAGAACCACCGACCTTGGTGTGGGGATAGAATTTACAGCCAGTGTGTTATCAAGAGAAGCCTTCCCCTCACATCATCTCCCAGGCACTGAATCAGCAAAACACTTCAGCACATGCTTAGCTTTGAGAATCTGGGTGGTCCTAGTCCTGTTGAATTGACTGAATGGGGCCGATGACGCACACGTTTAGAATAAAGTTCAGGCTGATGTGCTTCGGGGAACTGGGCCCTAGGGCTGCCACCCTCTCTGGGTTTTGAGCCAGAGTCTCCGGAAGAAATCACAATTTCTCTCTGAGTGAGAGCCTGGAGGGAGGTGGCATCCCCATTAACAGATGCGTCAGAAAAGTGTGTCGAGATGAAATCCACTTCTATGCAAAAGTAGGTTTAGGGGACATAACTTCTTACTGTCGGGAGCTGGGAGTGAACAACCAGGAATGAATTGCCCATTGTGACCTGCTTGGGTACTTCTCCCAAGCAACCAAGACTGGCCACTGTTGGAGACAGGATGCTGGGCTTGATGGACCATTGGTCTGACCTAGTATGGCATTACTTATGGCCGTCACCCCTGGTAAGCTCTGAGGATGGATCGGGGCCCGGGAGGCAGTGGGGAGTGGAGCTAGCAGCCCCTCCGTGCCCAAGAAGCAGACTGTGCACATGCGTGTTGTGTGCTAGGTGGGTGCATGCAAGGGGTTGTGCACAACGTGTGTGCAGGTTGCATGTGAGGTGCGCAGCGTGTGCACTGGTTACGCAAGAGGCACACACACAGCCGTTTGCCTAGGGCAGCGAAAATCCTTCGCTGGCCCTGGATCCAGGCAGCAAGGGGGGGGGGGAGAATCCTCCCACTCCCTTGAGCAAAGCAAAGCAAAGAACTTGGCTTCTTTGGACCTTTAAATTACAGAGAGGGCTCAGCTCCATGCAGCCTCAGTGCTGGGGGGCGGGGCAGGGCAGGATAAAGGGGAGCCAAGCGCGGTCGGTCGGGGTAGCAATGGAGAGGAGAGAAGGGAGGCACGGGAGAGAAGCTGGGACCGCACGACATGGCTACAGCAGCGTGGAGGACTCGAGAGCGCCACCTGAAGGGAGTGGACCTGCCTGCTGCCATTCTCATCGTAACCAAGCCAAGTACGTGCACTTGAGACCTCGCATCTTCATGAATGTTAGACCCCTTGTCTCTCCCTCTGTTCCCCTTCCTATGTCTCTCCCCCAGCTCCTGTCTCTCAGATTGTAAGCCCTAGGGGCAGGGACCGTGTCTATTTTATTACTTTGTAAAGTGTCATGTACACTGCTGGCGCTATATAAATGTTTGTTAATAATAATAATAATAATAATAATAATAATAAGGGAGTGCAAGCTGCAGCCTCACATTGCTGCCCTAATGAAAGTGAGGGGTCATGGTGGGCCCCTGGAAGTGGGGGTAAATCACAGGGCCTGGGGCAATTGCCCTGGGTCGCCTTGGGGCAAGGCTGGTATCACTGAAACAGGCCCAGTGGCATATCTGATCGCCTCTAGTCCCGACATTTGTAATGGCTTCCGTATCGGCCCTGTGCACCGACTTCCATTCCACCCTAAGATCCTTGAGCGAATGCTGGATTTATCAGAGCCAACCATCTCTGTCTTCAGCATCTCATTCAAGGAAAAACCATCTCTTGCAAGTTGCCTGCAGGCTGCTAGTCAGACCCAGCCTTAGGGAGGGCAGCTGCCCTAATTCCCACGTGGAAAAGGGCCCTGAAACTGTCCCAGGTGGGGCAGTGAGGCTGCTTTTATACGAGGCGCTGAAAAGCGCCTCCTGAGTCCCGCGTTGAAAGAAAAGCCACGCGGGGGCGTGTTTACATGCTCCCCGACAACGGGGAGCACGTCACTTCCGGCGCGCAGGGAGCATGTAAACGCTCCCCCGTGCGGCTTTTCTCTCAACGCGGGACTCAGGAGGCGCTTTTCAGCGCTTCATATAAAAGCGGCCTGAGTGTCCCAGGGCAGGTGGGGAACAGAGCAGAGCCTCTTACCCCCTCCCGCTCCCCACCCACCCCACCCCGTTGCCTGCTAAGCTCCTTGCTGCCTCTTGGAAGTGCCCCCTCCAGGTCCAGCTTTACAATTTGTGGGGCCCAGGGTGAAAATAAAATGCAGGGCCCTAGTGGCCCCTGCCCCGTGGTCACACCCCCTCAGGGGCATTCTTTGTAGGGTCCTAGAAGTGGTCATGTTTGGGGAGCCACTGGAATGGAGTGGGGGCCCCATATCTTGTCCCAATGAAAGCGGGGGCAACTGTGATGCCCCCAGAAGAAAAGAACGGGGCTTGAGGCAGTTGCCTTCGGTCACGCTATGGTAAGGCCACCTTGAGAGGGAATTACCCCATCCCTCTTCACATCTGGCCAGAACCACAGGAGCAACCGTGGCAGGGTCTCCGGGAAAAGAACGGAGCCCTTACTCAGCAGTGCCTTTCTCCCCTTCCCCCTCTGAATCTTGCTGTAGCCTGATGCAGCTCTGACCGGGGCTTCCGTGAGCAGGGAGGGGGCACTTCTAGGAAGGGAGGAGGGGGCGGCACAGTGCTGTGCTGCAGCCGCTGCCGGTTGTGCAGGGCCCCGTCCCCCATCCTGGGTCCTGCCCCTCTTGTCCTGGGCCCCGCCTTCCATAAGACCAGGCCTGTCCTGCCCCTTATATTGTTATAATCAGTGTTGCAGAAAGAACAGTGACTTGCCCACACCTCACCCATTGACAGATGCTTCACTGGGTGTTTTCAGATGGACGCCACCCCCTGAGCTGTTCTATGGGGCACTTCTGTGTCCACCTGCTCCCAACCCTACCGAGGTCCAGATCACATGGACCCAGCAGGCTCCCCGGCCTGCCTGCATGGCCTCTCCTCACCACAGAGTTGTGGGCTACAGCTTCCGCAATGCTGTGATGTAGGCCTTCTGGAAGCGGAGCAGCAGTGTGCGTCTTCGCATTAGATGGACCGCTGCTCCACTTTGGGCTGGTGCCCCGGATTTGGCTGGTCCACTTTGCTGCCTGGCGCTCCGGGATGTTCTGGAGTGCCACCGGTCGGCCGGGCTACGACTGTTTCTGTGCCTGCTCCGCCTGCTCTGTGCCTGCTCCGCCTGCATATCTAGCAGGGCGCCTTTAGATGGACAGGCTGCCTGGGGGGGAGGTGTGCTGGTGCGACCAGCACTGGGGCAGCCTGTCCATCTAAAAACACTGATTGTGGAACCAACCCAAGAACAGATGCTGACTGGTCTGATGCAACAGGCTTAAGAACATACACGAGAACATAAGAAGTGCCATACTGGGTCAGACCAATGGTCCATCTAGCCCAGAATCCTGTTTCCAACAGCGGCCAATCACAGTGGCTTGGGAGAAGCCCACAACAGGTCACAATGGGGGATCCATTCCCTAATGTTTCCCCCAGCTCCTGTCATGTTCCCTGATCCTGTCTGGCTAATAGCTGCTAAAGGACCCATCTTCCAGAAACTTGTCCAAACCTCTTTTAAACTCAGCTATAGTACTGTCCCTTACCACAGCCTCTGGCAGTAGATTCCACGACCCAATTATATGCTTAGTGAAAAAATATTGTCTTTTATTTGTTTTAAACTTGCCACCCATGAGTTTCATGCTGTGTCACCTAGTTCTAGTACTACCTGAGAGAGTAAATAACTGCTCCTTGTTTATTAGTTCCACACCACTCATGATTTTATAGACCTCTATCATATCTCCTCGGTCGTTTTTTCTCCAAACTAAAGAGCCCCAACCTATCAAGCCTCTCCTCATTCGGGAGCCCTTCCATGCCCTTGATCATTTTTGTTGTCCTTCTCTGTACCTTTTCTAGTTCAGCTACGTCTTTTTTGAGAAGGGGCGACCAGAACTGCACACAATATTCGAGGTGTGGTCTCACCATTGATTTGTATAGCGGTATTATGACCTCAGTTTTATTCTCTATCCGCGGCAGGATCCGCGTCTATTTCTATGTTCTGTACAGCACCAGGTCACACTACTGCCGCTATATAAATGTTTATAATAAATAATAATAATAATAATAATAATATCCCCTTGCGAATAATTCCTAACATTCTGTTTGCTTTTTTGACTGCTGCTGCGCACTTGTCTCTTATACACATCTAGATGTGTATAAGAGACAGATGCTGCGCACTGCGCTGTGGATTTCATTGTATTGTCCACAACCACCCCCAGATCCTTTTCCTGAGTGGTAACTCCTAGCTTAGTACCCAGCATCGTGTACGCATAGTTTGGATTATTTTTCCCTACGTGCATCACTTTGCACTTGTCCACATAAAATCTCATTTGCCATTTAGATGCCCAGGCACCCAGTGTCGTAAGATCCTGTTGCAGTTCCTCACAATCTGCTCATGTTTTAACTACCTTGAATAACTTGGTGTCATCTGTAAATTTGATCACCTCACTCTTAACACCCTTTTCCAAATCATGAATGAATACATTAAACAGCACCGGTCCCAATACAGATCCCTGAAGCACACCACTTTTTACATCTCTCCATTGTGAAAACTGACCATTTAGTTCTACCCTTTGCTTTCTATCTTTTAACCAGTAACCAATCCATGATAAGACACTACCTCCTATCCCATGACTTTTTAATTTTCTCAAGAGTCTCATGAGGGACCTTATCAAATGCTTTCTGGAAATCCAGGCTTTTTATCCTGCGTGTATGTTATGGCAGTTCATGGTGTGCAACATCAATGAATGGGTGATAATTTATGAGATAGAGTTCCTAAGAAGTGGAACTCTGCTTCCCGGTGATGCCCCTAATTAAAGTTTGGCATGGAACATCCAAATGCATTCTTGGACTGTCATCCCACATGTTGCCATATGTCATAAAAAGAGGGAGTCTTTTATAAATCCTGGTACATTTCCTGCAGACCTTGGCTCAGTTCATGAGTCAACGTGCAGCAGATTGCTGAAATATTGTAAGTCTTCTGGTTCCAATTTGAGAAAAAAAAATAGTTTGCGATTCATAATGTTCCCCACATGCAACTGAGAAACTATGTCTTAAAGGTGAACCACTAAGCTCATGAAAACCAAGCTGATCCCTGATTTATGTGCTAAATTCCTCCACTCACCAAGCTGTGGGAGGCAAGAAGAATTATAGATGACTTAAAAAAAATAATTCAGGTTCTATGGAAATTCGTTGGCTGAAGCTATCCAGACTACAGCGTCCTGTGACATCACAGATAATACAGCATTTGATTATCCACTTTATGGATAATCCCATGTCTCGTTGCTTTCCCAATGTTTGGAGGCCGTGGCGGATTGGATGTGGCAGAGCAGACTGAAGCTCAATCCTGATAAGATGGAGGTGATGGTGGTGGGTAGGGCGAGGGAGGTACCAACCCCTCTGGTGGGGGGGGTCTGCCCTCCCATAGCCCAGCAGGTTCGGAGTCTGGGGGTGGTTTTGGATCTGGACCTCCGTCTGGATCGGCAGGTGGAGGCGGTGGCTAAAGCCACCTTTCGCCAGCTGTATCTGGTACGGAGGCTACGCCCATACATTTCCGGGCCCGACCTGGCCACTCTCATCCATACCTTCATCACCTCAAGGCTAGACTACTGCAACGCACTCTACGTGGGGCTTCCCTTGGTTCTGGTTCGGAGGCTGCAGCTGGTGCAGAATGCGGCGGCCCGTCTCCTCACAGGGACAAGGTGACGGGAGCATATTACACCTGTGCTCCGCACCTGTGCTCCACACTGGCTGCCTATAGCGTACCGAGCCAGGTTCAAGGTGCTGGTGTTGGTCTATAAAGCCCTGCACGGTCTGGGCCCATCGTACCTTGGGGACCGCCT
>QEPC01011901.1:10845835-10903386 GCA_003113815.1 Sphenodon punctatus | reverse complement strand
ACTGCCCTGAGGCAGTTCCTGGATGCATTCTTCACACAAACACTGCCCTGAGGCAGCCTAAAGTAGCCGCAGCTGTAGACGTGAGGGGCTGCCATGGAAACCAAGTGACCACAGCTGCCTGGAGCAAAGCAGTTTACCAGGAGAACCTTTTACACATAGAAGTTCTGGGAGAAGTTCTACGCAGAAGTTCAAAGCACCAGATGTTGAAGATCTGGGTGAGTGATTTAGACACACAGAAAGTTCAGGATGTAACAGCAAAGATGCAGGAGAAATGTGTGTGTAAAAACACCCAATGATAGACTCACCTGAGTTGGGAGTCTTGCATACTGCAAGCAAATAGCTGGTTTATTAATCCCATATAATTTACTAGTATCACTCCATTATGAATATAACTTATGTACATTCCCGGAGGAGTGACAAGTCTAAGTGAAGGCAGTGGAGGGCTGAGATGAAATCCCCTTCCGTTCTGAAAACAGAATGGCTGGCGAAATTCTGATTGGAATTCCAACTGATCAAAAGTTTTGACTGGAATTCCGACGGAATGATTTGTGCATGCTAAATGGTGCTGCCCGTCATGGCACGTGTGCAAACCGGCACCGCGTGTCACTATGCTGCCATTTTGCATATAGACAACGCCAATCTGCACATCCACGGTACAGCAGCACCATTCTGCACATGTACAGCAGCCTAGCGGCATTTCGAATATGCACACCAGGCCAGCACCATTTTGCACATGTGCGATATGGTGACAGCGTTTTCTTCAATCTTTTCCAGCAAATGAAAATCAGAATGATCACTTACTGCAATTTCGGCAGAAAGAATCGAATTCACTGGAGCTGTCGGAAACAGAATCCAGTCAGAAATGAGGTTTTAGGCAGTGAGCCTAAGGCAGTGAGCCAATGTAGCCTAGTGGGTAAGTAGTTGGGCTTGGACTTGGACGACCAGGGTTCAAATCCCATTTTACCCATAAAACTCACTGGGCAGCCTTGAGAAAGTCACTATGTTTTAACCTGAGTTGCCCATCTGTACATGGGATTAATAATGATCTTCTCAAAGGGTTGTTTGTGAGGGTGAACTAGGTAAGGAACGTAAAGCACTTTGCATACTGAAAGTGATAAGTAAATAATCATATGTACCATTTAAGTGTTTTAAAATCTACCCCAACTTGCCCATGATCACATAGGAAGTCAGTGGCAGAGCAAGGGACAGAAGTCAGGTCTGCTGATTCCCAGACTCTAGCTACAAAGCCTGCTTTCCCCTCCTATTATACTTATGCACAGCAATGAAACATTTGGGGGCAACACAGCATTAAGCAAGGCATGATTGTTTGTCTGCCTTTCTTGCCACACATAGGTTGGGACCACAAACCACTTACTTTGGAGGGGTCCCACAGAACTTCACTGGGACTGCTTTACAGTAAGCACTGTGTGGATCGACAAGACCCCAGAAATCACAGCGCCTTTGCTGCAGTAGGCTCTGAAGCAGCCTGGAATAATATAATGAGTCCTCTCCCTCTGTCCCCCCACCTAAGGCAGAAATCGATTCTTCACCTCTAGAAAACTGTCAGCTCAGACCAACCCAAAGGTGCAACAGTTCCTCTGGCTAACCTCACAGCTGTCCTCCCCTGAGGCACCGCACCGCGCTACAAGCCAAGCCGTCAGGTTACCCAGTCAGGAAGGCGACGGTTAGAAATGACAAATGACACCTTGAAGAAACATTGCTAGAAGAGGCAGGGAATAAATTATTTTCCAAGTGAAAAATTGTCTGGGGAGAAAAAAGAAAAAAAACTGGCTTCCTTCTTCTCTGCTTGTGTCTCTGTAAGATGGTCAATCTCCTCTGAACAATGGCAAGCAAGATACAAACAGGCACGGGGCTTGGGTGGAGAATTCTGTGAGACAACTACAGCTACATCCTCTGCTGCTTCAAAGCACATAGACCTACCATGCTTTTCTCTACACTGTGTTAAACAGGGAATTAGGGACAGGGAGAATGGGAGACCAGAGCTGAGCCCATGAAGCATGCTTCAAAACTAGCAACCATTGGCGGGCTCCAGTGGACAGAGCAGTGATTCTCAAACTGGGGAGTGGTTGCCAGATTAAAAATTTTAAAATTAGGAATGCTGCAGAGCTGAAGGATACTGAAATAAGGGATGCCCATTATGCTCCATGGAGCTGTGAGGGTTCAGAATAAGGGATGTCTAATGCTCTAGAGAGTTTTAAGTCTCTGAGATAAGAACATAAGTAGTGCCATACTGAGTCAGACCAATGGTCCATCAAGCCCAGCATCCTGTCTCTGACAGTGGCCAATCTCGATCGCATGGGAGAAGAACCAACAGTCACAATGGGCAATCCATTCCCCGTTGTTCACTCCCAGCTCCCGACAATAAGAAGTTCATCCCGTAAGCTACTTGGTTAATAGCCATTAATGGACCTACTCTCCAAGAACGTATCCAGTCCTTTTTTAAACCCAGCTATACTACTGACCCTGACAACGTCCTCTGGCAACAAATTCCATAAGTTAATTATGCATTGAATGAAAAAGTACTTCCTTTTATTTGTTTTAAATCTGCCGGCAGCTAGTTTCATGGAGTGTCCCCTAGGTCTAGTACTATTTGAGAGGGTTAATAACCGTTCCCTAGCTACTTGTTCCACATCACTCAAGATTTTATACGCCTCTATCATGTCCCCTCTCAGTCTTCTCTTCTCCAAGCTGAAGAGCCCTAAGCTATCCAGTCTCTCTTCGTACGGAAGCTGTTCCAAACCCTTGAACATTTTTGTTGCCCTTCTCTGCACCTTTTAAAGTTCTACTATATCTTTTCTGAGATGGGGTGACCAGAATTGCACACAGTACTCAAGGTGCGGTTGCATCATTGATTTATATAGTGGTATTATGATATTTTCAGTTTTATTCTCTATCCCTTTCTGAATAATTCCTAACGTTCTGTTTGCTTTTTTGATCGCCGCCGCAGGTTGAGCTGAGGATTTCAGTGTATTGTCCACAATGACTCCAAGGTCCTTTTCCTGAGTGGTTACTCCTAATTTAGAACATAGCATTGTGTATGTACACTTTGGATTATTATTCCCTATGTGCATCACTTTGACTTGTCCACATTAAATTTCCTCTGCCAAATGCCCAATCACCTAGTCTCACAAGATCCAATTGCAATTCTTCACAGTCCGCTCATGTGAATAAATTTGTGTATTCTGCACATCTGATCACCTCACTCTTTACTCCTTTTTCCAGATCATTGATGACGATACTAAACACCACCGGACCCAGTATAGAGCCCTGCGGCACTCCGGTATTTACTTCTCTCCATTGTGAAAACTGACCATTTAGTCCTACCCTTTCTTTCCTAGCCTTGAACCAGTTACTGATCCACAACAGGACACAGCCTGTTATCCCATGACTACTTAGTTTCCTTACGAATCTATCATGAGGGACTTTATCAAACACCTTCTGAAAATCCAGATACACTATATCAACTGGCTCACCCATATCCACATGCTTATTTGCTCCCTCAAAAAATTCCAGTAGATTAGTGAGACACGACATCCCTTTGCTAAATCCATGTTGACTTTCCCCCAGTGTTCCATATTTATCAATATAAGGGGTGCGTCTGTGAAATAATGGATGCTTGACAACTGTAGCCCCCCCCCCCCCAAGGGGTGTGCAGAAAGTATCCTGAGGGACGTGTGAAGGAAACTGGCTGTCAAACCCGTAGCTCCATTTCAAGCTAGGGAGAGTTTCCAAAATGGTGGAATGTCAAGAAGAAGAGAGGGGGGAGGGGGGGCAAGGGTAGGGTGACAATGGGGAGAGGAGGAGACAGAACAATTTGTGTGATGCAGGGAGGGGTTCAAGTTCCATAGAGCCAAGAGCAAAGGGAATGCAGTGAAAAAAGTTTGAGAACCAGTGGGCTAGAGCATGGGACTGGGAGCCATGGGTTCAAATCCCACCTAACCGATGGACTTGCTAGGTGGCCCTACATAATGCTAGTCCCCATGGTGGCAGGGAGGCATATTGTGCAGCAACGGCCTTAAGGTTGTTACTATGAGAGAACAGGTCCAGAATAATCTGAGAACCTGAGCCAAAGCCCATTAAAGTCGCCGATTTCAAAGGTGTCTGTATCAGAGCATGAGCAACTAGTCTTCAGAGCCCAGTCTGCATGCTTTACATGCATGCAGAGTCCTTACTTAAATGAGTAAACCCAGCAATGACAACAGGATTACTCACATCTGTAACATAACTTCCAACATTTCGAATGGCTGAAGAGGGACAAGATCCTTCCATTGGCCAATTAGTCCAACCCTTTAAACACTTCCCAACATTCCGCATGCATAAAGAGGGGCAGGCGCTCTCCTGCTTCTCCTTCTGCTTAGTTTCTCTCTCTCTTTCTCTCTCCCCTTCCCTCCCCTGAAAGAAGGGCTTTGACCCCCCCAAAAGAGGGACAGTGGGATTCAGCACCCAAAGAGGAACTGTCCATTCCGAATAGGGACTGTTGGGCGATACGGTGTAAAGATTGCAGGTTCACTCTTTCATTGCAGATCTGGCACATCTTTCGTGGCGCTTTAAAGAGCTGAGGTGCAGCTAAAAATTGCACGGTAGCCTTCTCATATCCTGCTCTTTGGTAAGCATTGGGAAGAGGCAGCGTAGGAGGTAGCTGCCGCAGGCTCTTGCCAGGGAGCTGCAAATGAGCGTGAGGGAAAGAGAAGCTGAGGTTGCAAACAGGAAATTGAATGTAACAGTTCTAGCCGAAGCATAGGCCACTGTAAATTACTAGTCACAGGAACTAATTTCTGGGGGGTTTGCTAAAAACCACATTGAGCAAGAATGACAAAACAGGATACATTTGCTTCATTCTATCATTCCCCCAAATCTATATATTATGTGCACTAGGCCAGAGGTGGGCAAATGGTACCTCAGGAGCCAAATGCCGCTCTTGGGCACCAGTACTATGACTCACTCTCGCCAGAGGTGGCTGCCTGGGGGTGTGTGTCCATGTAGCTCCCTCAGGAGCAAGAGGAGCCTAACCGTTGTTTTGGCTGCTGGGGCCTCCTGGGGGCAGGGGGCCAGGCCCTGTAATGCTATTGCTGCTGCCTGAACCCACCAAACCGCCTGGGAGCCAGAACTTTGATGCGGGGAAGGAAGCTGTGCTATCCCATCCCTGGGGGAATCCATGATGATTAATGTAATGTGTCTTGTGGCTCTCAGTGATATGAAAACCTTTGGTATTCAGTCTTAAGCTGAGGAACTTGCCCACCTGTGCCACAGGTCCCCCGACACACAAGGAGGCCCCCCTCCATCATAATTAAGATGTAGGCTTGATCACAGCGGATGGTAGAATAAGGAGACCACATGTGACACTCTGCCCCAGGCCTCAGGATCTTATGGATGACGGGTTTCTTTCATTGGGGAGCAAGACTTGGGCCACTGATCAAAGAACTTAGAGCAAACTCTGCAAAAGGACTTTCCTGGCTCTGCACTGGAGCACAATTGGGCTTGAAGTTAATAAATATTCCCTCTTTTTATTCTCATTCAAGGTAGGGCTGTTTAACAACCTCAGTAGCATATAGGGCCTTCAGGGATGGAACTCCATCTTCATACTTGATCTGCAAAGCGCTACGTCCATTAACGGTGGGATATAAATAATGCATAATAAAAGTTTTCCGTAGGAAATAAAGCAGCCATGGATTATGCAGGTTTTGTGTGTGTGTGTGAGAAACATGTAAGTGTAATATCATAGAATCAATGCAGTCCGGCATTAATGCAGTCTAAAATAACAGTCATCTAGCCGTAACCTGCAATGCCTGCATACAATTCAGTGTATAATTCAGGGGAGATAATGGTATCGGCAAGCTTGAAGGAACTGATTATCACAATCCATCCCTTATTTTTAATTCTGGGCAAACTGGAGGGGGTGGGAGCATGCCAACCAAAGCAGTTTGCTATTTCCCTACACTAATGCATGGGAACTTGAAATAACATGCATGCGAGAAGCAGTTCCACTAACTATGGGTCTAAAGGGCCTGGGAGCCCAAGCCTATGAAGGTAGATTCAGGAATGGTGCCCCCGAACCATGAGGGTCCATGAATAAACTAGAAATGACAACATATGCAAAACATATGCCCCACCCCACCCCCCAGGCCTACAATGCATAATGACCTCTGAAAGGGATGTTATTTTTAAGTCAACGTAAAAAAATTAATTACGGTCATATTTCCCTTTTTCAATGTGTGTGTGCCAGACATTCCAATGCCTTCAGGCGACCTGCTCCACCATTTTGCAGAGGGACCCAACTTCCCTGGACAAGGCACTGGTTGTAGATAACCCTGGGTTCTAGAATTATTGGACACGGCGATAACGGAACTGAATGACCAACTGAAAGACTGAAAGGCCTGATTATTGTTACTTACTACCCTGTAATGGGGTAAGGGCCCTTTAAGGTGCATTGGGTATTGCCATTGGCCCCACCCACTCCGGGGACTATAAGAGCCTACGATTGTGGAGGCTCTGGCTGGCACTCAGGCCCTGGCTCTTGAAGAGTCCAGGGCTGCAGGAGAGCTAGCGTCACCCTGGGAGCTCTCCGGGGTGCTGACTGGGAGAGCAAGCCAGGCCTGAGAAAGTAGATACGTGTCATACTGTGTGCATTGCCACTGAGGTGGAATAAAACAAGATGATTGGCCTGAGACTGTAGTTCTTGGACTTGCCCTCTTGTGGCTCCTCAGGGGAACAGAGCCGCCATTTCACATACTCGCCAAAAGGTATTGTTACCATTTTATAGTAACAACTTTGATAAATGACACGGAACCGTGAACTAGATGAGGCCACTTCAAGGTGCCATAAACACACTGCTGTTACTTTTGTGTTAAATATACATTTTCCCCCACTACTCTGAAGAGTTGATCCTTGAGAAGCCTTGTCTGGCCTAGGGCCCTGGGAAATTGAACTTGTAATTCCCCATTAAAACCCCTAAAATAAAAACAAAGAAATAAGCAAACATCATATTAGAAATCTCTAACCCGTGGGTTTGGTAACTGTGGCCCGTGGGCCAAATTCAGCCTGGGGCTGGGTTGTTTTTTTTTTAAAATTCAGCCCCATTCCAATTCTGGAATCTGGCCCAAGGATCCAGCCGCTACCACCAAGCACTGAAAGAGAGAGCTCAGGGGAAGGGAGCGGAGATGAGGGCAGGCAGTCAAGAAGAGGGGATGGAACCACAGCCTGGACCCATGATCAGGAACCTCCCCTTCCTTTCCCCCATCCTGAGCACACCTGTTACGCAGCCCCCTATCTGGCCTGTGGAGCTTGTACCCATTTTCAGGAGGGAAAAGGTTTCCCATCCTTGCTCTAACCCATATTTCTCCCCAGCTTATGTATTATAATTTATAGAGCACAATGTTGTGCCTGGCGCTGAACAGTTGCGAACAGGTCTCTACCCAGAGGAGTTTACCACCTAGAATGGAAAAGGGATTGTCCATGGCAAAGGTCACATAGGAAGAGATGGTCATTCACGCCCTGGTCATCTCCCGCCTCGATTACTGTAACCTCCTTCTCACTGGCCTCCCCCGCTCTCACCTTTTTCCCCTTATCTCCATCCAAAACTCTGCTGCCAGGGTCATCCACCTCGCATGTCACTTCGACCACATGCAGCCCCTCCTCTCCTCTCTTCACTGGCTCCGCCTTCCTGAACGAATCCTGCACAAGCTCCTAGTCTTCACCTATAAAGCTCTTCACAATCTTGCTCTCCCCTACCTCTCTGCGCTAATTTCCCTCCGTACTCCAGTCCGTGAACTCTGCCCCTCCTGTCCCCTCTCTCGCCCTCCCACGCCTCCCCTGATCCCCTNCTCCCTTCGTACCTTCAAATCCCTCCTCAAGACCCACCTCTTCCGCTCTGCCCTCCCCGACTCCTGGCTCCCCTCACCTAACTCCTGCTGATACCTTCCATCCAGTACAATCTGTTACCTGAGGTCTGTGTACTCATATCCTCACCACATGGACCAGCCAGCTATCATTCTCGATGTAACCAAGCCAAGCGCGTGCAGCTGAGACCTTGCAACTTCATGAATGTTACACCCCTTGTCTTTCCCTCTGTTTCCCTTCCTTCGTCCCCTCCCCCTCCCCATCAATCATCTCTCAGATTGTAAACCCTAAGGCAGGGACCATGCCTATTACATTACTTTGTAAAGTGCTAGGTATATTGCTGGCATTATATAAATGCTTGCTAATTAATAATAAATAATAATAATAATAATAATAATAAATAAAGAGACAGGGACACATTCATAAATTTGAGACACTGCAGGATGCGCACACTTGGCTTAGTTACAGGGGAGGAGAAAGATCTTGATGATGGACAGCCACAAACAAGAGGTGTTTTCACCGAAAACAACCCTTTAATTCCCCGCCGGGGTCACCCCGTCACGCCATATCAGACGTGCCTGGGGGATCCCGGCGGGGAATCTGGGAGGGGGCGGGGCCGCGCAGCGCAACGTGCGGCCGCATGGCCCCGCCCCCTCCACGCAACCCGCCGCCCGCCCTCCAGGGAGACGGGCGGGCGGCGGGGCCATTGCGGCCGCCGCGGCGGGCTGGATGTGCCGTGGCCCGGGATCCCGCCGGGGATCCCGGGTCGTGGCAACCGGCCAGACGTTACTTTTTTTTGGTCCCCGCTGGGGATCTTTTTGACCACGCTTCCCGGGACCTTCCCCCGGCTAGCCCGGGAAGCGTGGTTCAAATTGACCCCATGCGGGTATTGACCGTGGCGAACATCTGGCGGCTGCCAAACAGACGTTCAAGCCACAGTGACCACAGGTGGGTATTCACCGTGGTTCACTGTGATCTCGTAACGTCTGAAAATACCCAAGGACTCTATGGGGGTGGGGAGAAAGGGAAGAGGTAAACTGCCCAGATAAATATGATGAATGAGAGATATTTTAGGAGGGGTTTGAAGACAGGAAGGGAGCGAGCAGGAATGGGTGGGATGCAGCAAAGAGACATTAACCACCAAATTCATTCCACGGCACAAACTTGCCCACTGCAAACACCTGTATCCTTCCCGTATGTAAAGCAACCCCCCATTTACCTGCGAAAGCACTGCTCTTTGCAAGGCTGGGGTGCAGGGGCTGGAGCTGCTCCCAGAACTGAGCCTAGGGTGAGTGGCTTCATGTCCAAGAATCAGTGCCCAGTTGAGATGATCTTGAGAACTGTCGCTTTTCTTCCTTTTGTCCTCAATCTGAAACCAAAGGGAAGGTTAGACAGATGCCCACTGCAAACAAGAGTCCCATTCTTCCATCCTGTTTGTGAGATTAGTGCAGAGCCCCGCTGGCTCTGAAGGAACGTCTTATTAAGAATTCTCCCATGTGGATCCCACGGCAGGATTGCTGGTTCTAGAGCTGGTGTGAAAATGGTCATTCTCAAATTGACACGGATATTTGTCCCTTTTGGGAACCTTGCCAGAAGTTCGCGATATCTTTTACTTTCAAGATTCTTTTCACCTAATTGCTGCTTTTGGTGTTTCCGTTGGTGAATTTTGGATACTTTTGGCACCTTTATGACACTTTTGTCATCACTTTCGATGTTGCCATTGACACTTCAAAAAACGCCAAATGGAAACCTGAATGAATGGCTACTTGCTCCTGAAATGTTCAACAAATGATTTTTTTTTCAACAAAAAAACGCATTTGCTGTGAATCATCCTTTTGGCTTTAACTGGTGCCTGTCGGTTTCCCCTCATTTTAGACTTATGTTTTTCATCTATCTTCTCTCATGGCTAAACCCCAAAGCCTAGCCTGTAGTGCGGGAGATGGCCACAGTCTTGCCGGATGTTGAGCATGAAGATTCCCATGGCTCCCAGAGCTAGAACCAGGCAAGCGCAGACTGAGCGACCACATGTGTTGGGCTCCATGAATAACCCGGAAGCGATAACATGAGTGGGAGAAGCCATGGTGTAAACTATAGGCCCACAGAGCTTCAAACACAGGAAGCCTCAGCCAATGGAAAACCCTGTAGCAATGCAGGAGGGACCCCAAACACATGGGGCCTAGGAATAAAGAAGAGATAACAGCATTTACCTAACATACGAGCTTGCAGTGCAGCAAGTTCCAGCCCCTGAATAGGATGCAATGTTTAATGGAGTATCAAAAATGAATTAGAGTAACATTTTAAAGAAGAACACAAGAAGTACCATACTGGGTCAGACCAACTGTCCATCCAACCCAGCATCCTGTCTCCAACAGTGGTCACCTCTGGTTGCTTTGGAGAAGGGCCCAACAGGTTTTAATGGAGTGATCCATTTCCTGGTGTTCACTCCCAGCTCCTGAGAGCTAGAAGTTACATCCCTCTTTTTTTCCCAAGGAGTGAGGCAGTTCTTAGATGGATTCGCCCTAACCCTGGTTGGGGTCCACACAGCTGTTTTGCAGAGGGACCCAGTTTCCCTTGTTTCAGCACTAACTCTCTACTAAATAAGCCCTTGGGGTAGGGACCTGTCTATAACTATTGATTGTAAAGTGCCAGGTACACTGCTTGCACTATACAAATAAATAAATAAATATTAATAATAATTAATAATAATAATAAATCAATTGCTTTCCGATGCTTTTGTTCCAGCAACTTCTTCTGGTTACGCCAAACCATATTTTATAAAATAAATTGGTTGATACTTCTCATGGTTTTGACTCTGAAACAGAAGTCTGGGAACTGATCTTCTGAGCTACACAGAAATTTATATCATCACCATCTTTTATTTATTATTAATTATTATTATTATTTTTAAAAAATCTAAGGCAATTTTAATGTTCATAACTGTCCTGGTATTTTGAAAATTCCTCCTAATGTTTAGCCTAAATCTTTTATCCTTCAATATAAGCCTGTTACCGCTGGTCCAGAGACCTGTGTCCACTGCGGTTCCCCCATTGGCGGTAATGGAGAAAACGCAGTGAACACGGGTCCCTGCTCTGCTCCTATCCTCGGTGACCAGAGAGAACAAGTAGGCACCGTTTTGCTAATATCAGCTTTTTACATATTTGAAAGCTGTAACCCTTTAAAGACTTTTCACACTGGCCAGGGCAGTTCAGCAATGGAATAATTTGCCAAGAGAGATTATGGAGGCCCCAGCAACAGAGGCCTTTCAAAACAGGTTAGACACAGGGGTGCAGCGAGGCTGGAATGGGAATGATCCTCCCATCTCCCAGAGGCAGGGGGCATAACTGTGCCAAACATCCTGGACCGTAAGGTTTCATGGTTTTGATCGTGCCACTCTCATAGGTTTCACAATCAACCCATGAGAAGTATCAGCCTTGGTAGCCCCTGAGGCACATGGGCCTGAGTGCCGCTGTTCCCCCGCCCTATGTTCCTATTATAGCTACAGCCTTGGGTTGACCTACATCTCTCAATCATTTGTAGTTATAGTTTATCGTACAGGCAAAAGTTTCACCATGGCCACTCTCTGAAGCATCGTGTAGGCACTGTGGATCCTTTGTAATGGCAGTGGGCTGGACTAGATAAACCTCGGGTTCCTTCCAACTCTACAATTCTATGATTCTAATCCTGCACCTTAGGTCATTTAAAATTATTTTTATTATTATTCCCATTTTACAGAAGGGGAGCAGAGGCTGAGACAGAATGCCTTGTAGGGGTGTGGAATTCATTCTCGATATTATAACGAAAATGAAAATTTTCATTTTCATTATCGTAATAATGAAAACAAAATATAATAATAATGAAAAAAAAAAAAAAAAAGTTTCATTTTCAAAGTAATGGGAAAACACCGAAAAATGTATTTCAGGCTATAACTTTTTTCTTTCTTATTCATTTCTGATGACAAATGGGGAGATTGTACCCCCAAGAGAGGGCTTTATGTGTACCAAAGTTTGGAAAGATTGGCTAAAGCAAATCATTTTTGATAAGCAATTGAATGTTGTGATTTTAATAAAAGCTAAATACACAGTCCTGGCTACAATTTCTTTATCTTCTAACCAATTTACATGAAACCTGAGAAGAGTATGCCCCTCCACAAGATTACCAATCCTGATAAACTACAGAAAGATTGGATAAAGGGTCCTGATGTTATAAGCCATTAATGTGAAAATGCATTTCCAGCTGTAACATTTTTCTATTCCATCCTGTTTAGAAAACATTTGGCAGGAATGTATCACATATCTTGCCTGTAATCTCTGCCATAATACAGGACAATTTGATACAGGAACCCAATTTTATAAGCAATTGAAGTTGCCCTGTTATTCAGATAAATAGCACCACATCAGTTAGAGGCAGGCACCTGGCATGGCAGGGGGAGGGAGGCTGTAGGAGGGAGGATGGGGAGCAACCCAACAGACTGACAGACACATTCACTGGCCAATTACTGCCTGCTTCCAGCTTTACAGGATGAGTCGGTGGTGGCTTTGAGGTGGGCATAGAAGGGACATAACTGGGACTTTGGGGATAGCATCCCAGAAATCAGGAGACATAGTTTACACATCCAGGCTGACCAATTATCATCACAATCACATCCTGCAGCACTGTGACAGAGGACATAAGAGAATCTCTATTGGCTTTTCCTAAACAGATGCTTCTAACTTCCCAGTAACAAGTGAGGGAGAGATATCCCCCTCACAGCACAGAATGAGGATAGCACAGCACAGCACAGCACAGCACAGAGATATGTCACAGCACAGAATGAGGATATTTGGTTGACATTTCTGCTGGCCAATTGGCATCACAAACCGATCTTATACCAGTGACACGTAAGAGAATCCCTGGCATAGGCTGCTTCTCTGCATATGATATGCAGGCTTATAAAATTGGGACCCTTTATCACATATTTCTGATATTCAGCATAGATGATCCTCAAGGTGTGAAATACAGCCCTGCCAAATTTCATGTACACTAGTTGAACTATAAAGATGTTACAGTCAGACATACATTTATAAGTTAATTGCTTCTATCACCAGGACAGTTGATCCAATCCTTCTGAACATTGGCATAGATAGTAAACATGGGAAGGGATATAAACGTGCCAAGTTTCATCCACATTAGATGGGCGACAAAGAAGTTACATCCAGGAATGTATATGCAGATTTTTGCAAAATAACATAATTTAGCTGCTTATAAAATCGGATTTCTTTATCCAATCTTGCTGCAATTTGGTACACATAATGCCTTGGAGGTACAATCCCACCAAGTTTCATCCAAATATAATGAAAAACAAAAAGTTACAGCCAAAAATGTGTTTTCCATTGAAACCAATGGAAATCGAAATCGAAAGCAAAAATGAAAATGAAATTTCGATATTTATGAAAATGAAAGATTTGAATAACAAAAGAAAAAATATAATGACATGGATCCCTGGTGTACACCTCTAAGGCCTTGCCCAAGGTGACACGCTAAGTTCATGGCTAAGATGGGACTGATATGCTTTGGCATGTTTGTGCTGCTGTCTGGGGCCACAGGCAAAACGTTTGGGAATTGCTTCCACAGAGTCAGCCAAGTATAAATATGTACCACATTTTAAAAAATAAGTCCCTGAAGCAGGATGCAGCCACTCCCTATGAGTGTCTGGTGGATCCAGCCCCAAGACATTCACATCACCATGAGGTTTTCTCCCTCAATGGCCCTTTATTAACAGGCTCCACGTCACAGTCACAGAATCCACATCTTGCCGCTGCTCCTGGTTCAGCACCCTGGCCAGCTCACAGTCTGCTGGAGCTGAGCTCCTTCCCTGTCCTGGCTCACTACAGAGCTCTCCTGGTCTCTCAGGCCTTCCAGCTCTTGTATGCTCTCTAAAGGGGCGCAGCCAAATGGAGGCAGGAGCTGCCTCTTAAAGGGAGAGATGCCCACTGAGCCCCAATCTACACCCCTGCATCACATTCTGATGGACTCACCAGTCCATCTGATACAGTCCCATAAAAACACAAAAAAATTAACTTTCCACACCTAAAATTTATCATTGTTATGATGATCCACATTTTCAAAGAGCACTTTTTTGGTTAATATAATGTCAGACAGAAAAATATCATCAAGGGGGCTGGTAGAATTACATCCAGGAGGGCAGGGAACAGGAGAGCCATTTCACTCCGCCCCATTCCTGTCACGATTACGCCCCTTTTTTGAGCATCATGACATTACAATGCTTGGAAGGGGTGGGACCTTGTGGGAGCCATGGGTGTCCATGAACAATATTAATAAGAATGAAGCTTTATTTAGCCAAAGGATGTTGCAGTTCTCTTCCCAAAAGTTCTGTGAAAAACTGCAGAAACTGTATCCCTGAAGTTCCCCATAATAGCCACCACATGGGACTGCAAGCTTCTTAAAAAATGACAAATTCACACAATTGCCTCTTTTTTCCTCTTAAGCAGCATCTTTCCAGATGAGACTAATTGCAGCTGGTAATGTCAGATCAAAACCAGCACATTTAGATTAAAATTTAACAGTAATCACTGCAACTAAATTCTACAGTGCATTTGATTCCAGTAGTAAGAGGTTATTTATGCGATATGTACAGAGATGAATATTTGAGCTGACATTTTGCTGTGTTTTTCCCCCGGCTATGCAAAAGTAGAATGTTAAAGTGATGCAACGGAGTTGCATTTTCTTCCCCTAAAGCTTGGAAAAAGCACAACAGTCAAAAACCCTCTCCACTCATTCAGAGTGACTTTTGCAGGTGTGAGTTTTGGAAATGGCTAGTTTCTCCTTGTGCAGGCTCATGCTGTTTAGATAGCTGTGTCTAGGTTTCCCCCCAACAAACAAATATTGGCTTCGAAAAGAGCCAGTTTGGGTTTCCGTTAATTATTTATTTGCTTACCTAATGCGGCAAACCTCTCGGAGACAGGGCATTTATTTGTTTGGCAGTTAAGTTGTAATTCAAACAGAATGATAGTTGCTCTGTTTTTGCAAACAGCTCATCTAACATCGGACCATGTGTATTTTGTTTCCCTAAACTGATTGTTTTCGTGTAGTTGTTTCAAGGGATCAGAAATCTATCATGTTAATATCCCAGCAAACAGCTGCACCTAATTCTTTATAAACAAGGAAAATTCCACCTTGAGAACATTCACAGGTCACTTAATCTAGTGCTGGTGCATGGATACTGAGAAGGCATTCTATACTTGCTTGATTACTGGAGCAAAATATGTTGCAGTCTCTCAAGTGAATTAGGTACTATGTAGTCGATCTCATTATCCATCAAGCCTAAATTAATTAGAGACCCCTGTACACAGTGCATGTTGTTCACCTGACATTGTTTTGTGTTGCCTAGAGACCCATGCTTGGGTTTACGCAGCATGCAGAGGGTAGGGGGGAATTTTGTGAATCTGAACTAGTTTGGATAATTTAGAATTAGTTTGAGGCTCATGAAAACCTCACATTCCGCAGGTTTCATCCCCCTCCAGCTGAAGGGCAACCAAATGGCATTTCAGTAGGCAAGACAGGAAAGTAGAATTTTAGAGTTGGAGGAAGATACTTCAAGGGTCATCTAGTCTAAAGTTCTAAACGCCTCACTGCACTCCCTGGCAGGATATCCCTGTCTACAGTGTCCTGGATAGATGCTTGTCCAGTCAGGTTTTGAAAACCTCAGAGGAAGGAGATTCCACAACTACCCTGGACAGCTTATTCCATTACTCAACAGTTCTCATGGTTAGGAAGTTTCTCCTGATAAAGAACCAAAATTTACATTGCTGCAATTTAAATCCATTCCCTCTTGTTGTCTCAAATGGATGGTCTGCATGGCACAACATGGACCATGTTGGCTATGAGGCAGGATCTTGTTTTCTGCCTTCCATAGACTTTATCTGTGTTCTATAAGTGTGGATTTGGAAGTGAGAAATCCTGCACGGTATATGGAGGTGGAAGCCAATGTAGATCTATCACAATATACCATGTCTGGGAAAGCATTTGTTTGACCTGGTTTGGTTAAGTGTCATCCAAAAGAATAGTCAATTCTCTACCCTGGGGTTGCCCAAGTATAATAATGATACAATTGCAAACCTACACTGTATTGTTCCTGTCGTGCCTCTTTGTTTGTCCTGTTTGGTAGAAGCTGGGGTGCTGGACTCAAGGACTTTGGATTCCCCTTATTCTTTTGCCTGTGATCGTGCTGGAGAGACAAGAGTTGGGTTTGATCTTTCGGAAGAGTTCGATGGAGCTTCTTATTCTGTTGTGCTTCTTCCACATTTTTCTGAAGGAAAAAAAAAGCACAGGGATTTATACTTTCAGCATTAACAACAGGCTGAAGATTGTGGGGACATATTTAATGTTTAAAATCAAGGTGGCTGGGATTACTCTACTTTGGACTGAATACCATCACCTATCTGATTTATTGAGCACAGAAACTCAATGGGTATAAACAGACAGACACAGAGTCTGCCTGCCCCCGGAGCTGCTCTGGGGGTGCAACCCCACATCCACCTGCTTGAAGCCCTGCACCTGGGTCCATTTTAGATGGACCTGGCGGTTGCCCCAGTCCATGGTCCGCCCAGGCGGCACACCTCCCCAGCACCATAGAGTTGTGGGCGGATCACCTGATGTTCTAGGCTGGTGCCTGCAACTCTATGGTGTTGCCTGGGGCAACGGCCAGCCAACTGCAATGCTGCAGCATCGAAAGCAGTTCCGCTTCAGACCTGTGCCCCGGGTTTGGCCAGCTCGCTCTGTAGGCAGTGCTCTGGGATGTTCCGGAGCCCCCCAAGCGGGCCTGGCCCAGAGCAGGCAGCACTCGCCTCACTTCCAAATCTCACAGGGCATCTTTAGACAGACGGGCCAGCCCCAGGGTGAGGGGAGAAGCGGGGTGGCATGGCCAGCACTGGGGCAGCCTGTCCGTCTAGAAGCCCCCAATGGCTTACTCCAAAGGTGTAGGGCTTCCTGGACCATCAGTCCTAGCAAAAGAGGAAGAGATGAACTAGAAGGTTAAACAGATGACCAGGCCCCACCTGCTGTTCAGAGGCAGTGACACGGCCCTGTACTGGACTCTTTCTCCATCCTTCGATTGTGACAAGTACAGACACAGAATCATAGACCAGGAGAGCTGGAAGGGACTTCAAGGGTTTTTTAGTCCAGCCCCCTGCCCTGAGGCAGGATACCCTACAGATGTGAGATCTCTGACCATCTTTTCTTGAAAACCTCCAGGGCAAGAGATTCCACAACTTCCCTCGGCAGCTTGTTCCACTGTTGGACCTGTTCTAAAAGTTAGGAAGCTTAAATTAAGCCTACCTCCCTGCAGTCTAACCCACTGCATATCACTTTATATTTTGCTTATCACTTTTATGGTTTACATTCAAGGAGCAAAAGAAATATTCCAGACTGGATGCTCTCCAGAAGCACCCTACCCATAATGATTTTATGACTAAGTTCTTTTGCAATTTCTTATTTCCTTAGAAAGTCAACTGGAAAATACTGCAAATAAATACACACCTGCACTGCTCAGGTAAGAAAATATAGCAAGAAACCTGCCCTCACAGAGCACCTTGGGAGTCTTCTTCCATTGGACTTCTTCCATCATTGGATGGTAAAATCGTCTTTCTTTCAGTGTGATAGTTTGCAACAAAGGTGCAATCATAGTCTGTTAAAGTCAATGGGAGCTGAGGCATTGGCTTCCATCAAGGACAGGATTAGAAACTTACACAAAAAAAGGACCATCGGGAGGGGGAGGGGCATGGACTGAGCATGTCGCTGATCTCAGTCCAGTGGAATAGCCTACAGTGGGACATTCCTGGCATTCACCCAAAAGTGCCATGGTAGAACTGAGCCCGGAGAAGGGATGTGAAGGAGGAGAGGGCCGCAGCCTTGTGGGGCAATTCAGGGAAGGTATTCCGTCGAGTGCGGGTTGACATGGGAGACACTAGTGGAAGACTTGTGGGAAAAGAGCCCAACAGCAGAGCTGCAGCATCGAAAGCAGTTCCGCTTCAGGCCTGTGCCCCGGGTATCCGGGGCAACACTGGCAATGCTGGGTGAGAAGAGGCAATTCAAGAAGATGCAAACAGAAGGAGGGTAGTTATGAAGGGCCTTAACGGTGAGGAAAAGGAGTGACTAAATGAAAAAGCCCCTTGTAAGAGGTTGACCAGTTATGGCACAATTCACCACAGGATCCACACCAATGCCATTCTGGGCTTGGGTTCCATGTTTGGTTTATTAATCATGCTCAGTTCAGACATAAGCTCCCACAAACAACTTCACTTCTTCCACACAAGGCCTTCTTCAAAGGTTCCTTCTTCAAGGTGAGCCTTTCCCAGACTTCCACCCCAGGGTCTCTGGCCAGAGCCCTTGCCCCACAACTATCCAGTCAACCCTCAAGCTCTAAGACAGGCACTCCTTGGTGAGGCCTCCGTTCTTCCTGGTGGCTATTCCCAACTGAACCCCTGTTCAACCTCCTATCCTTGGTTGCTCCTCATCTGGCTTGCTCAGCTGGGAGCTCTCAGGTCACATTAGTTGGTCTAGTGAAACTTTGAAGAGTTTTCAGCCTTTCCTGGCCAAAAAGGAAGACTTATCCGTCCTTGCTTTGGGTCCGGGCCTGCAAGGACGTATCAAGGTTGATTATATCCCCTCTATGGCTACTTTTACACGGACGCCACCCACCCACGAAAACCCAGAAACACCTATCAGATGGGTGGGAGAGCGTCCGTGTAAAAGTCCACGACTGGGTGGGGGCGCGTGCACGACCTACCCGCCAACACCCACGGAGCAGCCGTGAGGGAGCCGGAACCTTCCATGGGTGGAGATGGGTGTCCAACACCCGAGCATCCGTGTAAAAGCCAAAACACCCACGCAGAACAGACCGGCGGAGCCTCACCGTGCCAGCGCCATGGGGCACGCACGTGCCACCACGCAGACACACCCACAGGGCAGGGGGACGCCGGACGGCTGGCCCAGAGCCCTTAAAGGAGGAAGGAACCACGGCACACACGCGCGGGCTCCCACGATGGCGAACAGGAAAGCCTACGAGAAGCCCAAGGGAGCCAACGCCGCCCCACGCGGGGGAAGGGGCCGGGTGAGCACGGGGACCCCAGGGCACCTGGGGGTGGTGGTGTGAGAAGCCCCGGCAAGGCGGTGCAGGGGGGAATGCACCCCAGGCGGAAGGCACAAGGGGGGGTACCGGACCGCCGGCAGGGGGGACAGCGGGGGGAATGGGGGGGGAACGCACCAGGAAGTAACACGGCACACGTGTCCCGGCACAGGGCAGAGGGGCTGCAATGACGGGCCCCCTGGAAGATGACCCCCAGTCCAGCACCTCCCAAGGGCACGGCCGAAGGAGCAGCAGCAAGAGCGAGGTGAGTGCGAGGGAAAACCCCCCGGGAGGGGAGGGCCGCACCCCGGGTCCGACCACCGGGCCCGGGGACACAAAGCAGGGGGCAGCAGCATACCCCGGTCCCCTGTCCCCCACAGGACAGCTCCCAGACAACGGAGCACCTTACCACCGGACGAAGGCCAAGGAGGGCCTCCCAGACAGTCAGGTGAGCAAGAGGGAACCCCAGGGGGGAGAGGGAGGCAGGCCCCATGGGGGCCAGCAGGAGCTGCGGTAACCCCTATCACACTACCCCCAACAGGACACCACCACCACCACAGCGACCACATCCGCAGGGCGGGCCCCATGCCGCCAAGCTGGTCGGTCCCCCACACGCGGGTTCCAAAAGGGGGAGTCCTGGTCCCGCCAGGAGATCAGGGACTTCATCCGCGTGTGGGGGTCTGAAAGGGTCCAGCACGACCTGGTGCGCAGCTACAAGACCAGGCAGGTCTATGAAGTCATCGCCCAGGAGATGCAGCGGCAGGAGTACAATAGGGATGTATCCCAGTGGATGCAGCAGGCAAAGGACTTGAGGTCTGGATATAAAAATATCAGGGACAATAATCTCAAGTCCGGCCGGGCCATGTGCACAGTCAAGTTCCAGGAGGAGCTGGACAAGTTCCTCTGCATGGACGGGGACATTGTGGCCTCCTGCACACACGGCAGCGCCTTCGCCAGGGGCAGGCGCAGGGCCCCACCCAACCCCCGACAGACCCCACAGAGCAGGGGGGGAGGGTGCCCCTGGCGAGGCCAGCCACCAAGCAGGAGGGGACAGCACCATCCCACGGGGTAGGAGGCACCCCGGGGATCCGAGCGCTGGACCACCACACTCCGCACGCGCACACAAGACCCACAGGTCAACCAGCCACAGAGACAGGGGGTGCGCGCGGAGCAAATGAAGACCCGGAATGGCCCCCAGGAGGCGGAGGAACACGATCCAGGTATGATCGCCCCAGCGGGGCCGGGGGGTGGGGGTGGGATCGGCCCGGACAGAGCCGCTGCAGCCGGGGCTGGCAAACACTAATGGTCCCCCTCCTATTGCAGCTCAAGCCCGCCTGGAGGTGCACGAGGTGGAGGTCGTGGAGGAGGAGGAGGAGGAGGGGGGCCAGGCAGTGCCCCCCCCACCAGGTGGGCCACCCTCCACGGCAGGGCTCACGGGCCGGGGGGCGATTCCACAAGAGGGCAGGGTGGGAGGGTCTCAAGGGGGAGGGCAGAGGGGGGCAGTCACAATATGGGGGCTGCCCCACCAGGCACCAGGCACCAATAAAGGAATGCTGTACTGTGATGTCCTGTCCTGCCTTGATTCTGTTGCTGCTGTGGAGGCTGGGTGCCCCTTCCCCCTTGGCGGCCCCCCTGCCCCCATCTGTGTGGCTGTGTGCAGGGGGTGTGCTTGGTGTACACTAGGGGGCTCCGGGCCTGTGGGGTGGGCACCGGCTGTGCGGTGTGTGTTTCCCTGGCTTCCTCCCTGCTGGGTGCTGCTGCCTGGGGTTGCTCCTGGGGTGGTATAGGGGGTGGTCGGTCATTCAGGCACCCCCTGGCCTCGCCTGTGCGTTGGTGTGGCCGTGCCCCTCCCCTCTGTTCCTCTCTGCTGTCGCCCCCTGTTGGTGCAGCCTGTCTGTGGTGGTGGTGATGGATGGGTGGTGGCACCATGGACACTGGGCGGCTGAGCGTGAGTAGTGGTTGTGCTGTCCTCGGGCTTTGGCCCCTCCGTTCCCCCTTGGTGCAAGGGTCCGGGTTGTCCTTCGGGTGGTGGCACTCTGTGTGTGGGAGGTGTTCCCCCTGGTGGTGTCGCTGCCCCCAGCCCTCCCGGGGCCCATTGGTGCGGCCGTTCCCCATTGCCCTGTCCCTTCTCTCCTGCAGCTACTGTTGTCACACTGCTGGCGATCCTGCACCTGGAGGCTATGGTCCTGCAGCTGGAGTGGGTGGCCTGGGACATACGGGCGGCGGGGCGGCTGTTCGATGGCATCCATGAGTGTGCTGGCGTGTTGCTGGGCCCTGTGACTGTGTCCCTCCATGGGGGGTTCCGTTCCTTGGTGCCCGCGGCCCGCTCTGATGGCTGTCCCTTCTCCCTCCATCCCCTTCAGTGCAAACCATGATCACGGAGTGGACCCGGGAGCAGGGGGAGTTGGTGGACCTCCTCCTGCTCCGGCTGCACCGGCTGGAACACACGCAGGCCGAGCGCTGGGTTGTTGGCCATATTGACAGGGGTTCTGCCCCGGGCCTGCCTCTGCTGGCGCTGTTCCCCCCCTCCTTCTGTTGCCCCCTCCCCCTCCCTGCCCTGTTGTTTGTTGTTGCCCCCTGTTGCTATTTCCCCTTCTTTCATTAAAGGCTTTTGTGTTCCTTTCCTGGTGTGTCGGTGTTGTGCTTTGCTGTGACCTCTCCCCTTGTGCGGGTGCCTCTATGTGTGAGGGGGGGGGTGTTGCCTGTGTTGTGTGGGTCCCTTCCCCCCCTTTCTGTGCCCTCCATGGGCCGTGGGCCCTTCCTTGTGTGCTTCTGCTTCCCAGTGTGTGTGCAGCTCTGCTGTGGGTGTGTGTTTGGGAGGGGAGGCCTGGCACCGGGCGGCCTGGGCTCTGTGGCTGTGTGGAGCCGGCTTCATTGTAGCAGCTGTCATCCCATCCCATCTCTCTCCCGCCCTGTCTGTGCGGGTCCTGGCGGCTGGGTGTGTGTGGCCACGTTGCGTGGCTTTGTTTGCCCTCAGTCAGCCATGCTGTGCCGTCGCGTCGCTGTGCCGGGCGGGGCTTCCCCGCCGTTCTCGGTCCCGTCCGTCCGTGTACTTGCACAGGTGTTTGGGCGCTGGGTGTTTGCGGGCCCCTCCCCTTTCCATCCCACAACCCCCCCGCGGCACTGTCCATGTAAATGTCTCCCTGCTCGGCGCTGCCTGGTGTTCGCTGGGTGTGCTCACCCACCCATCCACACCCATCTCCACCCATCGGGGCTGCTGCACCGTCCATGTAAAAAAGGCCTATATGGTTCTTGAGAAACAAGATTTCCTCAATGAACTTAGAAAGACTTTTGCCATAGGAATGAAGGAACCCGGCATTGTATCCGTAAGTACGAGATTCCTACCTGCTTCCTCTCCAGGTTCTTCTGTCCATCTACTTTGCACCATCCATCTTCAACAATTCTTCTTTCGTATTTACCCTTCTCATCTCGCCGCTGGATTGCTTTGATCTCTGGCCACCTCTGCTCATCCTCAAGCTGCTTTTGGAGCTCTTCCTCTTTCTTCTGTTGCTAAATATATTCCAGGGAATAATATTGTTCTTATTTTACCTTTAGCTTGTTTCACATTTGAGTGAAGATTGCTCATAAAATGTGTAATTATCACAATGCATTATTAACAATTACATTAAAAAAAAGTTATGAAAACTACTCCATCTGCGAAGTACGAAAGTGGGGGTGTTATCACATGGTGTTAGATGTTATCAGATGACTCAATGCCAGTACAATAAATATAAAATTATCAATGACTTATTGCAGGACATGCTATTGTCTGGAGTAGCTTTTTATATATAATTTTCTTAAATGCCTATAATAATTTATCATGGTGATGTTACAAGACAGCATCCTCTGGAGTTTTGGAAGGGTTTTATTGGAAGTGTATATAATTTAATATTATTTTTTTATAATAATATTATTATAAATTTTTATTTTTGTATATTGTGTGTGTGTGTTGTCCATAAGCCTGGACAATTACTCCAGATGTTTGAGTAGCAATTACCCATGTTTAAGCACACACGCAGTTTATGTTTGTGCGTACACACACAAACACAGTAGGGTGGTCAGATATGCAAATTTTAAAGGACACTTATGAGACATACAGGTTGCAGGGTTGAAATGGAGTCAATGCAACCCTGCAACCTGTATTTCTCATAAATGCCCTCTAACATTTGCATATCTGGCCACCGTAAAACACATACTCACAACAAGTTGGCCCTTGTCAGTGGACGATGTTCCCTTAACGCTGCCTTCTCTACCAGCTAGAGGAATTCGGTCTGTCTTTGGGAGTCACCTCCCTTAGCTCTCCATTTCAGTACCGGGGACAGCACCCAGCGCAGGCGCTTTCTTTGCCAGAACTCCTCCCACTCTCACAGACTGTAACCGACTGTAAGGATTTCTAGGCCGTAGCCCCAGAAGGAGGTGGGGTCAAGGGCGATGAGCAGGCTCATCTTAAAGGGCCACAGACTGCTTCATTACAGAGCTACGTGGCCAACCTACCATTTAAAAGTATCCCAGATGAGCTACCCATTCTTGGGGTCTAACTAGACAGTGAGGTCACCAACCTGGTTACTCACTTTCCAGAACAAGAGGGACAGCAGTGGAGAGAACTCTTCAGCAAAATGCTTGCTCCTCAGGTTAGGAAGATACCAAACATGGGTGTCAGGAGGGGGAAACGAGTCCTGTCTGGGCTTCCCCGTCAGAGCACAGATTCTCAGAAAAGGGGTGTGGTTATGTCAGATAGGGGCGGGGCAAAGTAGCTCTCCCATCCCCACCCCCAAATGTAATTCTGCCAGCATCCTTCTACCAAGCTCTACCACAGAGACCCAACAGCTTGCAATGAGAGCATAATGCAACCTCTCCTTTTCTTTCCAACCTTATTGTTGAGACTGGCCTGGTTTTATTTGTCCCTGTAAATGCTGCTGTAAAAAAAAAGAAAAGAAAAAAGAGCCAATTCCTACCTCTTCCAGCTTTTTCCTCTGCGCCTTTTGTTGCTCAATTCGCTTCTGCCTCTCTTCCAGGAGCTGCTTTTTGTACTTCTCCTGGTCCTTCAGCTGCTGCTGCTGCCGGTGAGGGTCACGGTTTTTGTTTTCCTGCTGCAGCCTCAGAAATTCACGGCGGAGCGTTGACTCACCAGGGAGATTAACTATGGAGCTGGGAACAAAGAGGTTTCTATATGATGGACCATAACATGAATGCTACCGAGCGACTAGAAACCGCCACCAGCAAATGGCCTTGCTGCCTGTGTTGCAAAATTCAAACATCCCAGTAAATTTCCGCACAAAGTCTTTCTTTGCAGGTTGGCTTCTGCCTTAACATCCCCACAAAACCCAATTTCCGACTTTTCATAAGAACTTTCCTTCCTATTGCTAGAGAATTAAGGAAGCACTGCATTATCTTTTATACTCAACGGTTGCATTCCAATGGCCAACAACTGGGCCGCCACAGAGGATTAGGATTTTAGGTGAGGCCTGAAGACCCATCTGGTTGAGAAGAGGAGCTCTAGGCGAGAAGGACTTTGCTAGTAAAATTTGAAAGGAAGTTAATAAAACTAACCTTGGTTCCCCTTCATCTTCATTCAGTTCATCTTCTTCTTCTTCACTTCCACTGTATTCATATCCTGTTTCATCTGCAAAGGAAGAGAGAAGACTCAGATAAGGAGTATCTTATCTCCAGAGGATTCTCTCTCTCTCTCTCACACACACACACACACACACACACACACACACACAGAGAAAGAAAATACACCAAGGGCAGTTTTAGAGTCCAATCTGTAGCCCTTTGAAATCAATAACTGTTTGTCTATTGGCTTTTAAAAGCCTTCAGATTGGATCCTTAACAAGAGATCTGAAAAGTTTTGAAAAGTCTCATATTAATGGGAGGCTGAAAACAAAGAAACCTCCATTTGGTCATCCACACATGACCAGGTGGTTTGGGACATTAGAAATGGAATATTGGGCCTTTAAATGATTGGTTCAAAGTCAGACTAGGTTATTAAGGAGAAATGAATGGAAATTAATCACCTGACCCCTGTAAGCCTCTGAAATGGTGTTTATGTTGATCATCGGAATCCAGCCAGGAAAGGGTTAAGCAAGTGAGGTCAGCTGACCAAATACACCTGCATAAAAGGAGTTCTTCCCTCAAACGCAGGGAAATCGTCGGAGGGAAGGAACTGTCGGTAGCCCTGGCCTCTGTGTAGCCAGGGAAAGGTGTTAGCTAACCCTAATCCCTACAGTAGATGAGAGCAAGAGAGAAGCCCTATGTTACTAGATAGAGACTGACTTACTTTGAAAGTGCTTATTGGACCAACTGCAGTTGGTGATTTCTGACTTGCTAGGTGCCCATGGAAGGGCTCTGTGTGGCTTAAAAGCTTGCACATTCTCACCAACAGTTGGTCCAATCAAAGATCTCATCTGAACTACTTTGTCGCCATTTCCTTCAGCTGAGACCAGCAAGGCAACCGTCCTCTCTCTCCAGGCTTTGAAAGCACCGACAGAGAGACACACTGAAGTGGCTAGTTGTGTAGGACTGAAAGAAAACCTCTGACCTGCTATAAGCCACTTTGAAATTCCCAGCATAAAAGCTGTGCTCACAGAGGGCTCTTTCACACAAATCCTTCACGGCAGGAAAGGGAAGATGAAGGGCCTCCTGCGTTGCCTTCTTCTGCTAGCAGCTGGGTGTGTGCGAGGGGGGTTTGTTCGTGCAACTGGAGGACAGAGGAGGCAGCTGCACACTCACTGCACCGTCCCCCAGTTTGTGCAAAACGAGACCTCCGTCAAGCAATGCTTTTGTGGATGGGCAGGGAGGGGGGATGCTACAGCTGCTCCTCAGCTGTTTGGCCAGGAGAAAGATTTGCCACAAAACAGCTGATTTACGGCAGCAGCAGCCAACTTCCGCCTTCATCCGACATCTCTTTATATATTGTGGGTCCTGTGGACCACATTACATTTTGTGCTATGAGCTGTTTCATTTTGTTGTGAGCCGCCTCGAGTCGCCTGTGGCCAGAGAGTGCGGGATGCAAATAAAAAATGAAATGAAAAAAAAAAAAAATGAAGATAATCTGGTTGTGATTACATAATCCGATAATGTAGGGGCAAAGGTAGGGGCTGGTGGTGTTGGCAAGACATCTCCCTCAGTTGCTCTGAATTCCCCTACGCTTCCGGGAGAAAGGGCTGGGAACCTCCAGATAACATTCGAACCCTGGCGGCTCTTCTTTTACAAATCAAGAACAGCCCTGAAGCAGGCACAGAGTCCCACTGTTTTCACAGCAGATTTCTGCTGGTCGAGCTTGCAGCCTTTTCAACCTTACCCTTTTCCCCTTTTTTCTTTCTTGTCCTGTCCAGGTGGTCTTTCAGCATGATGCGGACTTGTCGCTCGTTCTGCATATCCCGGATGAAGGAATGTTTCAGTAGGTTTTCTGTGGCCGGGCGATGCGCGTAATTTTTAACCAGGCAGCTGTCAACAAAATTCAGGAACTTCTTTGACCTGAAATGGAACAAAACAAAACAAAGAGACAAACAAAAGAAAATAAGTAAGAACATTGCACTTTTTACTCTGCATGATCTCAAAGCATTTTATAGACCAGGAGCGAGGAACCTTTTCCTTTCCAAAGGCCACTTTGAGAATGAGTACAAGCTCCGCAGACTGCAGAGGAGTTGGGGCGGGGGTATTTTAGGGGTGCACTTAGGAAAAGGAGAGTCCAGATCATGGATCTGTGCCATGGATCTTGCCCCAATTCCTTGTATGCACGCCTCATCTCTGCTCCCTTCCCAGTAACTGAGAGTAGGAACTGCATCCAGAAACCAGATCGAGAAACTGGAAAGAGACCGAATAAAAACTAGAAGCAAGCCACATTTGTCCCCTGGGCCAGAGGTTCCCCAAGCCTGGCTGCTATAGACTATGGCTGTGATCCACTCCTGTGGGTTTTAATGGGGCTACGATGGAGTAAATGACTGGCAAATCAGGGCCAATATCTACAAGCTTTGTGGTCGCTAGAAATGAAGCTGACCACCAGGTGGAACTCAGCAAGAAGTTGAATACATGCTTCCCATGAACCAAAGTCAAACATTAGGGCAGTTTCTGATTTTGGTGGAGCTGATGCTAGGTTTACATGCATGCAATAGTGAGCAGAACTTGGTCTACTGCATCCAGTTGAAATAGCAAGGGGAGTTTGGAGGGGTAGCAATTATATAAACTGGATTTTGGGCAGAAAAATGTCAAAGAATTCTAGGCTTTTTTATATTCATGGTGGCCAGGAACAGAATGTATGTTACATTGGAAAGAAAAACAACAAACAAGCATTCTTCCTAACACCTTGCTAGGGAATTGATTCAGTTCTACCATGTGTGGATATAACACAAACCTACTGAACCATCAACCCCACTTCCCAAAGCATCATGGGTGTTCTGTAGTGGTCTCTTGACCAAACAATGACCAAACCTGTTCCAATGGAGCCGCCTTACCTATACTGCAAGACCAGCCACCCTGGTAAAACCTCTGACATAGAGAACGTTTCCAGACAAAGGGGCTTAGTTAAATCGGAATGGGTCCCCCTTGTCCTGTCCCCACCTCTGCCCACACACAAGATGCACATGCATTCCACATGCCCAGGCTTGTGGGCCCTGGTGCAGCTGCACCAGCTGCACCGGTTTCCAGAAGTGCCATGTGTTCTTGCGCAGAACTGGGCAGGTTTCAGACTGGGGTAAACAGTCCTGGAGTAAACCGTTCTGCTGAAGTGTTTGGGTTCAAGCCCATCCAAATCCGTCTGCACTGGGTCCAATGCAGCTGGGCTATCCTGAGCCTCGGCTTGATCTGCCCAGGCGTTCCCTTCTCCCTCCCAACACAGCCACGTCGGAAAGTGGTGGAGAGAAACACTTTACGGCTACTTCCTTTTCAGCCTTAGCCCTGCCCTCTTATGGAGAGCCATGATGTCACCATGTTCTGCAATGGGTGTGGCTACAACATTTCCACGCCCTTTTCCAATGTGGCCAATGGCCATACCCCTAGGAAGCACCATGGCATCACAGCATTGCGTGGAGGCGGTGCCTCTTGCCGTGCAGCGCCCAACCTGGTCCCAGCCTGAGGGGCTTGGGCTGGGAGTGCAATTGAACCCAACTGAGTCGGACAGAACCAGTTGGGTCCCATTGGGCTAGTCTGGGTTGCAGGCCTCTAGTTCAGACTGTATGATGTGATCAATGTCACAGCCCCGCGCCTGAAGACAGACCCCTCCCCTCAACTGTCGAGAACAAAGATCACTGTGTCAGTATATTAGTGTTTAGTGCATCAAAATAAATGGTTACCATTTCCTGGATTTCAGTTTGGGAGGAGGGTTTCGTGGGATGAGAAAGAGAGCTCTCATGGGATGCATGTCGCACAGCGCTGCAAGGGAAACATAAGCTATTAAAGAAGGCGTCCAAGAACTGCCAAGCACACCACCTGTGCCTGCTCTCCTTTGGAGTGGCAACAGCACTGCCAACTCTCATGGTGTCTTTTTTTTTCTTCTTTCCCCTCAAAGGTGTAGTCATGTTATTCATACCTCCCAACAGTCTTTATTTATTTTCACAATTTGTACCCCGCCCCTCCTGCAAAGCAACTCAGGGCGGGGGCTAACAGTTTATAAAAATATAAAAGACAATAATATAAATGCAATAAATAAAAATCAATACATAACAATAAAACAGTAAAACCTCCAGTCTCAGTAGGGACATCAGGTGAAGTAAAAATGCAACACCCCACCCTCCCTTTACCAAAAGCTTTGCAGAGGGAGGCAATTTTATATTTTTGTTTTAAAGTGTAAGCCGCCCCAAGCTGCTCTGCAGATTGTAAAATAAATAAATAAACTACCAGGTCTTGCCGTATCGATGAAAGAAGGAGAGGTCCGGAGCCATCCGAGCCTCCACTGGCAGGGAGTTCCACAGCCTAGGCATGGCCACCAAGAATGCCCTCTCCATAGTCACCCCCTGGGATACCCAGAGGACTTTGAGAAGGGCGCTCCCGGTCAACCACAGCGGTCATTCCACAGCCCGGGGAGTGAGGCAATCCCGCAGATAGGTGGGGCCTAGGCCGTATAGGGCTTTATAGGTAAGAACCAGGACCCTGAATTGGGCCCGGAAGACTCTAGGAAGCCAGTGCGGAGAACGGAGCACCGGTGTAATGTGGAGGGACTCTGGGAGCTGAATCTCACTGTCCCTCTTTCAGGAGGAAGAGATTAAAAAAACCCAACTGGAATCAAAGCCTCAGGCACCTCTCCCCTGGTGGTCTCCCAGGAAAAGCACTTGAGAAGCCAGCAGGGAGATGACGGAATGACAAGAAACTCAGTGGAATGATCAGAGGAGAGTGGCTGTCCCTCTTTATGCCTTTGGAAAGCTGGCAGGGGTGTGTGCAAGTGTGCGAGGGGGCAGAGCTTATTCGCAGAGGTTGTGGAGCTTATTGTCCGAGAGGCTGAGGCTTGCCCCTCTACGGCTGTTCAAAATATGGGGAGGAATGTCTTTCAAACCCAAGTGTATCCTAAAGGCTGATAAACCAGGAGGCAATTTTAAAAAATATTAATTTTTTTGGTCAACTTAGATTGCAGCATCATGGTTGGTAAATAAACGTATCATATGGATTATTATTTTTTTGAGGGGCTTGACCAGGCCCACAGTTAAGGGGAGGAGGATGGGTAGGGAGGGGAAACTGTTCCCCCCCCCATAACTTTTTTGCCCCACACTATAGAAATAAGATTTATTTCAGGTCCCTGACCCCCTCAGTTTCTTAGGCTGAAGAAACTCCTTGTCGTGCATTTTCAGAGAGCCCTCTGCATATCCACTCATTAGACAATTTCCTTTTGCCTACTTCATTTATTTCAGAATTTCAATTATTTTGGTCATTCGAGCATTGGGATGACTTCATTTTGGCTATGGCAAATGCACCATCACACCGAAATGAAGAAACCGAAATATCAAAAGGACTGAAATAACCAAACCAAAACACCAGAAACATCCTCTAGTCATGCCAGCACCAGACTGCAGGTAGCACCTGCCTCCTCCTCAGAGGCATCCTCTAGTCATGCCAGCACCAGACCGCAGGTAGCACCTGCCTCCTCCTCCTCGGCATCCTCTAGTCATGCCAGCGCCGGACCGCAGGTAGCACCTGCCTCCTCCTCAGAGGCATCCTCTAGTCATGCCAGCACCAGACCGCAGGTAGCACCTGCCTCCTCCTCCTCGGCATCCTCTAGTCATGTCAGCGCCGGACCGCAGGTAGCACCTGCCTCCTTCTCAGCGGCATCCTCTAGTCATGCCAGCGTCGAACCACAGGTAGCACCTGCCTCCTCCTCAGAGGCATCCTTTAGTCATGCCAGCGCCAAACCTCAGGTAGCACCTGCCTCATTACTACAGTCACTGCTATGTCCTTGACCAATCAGAACCAGCTCCAAAGGCCACGGGGCAGGAAAGGAAGTGCCTGGGACTTCCTTTTCTTGCCCCATTTAAGCAGAACACAGCAAGTGACCAACACACTCCCCCTGTATTTCTATCCGCTACCTTGGCTCTGCAAGTCCCGTACCTGCCTCATCTTCTCCTTGTCTGTTGCCTTGGTTCTTGGTATGCTACTGCCCGAGATACCCGGCCAACTGGCTTGACCTTGCTTGTGCTTGTCCTGACGCCCTGTGCTCTACCTTGTCTACGTCTCTGCCTGATCCCTTTGCTGATGCTCGTGCTCCCTGACCATCCAGCTTGACTCACACTCCACCTTGACTCACGCGCCACCTTGACTCACGCTCCACCTTGACTATGCTCCCACTCACGTGTCAGCTCGTCTGCCAACTCCCAGCCACACATAGACAGAGTCTGTCCCCAGTCAACCGGGGGTTCCTTTCTCAAAGTCCCCCAGGTATCCTGGGGGGCGACTATGGAGAGGGCATTCTCGGTGGCTGCACCAAGGCTGTGGAATTCCCTCCCAGCTGAGGTCCATGTGACCCCGGACCTCTCCTTCTTCCAATGACAATGTAAGACCTGGCTGTGCCGCCAGGCTTTCGGTGAGGGAGATGGGTAAGGGGTGGAGGGCTGAGGGTTAGGGAGGGGGTTTGTATATTTTCCTGGTGTCCCACCATTTTATAGAGTTATTTTATAGTGTTGTTTTATATTTATACTGTTGTTTATTTATTTTATTTTATATTATTGTATTTTGTATGTTACATTTTTTTATATTGTTAGCCGCCCTGAGCTGCGGTTGCAGGAGGGTGCGAGATATAAGTTTATATATAAATAAAAAAATTAAAATACATAGAGTCTGAGGCTGCAAATTATATCATCACCAGCATGTTCCACAATTCTCAGACTCCCCTTTCGTGCCTTCATACAACTTTTGTGTTGCAAAAGATCATTCTTGCTCTGCTTTGCTATGTCCAAACCTGTACAGATAGCTATACGTTCTTCTCCTATGGAAATCAACTATGTTTGCAATTGTATTCTAGTAATTATTAATTTATTATTATAATTTATTATTATATATCTGTCCTTCCCTGAATGCACAGGGTCGTGGGAACCAATAGAGCGGTACACGGGGGTGCGGTTCCATCCCCTGGCTCTACCTGGTCCCATTCCTTCTGAGTATCTGTGTTCAGATCACTCATCCATGTCTGGATCCCCTTGCAATGATCAATAAAGTGGCACTAAGGGTGAAAACAAACATGACAGCAGCCGCCATGGACTTCTCTGGGCTGTGGCGGGCGCCATCACTCTTGCTGGGCCAGGAAGGGGGCAGGGAGACACATGGGCGTGCATCCGTACATCCCCTCCCCCACACTATATGGAGCAGCCCGCCTCCCCTGGCTGACAGGCGGCCATTGTGGCCAATGACAGCCGCCATGGTGCTTGGCCCCCACTGCCACCCTGGACCGTGGTAGGTAAAGCGACTATACAAACGTTACGGCACACTTTAAACCTGGTCAGGCAGCCAGCTGTTCCCTGGACCCGTGTTGGCACTTAGTCCGGGCTGTAAGTTGGGGATTTCCTCAACTCACCGCCTAGGCTAAGCCTCAGTACCACTGCCCGGGCTAACACCTGGCGGTGGTTTCTACCGTGACGGTAGCCCAGATTTCCATGCGACTCAAAGCATAGAAATGTGGGCTGTCGTCATTTCTGAAAACACCCAAAAAGAAGAAAAACACTCCTTCCTCATCTTCTCAAACACAACCTACGTGCTGAATCATGGAATGAAAGAATAAAAATGAAAACTATGGGGAGCAAAGAAAGACATGAAAAACGTCAGTGGATTAATTATTTTGAAGAAAGGCATCCAGGGCTGGAACGTGGGAATTAGACAAGGGTGATAAGTTTTAGAAACACATAGTCTTTATTCTGCTCATGTAATAAATAATGAGACCCAATCACTTACGGGGAGCTCCTTCTGCCATTTCAATAGCTGTAATTCCCAGAGACCACAGATCGCTCTACGGGAAAAGAGAGAACAATGCAGTTGGAAGCGTTTAGGGTTAAAATGCTTAAAACCGTACATTCCACGGAACAGTCATTTTTTTTTTTAAAAGAGTGATGCTCAGTCTGTTCCCTCCCATTCCCTAATGAGCCTTTACGAAACCTGCTAACAGCCAGGAGTTTTCTTTTGCCCGTGCAGTCCAGAAGAGCTGATTCAGCATCCAAACAGCCAGCTCTGAATCACAGGCCAGATTTCCCTTTTGAAACAAAAGTTCCGTAATAGAGCAGGGAACCATTTTCCACTTGGTGACACAGCAGTGATTACACTGGCATAAGGGGAGGTGAAAGGCCATGTCTGCCGATGGCACTCAGCTCTAGAGCCAAATCTCCAGCCCAGTAAGTTTTGGATGAAAACAATTGTGCCGTGGAAGTAAAATAGATGTACCTTATGTAAACTCACTTCTGTCATGTCAAAATGGCACCTCCCAATTCAAAACAGAGGATGGCCTGTCCTCTCTGGCTGTAGGGCATGAGGGTCAGTCCCCTACTAATTCCAGCCCCTGTGGCCACCTCCCCACAGGGTAGTTAGTTAAGCAGGGAACTGTCCCTTATGCCAATGTATTCCCCACCAACATTTGACTTTCTCACAAGCAGGACAGCAGGGCAGAGCTGTTGTTCTTTGAGGACAACGGGGTGGGGCCTTGGGGGGAATCAAAGGGAAGGAACTGTGAACATGGGACTGATGTAAACACTATGTGGACTGTGGTGGAAGTCAGCTAAGGAGCTGCGGAGACTTTGGACGTTTGTTCCCCCACTGATTACACACCATCGTCAATTCTACTGGATACTAACAGCCCAATTCTGATTAGAACTGAAGCAAATATTTGATGTGAATACTGTATTCGACAAATTTGCTTGGTTTGATTTGGGTCCAACAAAGTGGATACAAAGCATTATTCTTTTCTGGTTTGTTTGCCCATTTTTGGATACTCCATTTGGATTATTTTGGTCATTATTTTGTAGTTTTATGTCTGTATTAATTTATCTATGCAAATTTATATTCCACTTGGGCTCAGGTTAGGTTACAACATATGAAAAATGTATAAAAATGCCAATATTTCACGTATATAAAATATATATTTTATAGTGGAACATATTAAGAATCTCCAAACCCTACCCCAGTCTGCCAAATGGCTGACTGAATTAAAAAGTCTTGCACTCCCTCCAGAAGATCCTTAGGGTGATTTTAGAGGATACGGGCCTCCCTCTAACCACAGTCAATCCCCTGCGGTGGAGGAGAGGCCCGTAACGTCTAATGGGGTTCTCGCCAGATGTTCACCTCAGTGAACCTCTGGCAGGAATCAGATTAACCACGATCCAGGATCGGTGGAACGTAACGTGTTACCTCCGCCAGCCCGGATCGTGGCCCAGACCACGCTGTGGAATTGGGCGCAGCGGCCGGATTGGCCACAGCGCCCACCCGTCTCCCAGAAGACGGGCGGTCAGGGGAGCACGTGGAGGGGGGGGCGGCGGGGCTGTGCGGCCGCATGTCGCGCTGCACAGCCCCTCCCCGATCCCTGAGAGGAATCAGGCCGGCACGTCTAAAGGATGGACGGCCTGATTCCGGACTGGGACCCGAAACGGACCCCGGGCCGTGGTAAAAGGGAGGCCCATATCGTCTAAAATCACCCTTAGTCTCAGGCTTTGATCATTTCAGTTTGAGTTCTGGAATACCACTAAGTAGTCCTGAAATGATGGAGTGAAGTCCTAAAATAACAAAACAAAGTCCTGAACTGGCTGAACTGACAAAATAAGCAGATCATCTAAAATGAAATACCCACAATATCAGATACGCAAACATCTGTTTGGGTGTAAATATTTATTAGGATAGCTATCCAAAAAATGCAAATAATATTTGTGAATATGAAATTAGCTATTCACTTCTGCACTAATTCTGATCTCACTTGCACTGGAATTACACCATCAAATTAAGAGTCCAGTCAGATTTCTCCTTGTTACGAGATGTGTGCTGCTCTTCCTTCTGTGGAGATAAACTTATTCAGACAGATAGGACTACCCAAATAACTGCGCGGGAGGTCTCCCTGGTTAATATTTAAAGGGGAAGTGCATCACTGAAACTCGGAGTACTTTGTCTTGTGTTGCATTTAAGAAGGCTGGGATCGGATATCAGGGGAAACCCTGACCCAGAGAGGTGACATGATTTCGTAGACCATGAGAGGTGAGACCCATTCACTTCACTGGAGTGAGTAAACACAGAGCCAGATTAGAGTAGAAAGTTAAACAGTTTATTTACCAGAATCCAAGAAGACCAGGGGGATGATCACAAGAACCGGGAGTTGCACAGAGCCAAGGAATGCAAAGAGACCATGTGATCCCAGGTGAGGTCTGAGCCCTGAGGGACCTGGTGGCCACTTTTATAGGGTCTTAGATAAAGGGTCTTGGTCTTGGATAAAGACCCCAAGCCCAGCCAATGAGCTGGGGACAATCATACATCACCTTGATGACTTGTCACCTACGTATGACTTGTCACACACTTCCACCCCTCCTCAGAATCAGCTCTGATTGCTTTATGATCCTTAACATGACATCAACTGATTGGCTTATGATCCATAACATGACATCAACTTTCAGGCTCCAGAGAGACTGAAGAAGAGCTGTTTATCAGGCTTTTTTCAGGGAAAGCCAAGGTTACAAGAAACTTGTTTTTCTGAAGTTTCTATTTCTAGAAACTGTCAGCAGTTTTCTGTCTCTGGCCTACACAGGCCTGAAACGCCCGAACCAAAGTTATCGATCCCTGATCTACTCATGGCTCAATGGCTCAATTCTTACATCTTGCAACGCAGGAGACAAAATAGAGCCTTGCAGACAACTCTCTGCAGTGGCTGGAAGCAAGAAGAGTGATCCAACAGCAGCGCAGTGTGAAATATAAACTTACAATGACAACTCCATCACAACATAAACCAAGCCATTCCACATACTCGATAAAAACTAGAAAGCAGTTTAGCATTGGATACTGTGGGCCAATGGACCTTTGCTTCCAATGGGAATTTGCAACGGTACAGAATTAGGCTTTTGAGTCACTAAAACAACAACAAAGCAAGGAAAGGGGTCCTTGCTGGGATGACTCGGGCTTTGAACTCTCGCACCAGGTTCCTGGTGTGCGGTGCCACTGCTTCATCTTGTCTCCCAAGGGGCCTCTCTGTACTGACCAGGCCACACACCCCAGGTGTCAATTTCTTGCCCTGACCACACCTCCTTGCTTTCTGATTGGCTGGTATCATCAGAAAGCTGGGTGGATCATCTGTTCACTTCCTGTGTCCTCCTTGTCCTGACTCCTTGCCTTGAAATCTTGCCGCGACTCTGTGCCTTGCCCCTTCTTCTGAATCCCAAGCTTGCTCTCCAATCCTGCTCTGCCCCTCTTCTGCACCTGAACGTGATTCCTGATCTAACCCCTTTTGGGACCCTGATCCTGACCCCACTCTGTCCTGGCTCTCCTTGACCTTGCTCTGGCTCTTACTTATCCCCTAGACTCTGCTGTACTTGACAGCAAGTCTTTTCAGATGTCTTTCGGTGCTAAAGTTCAGGCTCTGGCAATGGCAATGGTGGGTCAAGTGAACAAGCTATAGGGGCTGGTGATTGGGTGTCTGGCTGGGCTGATGACAGAGCAAGGGCTGTGGTTTTGTAGTGCGCATGGTCTTGATGCTGGTCAGTAAGTCTCCACACTGGTCCTTAGCAAAAAAAAAAAAGGACCACTTCTTGTTTTACACTCACCACACCAACAGTGTCATTGACCGGATCAGCATTTTGGAAATCCCCGCATGAACGCTTTTAGACTACAGTCTGCAGAATTTGTTGGGAGCCAGGGATTAGACCTAGCACAAAGGGGACTTGCCAAATTCATGGACCAAATGTTGAGATTTGTTCCATTGTTGAACATTCAAATTTGGATTTTCACCCACATAAATATCTGCATGAATTTCAACTTTCCGAAGTCTTAAGGAGAGGTGGAGAAGGGAAGACATTATTACAGTTTTCAAATGTGTTTAAAAAATGCTGTGAACAAAATAGTGCCCAGTTGTTCTCGTTGGCCATGGAGGAGAGGACTAGGAGCAAATGGCTTAAATTAAAAGAGAGAAGATTTAGACTAAACATTAGGAAAATGTCTAACTACCAGGGGTGCAGCCACATGAGACAGGCAGGGAAGGCTACCACGTCTTGAGTAGCCTTACCCCTCCCTGAGCAGCTGGGCCACATAATGCAGTGGCTTGGGTGCCCAGTACCTGCCAGATATTCCCCCCGCCCAGGGCAGCAGCTAGCTGCAACGCGATGCATCCTTGGAATTTTTCCGAGGATGTGTCGCAGAGCAGTCTTGCCCCCAACTTGGACAATGCTGACCAAGGCAGGGCAACTCATATGCTTGCTCCATTGCAAGGCCTTGAGTGGCAGGTGCTGTTGCCCATCACGTGTGGCCACGTCACCACTGGGGGTGGGATCTCAGTTGGGCTGGGGGAGGGAGGCAGGGGTGGGCTGGGCTGGGCACCCGCTCACGTAACTGGTGCTGTGGTCCACCTCAACCGTAGCAGCAGCTCCGGCAGTGGCCGGCCTGTCCGGCTTCCCCGTGACCGGCTTCCCGCATCGGCCTCACAGTGAGGCGGCTGCGCTTGCATGCCATGGGGCCGTGTGGGGATTGGGCCCTCGCAGCTCATGTGGCTGCACCCCAGGACATCGGAGCAAGCTGCCTAGAGAGGGTGTGGAATCTCCTTACCTGGAGGTTTTCAGTTAAAGACCAGACCGGTATCTGTTGGGCGTGTTTTCAAGGTAGGGTATCCTACCTCTGGGCAGAGGGTTGGATTAGATGATTTGTGTGGCTCTCTACAGTTCTCAGTTTCTAAGATTTTATGACAGTCAGTGGAATAATTTGCCAAGGAAGACTGTGGAGACCCCATCACTAGAGGACTTTATACACAGACAGTAAAAACAGAAGCAAAGGCGGTTTGGCTGCAGCCCGACCTGGGCTGGTTCAAGAAACTGCAGCAGACAGTTCGGACTGGGTTGGGGCACCAAACCGCTATTCCCCTGGTAGGGGTGCCATGGAGCATGACAAACATGCAGCCGACTGCCCCTGCCCCCACGCTACACTTAGCGCCACTCACCCCCCACCCTCCCACACACACACAGCAGGCAGCCATGGTTTGCCAATGACGGCTAGCCATGGGAGCTGGCCATGGGAGACCCGACCAAACAGACATGATAACCCACTTTGGCCCGGTCGAGCAGGCCTTATGCCCGGGCTGCAACTCTGGGGGTTTCCTGATGTCAGAGCCCAGGTTAGCCACCAACACGGCCTGGGGCAACCCCGCACGGCCTGCACAGACAACCTGTGGCCTGAGGTCCAAGCCACAGCATGACGAAGTGGGCTGCTACCACATTTGTTTTTACCCAGAGACATCTCTTGGGAATAGTGCAGGTATAGTGGATCCTTGGGATTCCTTCCAGCACTAAAGCTGTTAACTGGACAGCGTACGTGAGAAATCCACCAAAGCAACACAGGGACTGGATGATAAACTATCCCTCTGAGAACGTTGTTCAGAAAACATTCTACAAGGTCATTGTAAGCATGACCACCGGGCTGCAAATAATCCAGAAGCTGAGAAAGGGAACTGCTGGCCTCGTTAGAGCAGAAACCTCAGACGACAATAAGGGGGGGCGTCCAACCAGACATGATCCCGATTGCCATTGTTTTGTATCCAAACGGCAGCTCAAGGAGAGGGAGGGCCTCCAAGGAATAACAAACGCTGCATCCTTTGTTTCTTCCAGGAGGATGTTTGGGCTGCGAACGTAGAGTGGAATAAAGGAGTTTCTCACCAGAAGAATATGGGCATAAGGAGGGAATCCCAAATGAACTCCTCACCCCTATTAATCGCTAATTTATGTTTCTTCTGATACCGTCTCATCCTTCAGGAACTCCCTCCTCCCTACTAACCTAAGCACGTGCGCCTGCAGCTTTTGAGTTTTCTGAGTGTTTCCCCAGCTCTCCCTCCATTCCCCTCCCTTTGTCGTCACTCCCTCGGTCCAGTCTAGATTGTAAGCTCCTTCGTGCAGGGGCCTCTCTCTCTAATTACAACAATTCACATTGCTGGCCATTGTTTTGCCCAAAGCAAAACTGCTTCCTCCTTCAAAAGGTGAGAAATCGGACATATTTTTGATAATTACAAATTGGTTCATAGCCTTCATTTTGACGCCACCGGTCTCTCTCTTCAGCTATCTTGAAACAGCTTGAATTGTTCTCAGATTCTGTTCTATTCTACTACATTCAATGGTCTTTGTCGTGTCTTCCAATTGGGCATTAAGCGCCACGATTAATCGCTGTCACGTGTATGGTTCATTTTTCTCTTGTTTAGCAGTGCTGGCTTTTTGTTTACAGATTATTTTTCTGGATGGAGTGGGGAGTGGAGGAAGCAGAGGTGTCGTAAGGGACTGTATCACCAAAGGCAATTCAGAAAGAACCAGCCTTGAACTTAGAGGAGGAGGTGATGAGAATGGTTTGTGATAATTCTTAGTCCATCTGGTCGTTTGACCCATATGTGTCGGCCTGGTGGCTGAAAAGCCTCCTGCACAGACGAGTTTTACCTTTATTGCAGACCAGGAGTGGAGAATCCTTCCCCTCCCATGGGCCACTTTCAAAATTAGTATAAGCTTCATGGGTCGGATAGCAGCTGGGAGTGTGGGTGCAATACAGGCTTTACTCAGGATGGGGGAAGGAAGAGGAGGGTCCGGATCATGAATCTATGCTACGGATCCATCCTCTTTGTCTGCATGCCCTCATCTCCACTCATGACCTCACCCTTTCCATGCTTGCCAGCAAGGAATGAATCCATAGGGCCAAGGAACCCATAGGTTCCCATCCAGGAACTGAAAATGGGGCAAATAATAAATGGTCACAAGCTGGATTTTTACCCCGGGCCAGATGCTCTCAGTCTCTCCTATAGACAATTCCAGATACACCTATATTAACATTTCACTTTTGTACATCAACAGCCTACACTGAAAACAAATTCATACCAGAACGCTTCTTTCTCCAAAACCACAAATTAAAAATACAGCTGTTTGTGCTGCTATTTATTATTGTGGTTTCCAGCCTGCTTTCAATTCCTGCAGTCAAATGTTTGAAGAGGATGCCAATAGCCAGAAGCCACTCATCACTTTGCTACTCGAGTCCAAAATCCTAACCATACTCACCCTGTAATCGTAAGTGGAGTCGGGGTTCTCATCACAAGCTATGACCTCGGGAGCCATCCAATAGGGGGTCCCGATGAACGTGTTTCGTCTCCCAATGGTCCTGTCCAGTTGAGCACTCACCCCAAAATCCACTGCAAAGCCAAGCATGAGAGTAATGCAGAATTCATCTGGCAAAATGATACGTTATTGCCCCTGTTTGCAATGAATATCACAGGGCTACAATGGATCAGAGATCTGAGCTCCGTTACTGCAGCGTTCGCAAAAGATCTTCCCCAGAGTTGGTGGGAAATAGCCATCTTCTGATATGCAACAATACCATTCATTATTATTATTATTAGCATTTATATAGCGCCAGCGATGTACCTGGCGCTTTACAGAAAATAAGATAGACACGGTTTATAAGGTGAATTCAAGGGGAACTAAGGCCACACAATCTACAATTTCAAAGTGGTTAACAGATTGCATCACGGAGGCTTTTAAGGCAATGAATTTGCGGCTCATTATTAGTAGTTAATAATCCCTCCCATAAAGGACACATTGCTTTGGGAATTCCCCAGTGTCCTGAATGACAACAATTCGATGTCAAGTTTGGCAGGAAGGTTCCATGGGTAGGAAATCTGTTCCCTCTGTACATAATATAAACCAATGAAGGGGAAGCCAGATCTCCAGTGCATGTGATCCACTTGGCTCCAGGCGTCATCCTCAAATGACCCACCAGAACCTTTCCCACCAGCTCCGCCTGCTGGCCCCCAGCTTGAGGACACCTCAGTCTTAGGAGAGGAGAGAATTCCCCTTTGGAGGGCACCTTCCCTCTCCGAGTCCCTCTCCTCCCAAGAGACACTTCCTGGGGTACTGGTGCCACTCTTCTCCCCGGAGGCAATCTCTGTGGGACCGTTCCCCTCCTCATACCGTGACCTACTGGACTCTAGCTTGGGATCCACCAGTGGATCGTGATCTACCTCTTGGCCACCCTGAGTACCTCATCCCTCATGACCCTCTGAGGCCAGCTGGGAGCACCCTCTTGCAACTACTATCTGCCCGTCAAGTTTCCACAGCAAAGGCACGCAGAGGAGTGTTCTCGGTAGCTGCCCCTCAGTTATGGAACTCCCTTGGAGATTTGTCTAAGGGCGCTTTTAGACGAGCCCGCTCACAAGCGGGATCATTCAGTGCCGGCATCGGGCACCCGCCTTCCTCGCTACGCCATGTCTGATGTTCAGAAGAGCATCAGACACGGCGTGGAGTGTTTGTGCGCATGCGCGCCCTTCTGCGCGTGCGCACTTGGGCAAAGAACCCGGAAGTGCGGCGTGAAGCCGGCACAGCGGCGATCCCCCTTGAAGGGAGCAGGATCACCGGGCCGTCTTCACGGGGCGTTCGAGCGCGGCGGGGATTTAGACGAGCGGCAACAATGGCGGCTGATAAAGGGCTCAGCCGCCATATGCGTCTTGTCTAAAACCACCCTAAGCTCAAGCCTGCTCATCTTCTGGAAGCATTGTAAGACCTTCCTGTTGGCCAGGCACTTGGCAGGCAGGGACAGGGTTTGATGGGGTTGGGTTAAGGGAGTTGTTTTTTTAGTTTTTTTTTAAAGGGGATATTTATTTATATGTTTTTACGTGTTTGTCAATAGTGCAGGTGATGATCTTTTAAGGTATCTTTCAGCCCTGCAGTTCTATGATTGTACAAAGGCTTCTTCTAGCCTAGAAAAGGGCAGGCTGGACATTTAAATAAATAAATAAAGTTTGGATTTAATCCTGCATTAGAAGTGGCTGAAGATTTTCAAGCGGCATCTGGTCTAAAAGCAAAACATCTGGGTAACTGCCCGGCTGTGATGGAGATGCTTCTAGTTACGCCACAAGTTATTACAATTGGAAAGGTCCAGCTGATCACTGGAGAAATGGGTTACTCTGCTCTAAGCTGTTTCACAGACATTTTAAGCTGGATTGCGATCTCAGCATGGCTTGGAGAAGGAGGTTGTTTTATGAAGCTGCTAAAGGCATAAGAAAAAGAATACGTTAGCAATGTTTGCCCTCAGTGACAGGCAAGCGCTCATGACCTTCTCATTAAAATTTTGCACTCGCACTTGAAAATGCCATTGTTCAACGGGTAAATCACGTGACCTACCACAGTCAATGATAATTAGATGTCTGAATTAAAATGAAAATAAAATTTAAAAAGCACCAGTACCACAGTACGCTCATTTAATCTATTAGGGGATGGAGCCCTTAAGATAACTGTTGAGTGGGGGGTTTTCAGTCGCTTGGGAGCACAAACCCTGTCCAACTTCACAGAGGTTTCTAAGTCTTAAATCGCAGAGGAGGAACAAAAATAGTTCATGCATTGCTCCTAAGATATCCATCCAGAGCTCAACTAGCATGAGCAGCAGCGAGAGCAAAAAATAGATCCGGTGCAATCAAAATCCAATGACTCCGATAACGACAATTGGCTTACGAGCAAACTGGGATGGATGAATCAAGGATTTCAATTAGCCCATTAGTTAGCCCAGGAAATAAGATAGCGAATGTAAAAATTGTCTCTGCTTCTCTACTAACCTACAGCATCAAAGAGCAGAATGTCTTGTTTAATTCCTAGTCATGGAAACTATTACACACAGCTTAACCGCAGGCACCGAGGCCAAACGCGGCCTATGCCGGATATTTTTTTTATATGACCCCTCCCCAGTTCCTGGATCTGACTCCGAATCCATTTCCTACTCAAGCACCAAACGTGTGAGCGGAGGGGAAGGGAGCAGAGAGGAGGGCATGCGCTCAAAGACAGGGGATGGATCCATGATCAGGCCTTTCTTTTCCCCCTGAGCGTTCCCACCCTCGGCTTCTATGGGGTCCTCAGAGCTCGGACTCATTTTCAAAGTGGCCCCTGGGAGGGAGAAGATTCCCCACCCCCAATCTAGTACATTTGACTGATATCTAATCTTTCACATGGAAGTATGAGATGGAGACAAAATAGTTCAGATGGTCTCTTTTATTGGACCAATACGATGAGTATAAGTATGAGAGTTCTGTTGGTGAAGGTGTGAAAATTCGGGGGCCACACAGGACCCTTCCTCGGCATGTAACAAGGCAAGATTATAGACGGGGACCCTGGTTCACTGTGTTTTCTCCATTGGCAGCAATGGGGGAAATGCAGTAATCAAAGGTCCCTGATTTACAGACTAAGCGAATGCAGGACAGGTCTGTCTGTCTGCCTGTCTAAAGACAATGACTTTGGAAGGGGCTGCTAGGATAAACATACTGGAATGGGGGAGCTGTTGGGGAGGGCAAGCACAGAATTTCAGACATTTAAAAACAATAAGGTTAAAAAAATCAATAGTGGTGTTAAAAACCAAGAATCAATTAACAGTAAATGCATGTAAATCAATGTTAAATCTATGGCCCTTCTTAAATGGGCCGCGGCTGGGGGGAGGTTAGTGGGCGCGCTGCTGTAGGGATGGTGCGGATGGGGGTGTGTGCACACTGATCCCCCCCGCGTTTCTACGCATGGTCTCGCACGGAGCAACCTGTGTTGTAGCCGATTGCTCCGTGCATGGAGTGTGTGTGTGTCGGGATGTGTGGGTCGCAGGAGTGTGCACCCCCCACACCTACGCAAGATGCTCCCCTGTGTGGATGATGGGGTGTCCATGCGTGGGAGCATCTCGTGTAAAAAGAGCCAATGTTTTCAAATCTCGTTTTTAAATGTCTGAAATCTATTTTTTTCTCCGTAACAGCTCCCTTCTTACTTATCTTTTCCTAACAGCCCCCCTCCCCGTCGTTGACTTTTTAAATATACACCTGCCCTGAAATTGGTTAATCTATAATTCTGCGACGTTATATACCTGAGGAAGGACCCTGCATGGCCTGAAATCTAGCATACTCTCGCAGACAGAAGTTGGTCCAATCAAAGAGGTCATCTGAGCTACTTTATCTCCATCTCTTGCATTTGGGACCAACACGACAACCGCACCCGCTCTCTCTCAACATGGAAGTATGGTGCAATAGTTTCTTTAATCTTACTTAATAATGGGGTCCTATCTACTGGACAAGCCTGTTAGTCATGGAGCTGGTTAGAGAGCAACTAGCCTTTTTGGATTCTGGAGTTTTAGAAGGGAAATATGATTATATTTTATATACAATAATTAGGGGTGCATTTCCCTGCTTGGACATGGGCCCCACCGTAGCGATCAGCTGGAACAGCGGCGCAATGCTTACGGCAGGGTGGGTCCGAGTTGGAGGACGCAGGAGGGAGGTGTGACTCCGGGGTCAAAAGGAGAAGGGAACCGGAAGAGAGGGGGAGGAAGGGCCGGAACAGCTAGAGGCCGCGAGGGCATTAGGAACCCCAAGGAGTCTGGAGATGTGGAGGCCCCGAGTTGAGGCCAGGGACGGGCGAGCCCTACAGCAGTGGCAACAGAGCCTGGACGGCGGACGGAGAGCGGCTCAGCCCGCAGGTCCTAGGCGGAAGAGCCTCCCATAGGAGGCAGCTGGGGGACCTTATACACTCCAAAACAGGGAAGTGCCCTCGGCATTGTGGGACTTCAGGGTATTGGGGAGGGGGAAACCCCTTGGCCCCACGTGGCGCAACGTGGGTTAGGGCTTTGGACACACTCCGTGAGGGCGGTAACCGGGGAATGGTTAGGGGTACGTACAGGCGGGGGCCCGCGGCTGGGTTGTCACCAGGGAGATGGAGGGTCTCTTCCTCATCTCCTAGACGCCCACCGGAGAGTAAAGGGTCCAAGCGCCCCACCAGAGTCCCCTTGGGGGACTCAGGGGGTACATCCTAGGGCCCCACTCACAGGCCCCAAGGAGAGTGTGCCTGAGGGGTGGAGCCATGCAGGAGGGGGTGGGGCCACTAGAGCTCCCACATTTTATCTTTACCTGGGCTCGTTTCAAGGTGTTCGTTCTTACCTATAAAGCCCTAAACGGTCTGGGCCCAGCCTATCTGTGGGACTGTCTCACTCCCTGGGTCCTGGATCAACCCCTGCGGTCAGCTGGGGGTGCCCTGTTGGAGGTCCCCCTGGTGTGACGGGGGCCACGTTGGAGGGGGCGTTCTCAGTGGATGCCCCGTGGCTTTGGAACTCCCTGCCGGCCGAGGCCCGTTTGTACCCGGATCTCCCCTCCATCAAGGATTTTGCCAAGTGCCAAATGCTGGGACCTATCCCTTGGTCACTTGGCACTCAGCAAAACAAGCTCGAATGCTGTGATACTCGATAAAAACCAAGGAAGACCAAGGGCTGAGTGTCAGACTTAGTTTGAATAAATCATTAAATAAATAAACTAATTGAATTTAATTAAATAATGGTGTTGGCTCTCTTGGGTATAAGTTTTCCATCTCCCAGCTTTTTTATGCATGACTGAGTTAGGTTTCTTTGGAAATGGTTTCATTTTAGTTTTGTAATTTACAGAAAAAATTCCTGACTATCTATTTCCATAAAATGCAGGCGGCACAGGAGTGCGTCTTTGTAGTTATTGTGTTTTTGATTGGAGGACGGGCGCCTTTGATGAAGTTGGCAGTCCAACAAGGTGGCAAACTTAGGGAAAAAAACAACAACAAGGCCAAGTCAATTTTAAGAAACAAGTCAAGAAAAAGCTAATGCTGCCCAGTGGAAAAAAGATGATGGGCCGAATTCTCAGCTATTGCAAGGAGCTATGCAGCTTGCCAACGGCTAAGGAGAAAAACCAGTGTTCAGAGGGAATAGTCTTTTATTTTATTTTTTAACCTTCTAACAGAGAATTACAATGAAAAAGGGAAAAAGAAAAGAAAACGCTACATTTAAAAAAAAATCACCAACTTGCTCCTTGATACCATTCCTTTAAATCGCTGCCAAATATTCCCTGTGTTGTCATTTCAAAATAATTAACTTTACAGTCACTTTCTCCTCTATAAACATTGCTTGTCCTTAAGAAGTTAAAAGTTGTCTACAGAAAGCACAAGGGGACGTACCACTGTTTCCAGCACACTTAGAAGTGGAAACAAAGTGAGCTTGGAGATATTTCTGCATGGAAACTACCGGCAAATCGCTTCTTAATGGGGACTAGAATGCCATTTTCCATGGCTGATTAGGCATCATTGCTTTACATTGGCTATTGGCTCCATTAAAAATCACCTAGAAAATCTGCAATAAAATGATGGCTTTGAACTATCTGCTCAAGAATAATTATTCTAAATTGCCCTGGGCCAAAAGGACGAGAGAAGGAGAGCGCTATATGTTCAGAATTTGGTCCTGGGCTTAGTATTCTGCTGCTGTTTGGTCTGAGCTGCTAGAAAGATGATGTATTGAACCCAAACAGTGTGGCTGTAGATTAGAGACAAGAGACAAAGTATTGAAGATGATAACCTTTACTGGGTCATGTGACAGTCTCTGCAAGTCCCTGCAGAACCAGGACGAGGGGGTGGGATACGTCCCTGCAGGGGGGCAGCCCTAAGGCAGCCAGCTGGGCTCTGGTAAGATATCAGGGGGGGGCATAGCTCAAGTGGTAAGAGCGCGTACCTTGCATGTACAAGGTCCCAGGTTCAATCCCCAGCATCTCCACCTCAGGATCCCTGGTAGCACGCCTGGGGGAGGCCTCTGCTGGGAGCTCGGAGGGGTCTCAGGTAGCACGCCAGGATGGCCTCTGCCGGAGACCCTGGAAGAGCCGAATTTGAAACCCCTGCTGCCGTGTCAGGTTGTGACAATACTGGGCTAAGATGGACCATTGGTCTGACTCAGTTAGGCAGTTTAGTTTTATGCCTCTTCAACTGGCAAGTGGCGAGTTAAACAATGGAGGTCAGCTGAGACGCTGCAGCTCTGCAAGTCGGCTGAGCCGCCGCGATGAAAACTAGAGCTGCGAAGCTCCTATGGGGGGAAACCACCAGGGAGAGACCAGAGGGGGGTTTCATTGAAGGCCTAGTGGAAGGCAGCCAGGGAGCCTACCCTGAAGCCCTGTAGCCTGCAGGGCTAGCCCTGGGAACTGACTGGCAAGGGGCCAGGACAAAGGGGAAATGGCACAGGTGGTCAGGGGTCTGCTTGAAGAGGTGCCCAGAAAACCCCTTAGTGGCAAGGGCGAAGCATTGAACGGAGAGTAGTAAACACATAGTTATGGGACAAAGGCGCTGCACTGTGTAAATAAAAAGGCACGCTGGTGAAAGAAAAGTGCTGTTTGGACTTGTAGGGAGTGGATCCTGTAGCAACGTATGCCAAGTGCAGACACATCCACTTGCAGGTCAACTTCCCTGGGTATCAGCAGGGGGGCAAGGTGAGGAACATCTTCCCTCCCTCCATCATCCATTTGTCCCCAGCCCCCTCAGACGCCCAAGGCATTCTCACCCCCATACGGTGGGGTGGGGGGTGAGGCATGGGGGGGGGTGAGACTCCCCTGTGGTCCGGTTCATGGGGAGGGGGCGGGTGGGGCAGGAAGGGGTGGAACAAAGGGACTGTCCTGTTCCTTTCTCTTGTGATGATGCCGCCGTTAGGTGCGTTAAGATGCACCGAAAGAGGCGTGGTTACGCCCAAAGGAGGAGGGGCAATGGGATTGTCCCATCCCAATCTGACCTGGCCACACCCCCATTCAGAGCTTGGTGGCATCATGACACGGGGACGGGGCCTCCCTGCCTAAAGAGCCCACCCATGTGACAAACGTTTTGATGCTGCCCATGACTATTTCTATTCGTGTGAGGATGGGTGCAAACCCAGTGAATCTGAAAAGTCTTATAGATGCCAGCAGAAGTTGGTCTGATAAAAGACAGCATCTTAATTACTCTCTCTCTCTCTCTCTGATTCTTTGGATCAACAACCAACCAGATGTAGGTGAAATGATTCACCTCTACAAAGCCTATTTTTACAGGAGTGGGGAACTTCAGGCTTGGGGCTCTACAAATAGGCTCTACAAAGCCTATTTTTACAGGAGTGGGGAACTTCAGGCTTGGGGGTCAAATGCGGCCTGCAACTAGATTTTCTTCGGCCCCTTTCTAGTTCCTGAATCTGGATCCAGTCCCTACACCCCATCCGCCAGGGACAGAAAGACTGAGTTCAGGGGAAGGGAGCAGAGATGAAGGCATGTTCAAAAGGAGAGGGGACAGATCCATGGCATAGGCCGCTTTTAGACGAGACAAATTTGCGCATGATTGGTGAAAAATGCACGTGTTTTAATGCTTGTTTAAACAACTAAACCATTTTAAATGCGCATTTGCCATGATCGTGTAAAAGCCAAAACCATTTTGAATGTGGTTTTTAAACAATGCGCATTTTTAAAAACCGGTTTTGCCATCCCCCAATCATCTAAGGGGCTCAAAACCGGTTTTAAAAAATGTGCATTACTTAAAAACCACATTCAAAATGGTTTTGGCTTTTGCACGATTATGGCAAATGCGCATTTAAAACGGTTTAAGTGTTTAAACGAGCATGAAAACACCCGCATTTTCCACCAATCATGCGCAAATTTGTCTCATCTAAAAACGGCCATAGATCTATAATCTGGACCCTCCTCTTCCTGAGTGCATTCCTTAAGCACTCCCACCCCAAGTTCTATGTGGACCTTGGAGCTTTTACTAATTTTCATAGTGCCCCCTGGGAGGTAAAAGGTTTTCTACCACTGGCCAATAAAGGCTGTTTCTCTATGCCATGTGGGGTTTTTTTTTGGTGGCAAGTGGTTTTTCTGTAAGTGAAATACAGTGTGCTTGAGAGTTGTAAGGAACATAAGACAAGTTTGGAATAAGGACGGATCTTGGTTAGAAACATCCTGATAAGAGATTTTCTGCTATACAGATAAAATATTTCCACTCTTGGGTTGTTAAAGTTTTAGTGATACGATTTACCAAAGAAATCGCAATAAACTCACCTAGCTTCACTTCTGCATTTTCAGTTAGGAGTACATTCTGTCCTTTAATATCTCGGTGGATAACATGATGAGAATGAAGATGTGCTAAGCCCTGAAAAAAAATTAAAATACTATATATAGTACGTTAGCCTTCCTTCCCCCTTTCCGAATCTGTTGTTTTCTTAGTTTTGAAATTCTGGCCCTATTAATTTCTTCCTTTAGACACACACAGCTCTAATGCCAGTGCTGTGCCATTGGTAACACCTCCTGAATAAGGTGTTAAGCTTGGATCGGGAGACTGGGGTCCCATCTGAGACTGCTTTCACACATTACAAAATGGGGCATTATAATAATTCAAGAAAATATCAGATATTATCATTCTGCAATTTTTTGTGATGTGTGAATGCACTATTCCACTTTTATGCTGCAAGATCTCGGGTTATTGTAAGAGCCACTCAATGTGGCTTTTACAACAACCCAAGATCTTACAGCGTAAAAGGGGAGTAACTCATTCGCACATTACAAAAATGATAATATCCGGTATTATCTCAAGTTATTATAGTAGCCCATTTTGTAATGTGTGAAAGCAGCCTTAGTCATGAACTAACAGGGTGACCTTGGGCAAGACATTCTTGGAAAAAATAAACATGCGGCTGCCATGTCCAATCCCTCATCCAGGTTGAGGCAGAAGATGGCGGCTGCCACTCACAGAACAAAAGAGCATCTGACCGAGCTGGCTGGCGAGTCCTCTCCCGCCTCCGGTAGGGTGGGGGAACAGAACAAACGCAAGGGGAAGTCCTGCTCCCGGCGTGCCCCCAGTGCCCCACTCCTGCCATGATGGGCAGCCACGGTGGCCAATGACAGGCAGCTATGGCGGCTGGTCATGGTAGCCCCCGATCCCTGGTGGGGATAGTGCCGAAAACAGATGTGCTGGCCCACATTAGCCCACGTGGGTGGCCCTCCTTGGCCTGGCCTGAGGGCCTGGGATCATCAGGAGGACCCATTCCAGGTCAGCAGATGACCTGAGCTGGGGCAGTAGCAGGCCAACACGTGGCATCCCGGAAACAGACGTCCTGGTGAGTCCCCGGTCTAGATGGGCCATACCAGGCCAGCGTCACATTTATTGTCAACCTCAGTCCTCCATCTGTAAAATGGGACTAATAGTCTATCAACCTCAATCCCCCGTCTGTAAGATAGGACTAATGGCCTATCTCACATGGTTGCTGTGAAGGTGAACTAGATAAAGATTGTAACGCACTTTGACCTATGACACTGCTGTACAAATGATAAATAACAGTAATAATTTGGCCTCAAAGAAGGCCACTGCAAATTCATAATAACCAGGGAGCCGTGTTGACTGCGTTGCTGCAATTTGCAGTGATTTTTGCAGAATCAGCCAATCCTCGCAGTGCCAGGCTGAAATTGCAGTGACGCTGCAGTGAGGGCTGACTGCAGGATCTTTAAATCCTGGCTCAGGCATAAACTTGTCGCCTGACCCCAAACTAAAACTGCAGCTGCAGCTGCCGTCTGTCCGGGAGGTGGGACCACGACCCGAGGGTAAATAGGCCCCTGGGAGATGAACTGTGGGTGGGTGGGGTCTGAAGGCCCTATGTTTGGGTGAGGGAGGGCTGGGGTTTTAATATGAGGTGGGAATTCTGGGGTTCTGAAATTCCAGAGGATATGAGTCGTGTTTGATTAGAAAAGTTGTGATTCTATGTCAAACCTGTTGCAAATTTGCTTCCCAGCATGCAGAGTTATGCAAATCAAGTGAATTATGCAAATATTCATGCTCACGGTGAATTTGCAGAATTTGCCTTCACTGGTTGCAGAATTTAAGATTTTTTGGTGCAGTGAACTCGGGTCCCTAATGCAGAAGAGGAAATTAATGGCTGCACAGTAAAGGATTTGATTTATTATACATCCACTTCATACTATCAGAACCAGGCTCTAAATAAAAAAAAATATTCAGAAACCTACATGGCAATTTGGCTTATAGCTATGGTACAACAGCAAATTTGCTCTTGCTTTGAATGGTCATTAGAGAGACTCACCCTGAGGACTTCTCTGCAGATGTATGCAATCCAGTCTTCCTTGAAACAGTTTCCTTTTGTCTTCTTCACTAAGTCTGTCACCGAGCCGGCTCCACAATATTCCATTACCAACTGTGGGGAGGCAAACCCAGAATTCTCTCTTAAACGTGGCCCAGGAGAGACTACACTTTACATGAAACATGAATGTTCCTGTTTGTTGCAGTAAGGCCTAACTATTACACGAACTCTCCTATTGGTGGTTTATGGTAGTTGGCATTACCATTGTACTCTCCTATTGGTGGTTTATGGTAGTGGGCTTACCATTGGACTCTCCTATTGGTGGTTTATGGTAGTGGGCTTACCATTGGACTCCTAAAGAAAGTAGCTGCCAGAAAAGTTTCCATTGATTTTTTTGTTACTGGAATATTGTTGTCTTTTATATGAAAATTCTGAACAAAATTCTCTTTTAGAGACTTTATATTTTTAATGAATCCCTTCCCTGCCCCCCCAATTTTTCCTTTTTCAGTAGTAAATTGTGAGCGAGATGGAGTGGAAACCTAAACATTTCAGTTAAAAAGATAAATTTGCGAAAAAAATATTCTAAATCTGTTTTTCAAAAATTTTGAAAAGATACATTTTACTTCTGAATTCCTCCCTCCCCCCCTGCTTCTCCCCCAATTTATTGACCATGTATAGAACGAAAACAAGTGCCCCACTGAGGAGAGGGAGCTGTGGCATCATTAGTACGCCATTAACATATTGCTTCATTCAGAAAAGGAAAGGCTCCAACTCACAATCCATGCTGTAATACATGGGGTGGTATATTGTATGTTTAGGCCTCCACTTCATCTTGTTCACAATTTACTACTGAAAAAGGAAAAATGGGGGGGCGAGGAAGGAATTCATTAAAAATATAAAGTCTCTAAAAGAGAATTTTGTTCAGAATTGTCATATAAAAGACAACAATATTCCAGTAACAAAAAAATCATTGGAAACTTTTCTGGCAGCTACTTTCTTTAGGAGTCCAATGGTAATGCCCACTACCATAAACCACCAACAGGAGAGTCCAATGGTAATGCCCACTACCATAAACCACCAATAGGAGAGTCCAATGGTAATGCCCACTACCATAAACCACCAACAGGAGAGTCCAATGTTAATGCCCACTACCATAAACCACCAATAGGAGAGTCCAATGGTAATGCCCACTACCATAAACCACCAATAGGAGAGTCCAATGTTAATGCCCACTACCATAAACCACCAACAGGAGAGTCCAATGGTAATGCCCACTACCATAAACCACCAATAGGAGAGTCCAATTGTAAAACACAGTACCATAAACCACCACCAAGCTCCACTGGTATACATCTCCCTATCCAACCTTCAATCATGGATAGTAAATATAGGGCGTTTATAGGCATGGTGCCCAGAAGGGGAGTTCAAAGGGGGCACTCCCCTGGCTCCTGCTGACCCTGCTTCTTCTGAGCATCATGATGTAATGATGTATGGAAAAGGGGTGTGGTTTCATCAGGAAGGGCTGAGAACCCTTTTTGCCCAGCCCCCCACCCCTTTCTGATATGACCACGCTTCTTTCCCAAGCATCGTGCCATTGTGATTCATGGGAAGGGCTGTGGTCACGTCAGAAAGGAGTGGGGTAAAGCGGCTCTCCTATCCCCCACCCTTCCATGAACATAATTCTGCCTGTAGGAGACTTTTTCACGTACAGAGTGTTTCACCAATCAAAACTGGGAGAGACAATGGGTGTTTATAAATGAAACAAATATCCCACTGGAGTTCGTATTCAGTCCGTGCAGCCCCCACTTTCCCACCACTCACATGTTTTAGTGTGTAGAGCTAAAGTTATTATTAGTCGTTTATAACTAACGGCTATAGTTAGTTCCCACATTTCATATGCCCCCTCTCCACATTTCATGTGCTGGTGGTCGCCACCACAGTGGTGTCACTCCACGCTTTTCCTCTCCCCATCCCTAGCTCTGATGGAAAGGGCTGTGGGTATGTAGGCTTCTTCCCTGGCCATGACCCCCCTTTTCCACTGCGCTCTCCTCTTGCAGCAGTGCTCACAAGAGGTGGTAGCCCTTCTTGCTCCCCTGCTCTCTACTCTCCTTCTTGTAGCTGTGAAGCGGCTGCAAGAGGAGAGAGTGTGCTCAGGTGGCTGAGAGTGATCAGCTGTGAAGCGGCTGCAAGAGGAGTGAGAGTGCTCAGGTGGCTGTGAGAGAGTGATCAGCTGTGAAACGGCTGCAAGAGGGGAGAGGAGAGAGCTGGGGTGCAGGAAGGACCTTCTCCTCTTGCAGCCACTTCACAGCTGATTGCTCTCTAGCAGCCATCCTAGGCATGACTCTTTGGTGCTGGTGGACCTGGATGTGGGCGAGGCTGTGGGTGATTTCAGACGAGACGGGGCGGCATTTGCCCCGTCCCGGAATCACCCAAATGATTCCCCGCCGGGATCACTCCGACACGTCCAACAGACGTGCCGGCTGATCTCGGCGGGAAATCGGGGAGGGGGTGGGGTCGCACGGTGTAACATGCGGCCGCATGGCCCTGCCCCCCCTGCCCGCCCTCTGGGGAGATGGGCGGGTGCCGCAGCCAATGTGGCCGCAGTGCCCGCCCGATTTGACCACAGCCCGGAATCCCACCAGGGATTCCGGGCTGTGGTTGCCGGCCAGACGTTACTTTTTGTTGGTTCCCGCCGTGAATCTCTTTGACCACGCTTGTGGCGATTGTCCGGCGGGGAGCCCCGAAAGCGTGGTTGAAATTGACCCTATGTGGGAATTGACCATGGTGAACATCTGGCGGCCGCCAAACAGTCGTTCAGGGTGCTTTGGCCCCATGTGGGTATTGACCGTGGTTCACTGTGATCTCGTCACGTCTGAAAATACCCTATGGGTGAACCTAATAGATGGGAGGTGGACCCATGGGCACGCATTAGCACACACTGGTGCCATGGTGGACCCAAGATGTCTTGGACGCCACCATAAGTGGGGAGTGAGTGGGGGCTATGTGGGGGGTGCAGGCAAATATCTGGCCAACACCAGATATTTGTGCTAATAGACAGGCAGGTGAACATTCACCTGGTGGGCACTAATGCGGGTTATCATCTTGTTTATTTTTACGGAATGAGTTAGACTGGGGGGCCAGGAATATCTGAGCTCCTAGTGAAGTTTTACAGGGAAAGAAGATTTGTCACTGGGAAAACTAATTAACACAATGGAGAATGAACACATACCCACAGCTGGTCATCCTGGCCTGCAGGACTCTTCTTTACGAACGCCCCATAATACGTAGCGATATTCCTGTGGTGAGAATATTTCTTTAACATGTTTATTTCCAGTTTGATTTCTTCCTCCTCATCCTGTAGCAAAAGAGAGAAGGCGACAATGTATTGAGCATTGATTGCATTGATGGCTTAAAGCAGGGGTGAGGATCCTCAGGCCCAGGGGCCAAATGCAGCCCTTGGCTAATTTTTATGGGCCTTCCTTCCAGTTCCTGGATACAGTAGCTGGATCTAGTTCCTACATCAAAATACTGAGAAAAACTGGGCTCAGGGTAAGGAAGCAGAGATGAAGCCATGCACACAAGGTCAGGGAGTGGGTCCATGGCATATGAGGTCAGGGAGTGGGTCCATGGCATATGAGGTCAGGGGGTGGGTCTATGAAAGGCTACCTGCCCTTCCATGCCCCACTGCAGTCCCAGAAATTGGCTAGGAGTGCCTCCCTGTGGGTACTGTGACCATCTGTCAGCTTTGCTCATACACCAAGGGCTAGAAGGGAGGCATTCTTGGTTCCTGCCCCGGTGCTTTGGAACTCCCTTCCCCCCCGGAAGTTCGTTTGAGTCCAGGCCTGAGTGTCTTCTGGGAGCGGTGTAAGATTTGTTTATTTGAAAAGGCATTCAGCAGGCGGGGATAGGGGACTGGGGTGCGGTGGTGGGTGATTTGGGGGGCTGGGGTGTGAGAGGCGGTTGGGTGGGGAGGTGTTATTGGATGACTTTTATGGGGGGGGGGGGTTATTAGTTTAAAATGCTTTTATGTATTGTAAATTGCCCTGAACCTCTGGAAAGGGAAGCATATAAATTCAAATAAATAAATATATCTATGATCTGGACCCTTTTCTTCCTGAGTGCACCTGTTAAGAGTCCCTGCCCCCTAACATAGCCCTTGGAGCTTGTACTAGTTTTCAAAGTGGTCCCTGGAAGGGAAAAGCTTCCCCAATCCAAGGCGTACATAATCCTGAAATCAAGAACCAACCCCTCACACAATCACACAATCGCTAGGCCAGTCTCTTCAACGGAGAAATAAAGGCTCGGCAAAACAAATTTGCAAAAAGCATGCTGTCATTTTTAGCCATGAGGAAACTCACCAGGCTTAAGCAAAATAAAATCATGGCAACAACACGCAACCATTATATAATGCTTTATGGTATCCATTATTGTACACTCAAGCCAGATTTTTCCAAAGTGCCTTAGTGATTGTCAAAATGTTTGAAAATCATACACTTGGGTTGAATGTTGGTTTGAGGGGCCTAAGTATCGGAGCCATTTTTAATAACGGGGCTTTTGAAAATGGGGGTGCTTTTGAAAATTGCCACGTATTTCTCTAATTCTTCCTCATGATGCAGCTGTGGAAGATATTTTTATCTCCGAGTCCATATTATTTGTGTGGAAAAACAGAGAAGGGGCCAAGGATGGATGTGTTAAGAGATGGTATGTGGTCACTAGGTCCAGGAAATATCTCTTGTCAAGTACAAATTAGGTATGGTGAATCCACTAGGTCCCTTGTAAGGACCCTTCCAGCAGAGATGGCTTTAGAATTTTCGGGGCCCAGGACCAAGATAAAATGCAGGCCGCTGGTAATCTTACCCCCTTCTCTGTGGCTCCACCCCCCTATGAGCCATCCTCTGTGAGGAGAGAGTGGGGACCTCACACCCTGCCCTGGTAAAATGGGGGGCCACTGAGGGGGCCCCCCGGAAGCAGAGAAAAGAGTGGTGCCTGAGGCAATCACCCAAGGTCATCCTGTACTAAGGCCTCCAGACTGAAGAGTCTATGGCGATATTCACAGGAGACGCTCACTATGGGGAAAACCCTTTCCCTCATATTATTTTTGAATGTGTGAAAGGGTTAGTTTGCAAGACACCCAGGATGTAGTGGGCACTAACTCGGCAAAAGTTAAGCCTGAAAGCAAGGTTTAACAATGGAGTTAAAACCATCACCTGCATTTCTGGTAATGTGTAAAGGAATTCATCCGTATTTCAGTCAGTCTTAATGGCTGCAGGAGGGGAATGGAGGTAATTTACCCCTCAGGAAATAAATTCCCCACTGCCTGCCTGGAGAGGACAATACTGTGTGTGTTTTCAGACGTTACGGGGCCAGTTGGCCCCGTACCGAAAACAACCATTTCATCCCCCGCTGGGATGACCCCGTCACGCCGTATCAGACATGCCGGGGGATCCCGGCGGGGAATCTGGAAAGGGGCGGGGCCGTGCGGCCGCAGCGTCTGGCCGAATTTGCCACGGCCCGGGATCCCGCTGGTGATCCCGGGCCGTGGCGCCCGACCAGACGTGATTTTTTTTTGGTCCCCACTGGGGATCACTTTCATCACGCTTCCCGGGAAAGTCCCCCGGGGAGCCTGGGAAGCGTGGTTGAAATTGACCCCATGTGCCGATTGAGCGTGGCGAACATCTGGCAGCCGCCAAACAGACGTTCGAGGCACAATGACCACAGGTGGGTATTCACCGTGGTTCACTGTGATCTCGTAACGTCTGAAATCACCCATTGTTGGTAAGAAAAACAAGCAAACAAAAACAGCATAATAATGGGATACCTATTCACAGGAGAGAACATTTAAAATGTGCCCATGTAAATTCTCTCAAGAAAGAATAAAGGCAGGGAAGGGTCACAGAAGAGTCTAGAGTGTATGCAGCCTATGATTTGCTCCAAGCCATGAAGTCAGTCAGAGACAAACCTGAATGAGATTTTAGGAGTTATAAGCTCCTCTAGGGCTGAAAACAGACATGACACTAACCACCCTTTAACCACCCTTGGTGGTCATGTATGTATGTTGCAGGGCTGCATAGGGCACCAATACAGCCCTGCAACATGCATAAATAACCACCAAGGGCGGTTAAAGGGTGGTTAGCGTCATGTCTGTTTTTACCCTAGGTCACTAGAACGACTTAGAATTCTCTACGTTTGTAGCATCTAGAGCTGAAACAAGTACTCTCAAATACGGTAAACTGATACCCCTTAAATTTATGGTACCCGTTAAATATGGTACCCGGATTGAACAAAAAATTTAGGTTACAAACCGGTACCAAATTTCAACTCAAATACCTAATCTGACACCATCCCTAATTCAGGTACCTGATGTTCCAAGAATGTCGACTTCTGGTCCTGATATTTGGTTTTCCTTCCCAACCTTTGGTTTTCTGTCCCAATTTACCAATCAGTAACCAGAAAAAAATCAAGAAATCAGTACGAGAAATTACCGATTTTTCGAGTATCAAGGTAGCCAGTTGGTAATCGGGTAGCCCGTCAAATACCCGACACCCAAATGAATACCTGGTGTTGAGTTCTATCATTTTCATTTATTTATGAAATAAATAAAACCCTGTTTGTTTTCGCAAATAAGGATACGAAAAAGGATGAATAAGCAAACCACCCCCTTTTCCTTTCAATTGTTTTCATTCATAAAATAAAAAATTTAAAATAAAATAATAATAAAAAACCTGCGCATGTGAAAAATGGCCACCGGCGCTGTTCCGTGCTTGCGCGCCCTTTTCCGCACAGGGGCCCTTTCCCCACAAAATGGCCGCCATTTTGTGTATGCAATGTCATTTTTAAATTTTTCAAAAAATGAAAAAATAAAATAAATTTTTTTAAAAATCACTGCTCATGCACAAAATGACCACCGAAGCATTCTGCACACGTGCACCCTTTTCCAAAAGTGTGCTGGCAGCATCTGCGCCATTTTGGAAAAGGGCCGTGCATGCGCAGAACGGCCCCAGCACCCATTTTGCAAATGTGCAGTGATTTTAAAAAAATATTATTTTTTAATTAAAAAAACCAACCAACCCCCCCCCCC
>QEPC01011901.1:10779729-10824660 GCA_003113815.1 Sphenodon punctatus | reverse complement strand
GATCTATAACTACAGATCCATCCCATCACAGATACAGATTCATCTGTAACTGCCTGTTTTCGGATAGTTGCAGATTAATCTGAAGCTGGAATGCCCATCGCTAGTAGGTAGGACCTTTCTAACAGGACACCTGTAATAATTCATAAGCGTAAAATCACAGGTTCCCTCTTTTAAATTGACTTTTTATCAGCAGCCCCTATTTTAGAAGTGGTTTTAACCACTTCTGTTACCGCTGTTACCGCGCCGTGATTTCATTCCGCCATTTCGGAATTGCCCGCACCACACCGCGACTTTTCTGCCGACATTCCGCTAATTACGCCAACATTCTGCAAATTTGGAAACTATCGAAAAAATTGCGGAACTGTCAGAAACTGTCAGAAACCCGCTGTTCCGCTATTTCGTGGCACTGGCGGAATGGCGGAAGTAGCGAAAATGGCATGTTTCCGCTATTTGTGAAGCTTATGGAAGTAGCGGAATGAAATTAGCGGAACTGCGCAAGTAGCGGAATGAAACTAGCGGAATGAAAGCCTCTTGCACGCCGTACCGCTTTTGCGGAAATGCTGTTTCCGGCAGAAATAGCTACCGCTGCGACTTTCCGCTACAGCCATAGTTTTAAGTCTCTCAGACCAGATTCTGAGCTCTTCGCTCTTGCAAACTCCCAAGCAAGGACACAGTACAGACAGCAGGATCTGTCCCCTTACTCTTTGTTAACTTGTAACAATCAGAGATAATACAGAGTTCATGGGAACTCTTCTGTGCTGTGACTTGTCTGTAAGCCACAGCTTCTAATTCCACCCATAAGCGTGGTGGTGTCGGTATATATTTTTTAAGAGGTGTTAGTCATGTTGTTCTGCTAATAACTGCAAGAGTCACACACTGGCTGATTTAACCATTTTGTGGCTGATCAGCGTCAGTCAATATGACAGCGTTGCACTTGTGTGACTAAAGCAAGGAGAACGGGTCTTAAAAGGAAGTTGCTCTGAAAACACAGTGGGGGAAGGGGCCCAGGCCGTTTTTAGATGAGATATGCCCACACAGGTCCAACCATCCCCCATGGACCCAGATGCCCGTCGGAAGGCAGCATAGGGAGTGCTCACGCACGGCGCAACCTGGGGGAAATCCAGGATGCTCCATGTGGGGGCAGGCCAAACTCTGTGTGGGTAGGGCCGCACACCCATCCCTGGTCTTTTGATTCCCCGGACACGTGTGGGCGCGCCATACAGTGCACACAAACCCGCCCCCGAGCTGTGGCCGTTTAAAAATAGTCAACGAGACTCTGCTCCTTCCTCTCCTGCTAACCACCAATGCTAAAATCTGTTCATTTCCAAATCAGTTTTTCAGGAGAATCTGTTGGCTTTCAGAGACTCCTTCAAAGCCGGTCTACGTCCCGGAAAAGTGGTAGAGTTTGGGGCGGAGGGGAGAGAGTCTCTGGGGGTAAGGACTTTACTTAGCTAGTAGCAACAGGCTGATATAGGGCTTAGCTATCATACAGGCAGGAGGGACATTTGTCCCAGGGCCCAAGCTGGGGGGGCGGAGGCACAAATCCTGTCCTGGTGCGGCACCGCCGGGCAGAGACCGAGCTGAGCGGAAGTGTCTGCAGTGCACGACACACGGGGCGGCAGCACAAGGCAGGCAGCGAACCTGCAGCCTCCAGGGCTCCGGTGGAGCAAGCGGAGAGATGCCCTGGTGTCAGAAGTGTCTCTGGAGTCAGAGCAGCAGACTCACTGGACTTACCATGTAAGTTGACAGTTTTCTGCAATAAGGACGCCAGGGGAAGGAAGGATAGGGGTGGGACTGGGGAGAGGATGGCGTGGGTGGGGGGAGGAGGAGAGTCAATTTCTTGCACATGGGCCCATTCCAACCTAGCTACGCCCCTGAGGCTGATGTTTCTGTCTTTGCACTTGTGCTCAGTTTACCAGAGGGGAGATGATGTCAATTCCCCCACACCCACCAAGCCGTGCACAACGAAATAGATAGGGAAGGGAGGATGCACGTAGACCTCCCCAAGCTAACAATAGCCACATCAAGCTAGCCCTAGTCTCCGCCCTCCCCCAAACCAGTGCTCCCCATTTAAAATTGGTAGCAGACTTCGCAGGCATTTTTGACTGCATTTTCCTATCCTTATAGGCCTGTCAAACCGGCAGAGTCTCACGGCACTTCTGTGCCAAAATAACCCGTAGGCAGAGACCCGTGTTTACGGAGTTTTCCACATTAAAAACGATGGGGAAACTGTAGTGAACACAGGCAAAGATACAAATACAAATAAACAAAAACACTAAAATCACAAACACTTGACCCCGTGCACAGCCCTAAAAATTAGTCTAAACTCTGTGGGCTGGGTAGGAGTTGGGGGTGGGGTCAGGGACGGCCTTAGAATTTGTAGGATGCAGGGTAAAGATAAAATACGGGGGCCCTGGTGGCTTTGCTGCCTGCCCCACAGCACCAACCCCTTTGGGGGCATCCTCTACATGGTCCTAAAGGTGATCATGTTTGAGGCCCCACTGATGGGGGCGGGGGGGTAGGACCCATGATAATGGGTGTCACTGCAGAGCTCCCAGAAATAGAGAAAATGGTGCAGCCCAGCATGGTTGCCCTGTGGTAAAGCCAACCCTGTGCCGGGTGCTTCAATTATATGCTCAGGATAGGGGAAATGAGAAGAGGGTCCAGATCATGGATCTGTATCATTGTTCCATCCCCTGCCTTTGCAGGCACGGCCTCATCGCCGCTCCTTTCCCCTGAGCTCACTCTTTCAGTGCTTGAGGGTAGGGGCCGGATCCAGGGACTAGATCCAGGAACTGGAGAGGAACCAAATAAAAACAGCCGTGGTCCAGATTCAGGCCACGGGCTCTGAATTCCCTCCCCCCCCCCCGCTCTAGGCTGCAAGCGTCCCATGACACATTCTTCCTCCCACTCTCTCTTGTCTTGTTGAAGCTACACTCGCTGGAGCTCCTACCACCTATTTCTTGGAAGCAGACACTCGCCGATTTCCACTGGCAGCTGGATCTGTCTGTTGTGTCTGTCTTGACTGCTAGCAACAAGGAGTCATTGCGAAGGGGAGGAGAATGCCGGCTTTGCGCACCGGCTTTGACACGTACAGCAACTTTAATGTGAATCACTGACAAGGTCATCAGCAGTCAGTGCTGGGTGTGTACAAAGGTCTCAATTCCCTGGTCCCTACAGCAAAGACATTCAACACAAGCCTGACTAGATCCCCAGATCAGGGTCTCCTGCAGTCCAGAAAGCAAACACCGTGGGACATCAACCCTCCGGGTTACCCGGTTACTTTCTTCTGGATTGTCAGCCAGCAGGGACAGGGCTGCACGGGAAAGGAGAAGGAGCAACCCCACCTCTTACAGCGGGTGTTTTTACACACACATTTCTCCTGCATGTTTGCTGTTACAGCCTGAACTTTCTGTGTGTCTAAATCACTCATCCAGATCTTAAACATTCAGCTCTTTGAACTTCTGCGTAGAATGTCTCCCAGAACTTTTGTGTGTAAAAGGTTCTCCTGGTAAACTGCTTTGCTCCAGCCAACTGTGGTCACTTGGTTTCCATGGCAGCCTGTCACATCTACAGCTGCGGCTACTTTAGGCTGCTTCAGGGCAGTGTTTGTGTGAAGAATGCATTCAGGAACTACCTCAGGGCAGTGTGTGTGGGAAAAATGCATCCGGAACTTACTTGTGGACTTGTAAACCCAGAACACTGAAACATGTGGAACTTTTAATGTGTGTCTAAAAATGTCCAGTGTCATGAGGTTATGTCACTCCCTAGGGGCAGAGCCATGTCAGACAGGGGGTGGGAAAGAAAGTCCCTATGGCCTGCACCCTCTCTGATGTGGCCGCGGGGGGTGGGATTTCGGTGGCAATTGGTCCCATTTCAGTGTGGGAATCAGGCAAATGGAAACACTGATCTTGTAAATGTATCACCAGGCTAGTAGTAGGGGTACTCCTGGCCAGCCCAGAGGAATTAGGGCTTTTCCAAAGCCCAGGGAACCTGGATCAAACCCCAAAGCTTCTAGCTGAAACCAGGGATGGGGCAATCCTACCTCACACCAAATTCTCCAGTACGCACGCATAATTCCTCTTAGCTTCCGCGGGGCCAGTGGGTATGGGCAATATTTGAAGGCAAGATGGATCTGGTCCATCATCTAGTGGGGGCAAGAAAACTGGAGGAAAAAACCCAAACCAAACCAATGTCTGTACGTTGTTGAATGAACAATCACAGGAGTCCACAGCATGATCAGAATGGCTCACGGCAGCCAAAAGGCACTGCTGGATGAAGGCAAAGTCTTACACCTGCAGATTTTACTGCTGCTGCACTCAAGAAGGTAGTAGGAATGTGCGGAAGGCACCCCGTTCGTTTTCATTTTTCTTTAACAAAAAACCCTTAGATTTCAGAGTTTTTTGTAAATGACCCGTTGGTTTTCATTTTTTTGTTTTATTTATTAAAATAAAATACTATTACTACTACTAATAATAATAAATCATGGAGTGGCTGCTGGGGTCATTCTGCACACGTGCAGTCCTTTCCCAAAATGGCGCCGGCAGCATCAGCGTCACTTTGGTAAAGGGCAGTCATTCTGCGCATGTGCCATTCATGCTGCTAGCGCCATTCATGCTGCTAGCGCCATTTTGGAAAGGGGCAAGCATGCGCAGATGATGGTCATTTTGCACATGCGTAGTGATTTTAATTTTTTTTAAAAAAAAATTAAAAAAATTAAAACCCACCCCAAACCAGTGTGCGTGTGCAAATGGGGCCGTTCCGCATAGGCGCACCCTTATCGAAAACGGCACCGCCCCAGTGGCCGTTTGGCGCGCACGCAGGGTTTTTTAATATTTAATTTTTAAAAACAAAACGAATTAAAGCAAACAACAGCCGTTTGCTCATTCATCTGGTTTTGTAAATAAAAGAAATGGATACAAATGCACACCCCTATTAGGTAGGTTCTCAATCAAAACCCATATCCTGCCTTTGAAGCTTGAGCCCATCTCTGGTAAATCCGGGTGAGTCACCAGTGTAGCCGTCCGTATCCCAAGGACTCAGCCCAAGATGCATGCCATCCTAATGAGTAGCATAAGAGCATTAAGCAGGTAGTGAGGTTGATGAAGCGAGCTACTGGATTGGCAGCCTGGAACCTAGGTGCTAATGCCAGCTCTGCCACTGATATTCAGTGTGACCTTGGGCATGCCACTTTGCCAGTCTACACTTCTTTTTTCCCTCTGTCACCCTTTGATTGTCTTCTGTCATTGCCTTTAAGCTTTTGGGGACCAAGGCTATCTCCCATTTGTTTTTGCATAAAAATAGTCTGCAATCTCCTTTGAGTCCTTTAGGCTTTAACTGAAGATGTTAATTCATTGTTTGTGCATTTGAAGTTATTTTTCTCCCTATCTTTCCTTCCTATCTCTCTGCCCTTATTTCCTGCTACCTTAGTTTCCTCCTCTGCCACCATCCTCCCCAGCCAGTCTCTTGCTCCCAAAGCTATCTTTGCCCCTTCTCCTATGCTGTGCCCTCTGCCTGGAGATATGCTCCGCTTCCTCCCTCCCAAATCCTTCCTAAAAACCTATCGTTTCTTCCAGGCTTTCCCTAGCTCCTCATCCCCACAGACTGGTGCTCCCTTCCACAGTCCTATCATTCCCCACTAATGTCAATAGGGGAAAGGTAGTAGAGACTGGGTCCTGCCTGTAACCTCTGCTGGCTAGAAGAATCTTTCGGACCTTCCTGCCTTTCATTACGGTAACAGCCAAGGAAAAAGCACAGTGGGGCAGAGAGGGAGGGAATACATCTTGGCCTAACGCTTTCCTACTGCTTTCTTTTTTAAAAAAAAAGAAAATTAAAAAATGTGAAACTTGTTTAAATGGGACGGGAATAATTACCGAGGAATGACTCATTAGTAGTTTACAAGTTTATGGCCAGCTTTTGTTAGTTAATGGGCTGAGGCAGAGTCTGGTATACTTAATGAACTAAAAACTAGCATTGAATTGCAGTAAATGATCAATTTTTCCAAGATTACACTGTTTTAAAGCAGAACAAATGATTTAGAACAGCCCTTGTGACAGCTGGGTTGGAAAAATCCATCACTCCCTGGCAGTTAATTATTAGGGATTCTGCCCCCACTCCCCCAAGGAATCCAGGACACTCTTGATGGGTTTATAATTCTGATTATGGCCTGGTCTCTTTTGTTTTAATCATGCAGTGTGAAGTATTGCGATGGAAAGCCTGGCTTGGCTGACGTGACGTTATAAAGCCTCAATGGCAGGCTTTCCCTGCTTGTTTGTTGGATTTGAGCGATGTAAATCATCAATGGCACATTCCTCCGAAGGAGCTTCTGAATGCTTTGAGGTGGTGAGAGACCCTCGGGGATCTGAGCACAGGCTGTATAGCACTTGAAGGCTGGGCCAGCCACTCCTGAGTCCTGTTTTTCACTGGCAAAGCCTGTTAGCGGACTCTGTTTTAGTGCCAAGCGGGTGAGATACTCTGCCGTCTGCGAAACTGCCCTCTACGCCGCCTGGATGCTCTCCAGAGGCACTCAGTGCTGAGGAGAGATGCACTACTATAGTTAGCATCCTCAGCTCAGAGACAACTTGCACCTCCTCTGCTGGTACCTAAACTCCATGACTTGCAGATTTGAGCGTAATAAATTTCCTCCCAAAGTTTGCAGCCAGCTCCGTGCCAAGGGCTCCCAATCCAGAACCAAGGTGGCCGATATTCAGATAAAATATCTCCTACCTCCCCAAAACACCCTTCTTCAGTGGTAATTGGATAGCAGCCATAGCTCTTTATATCCACTGTGAGAACTTGATATGAGAAAAGCTCCTTAACTTACTACCTCGCCAAGCTGAATCTCCAAAGGTCTCGGCTGACATAGCAGTGGAAATTCTGGGTTGTATCCTCCACTTGAATAAATTGGTGCAGCACCATTGATTGTAGTGGATGAACAAGCATTAGCACCAAGGATCCGACCCTAGGAGACTTTCTCTAACAAATACATTACAGCTAGTCTGTCACAACCATGTCATTAGGGGCACGAGTATCTGTTTGACTGTCCAGTACGAGATTTTTCTCTGGCCACAGACCATCGCTGCAAAGAGAAACATGGTTATTAATGCTGTGCAAGCAGCCAAAAATATTCTCCGTGGTTTAGACTCTTATTCCTAAATGGAAACTCACCCGTTCCCTTGTAATTATGCATGCCATGCTGTATTTCATCAGACAAGCTTTACTAACTTTACTATGGCCCTTGCCAGGGGAAAACCGGTCAGGTTATCAAGTCAAGCCGCTGCACACGCTACTTCAGAAGAACGGGATGTGCCAAGTTAACCATCCGAACCGTATTGACACGCCGAGTGGCAGGGATAGTGAGTCACATTAGAAATATTTGAAATAGTCATTACCAAATGGAAAGGTATTCAGAACAGATGTTGTCATATTACAAGGGTAGGCAAAGTTCCCAAACACCAAGCTCTTCATATGGCCAAAAGCCACACTTTATACATCAAATTTCTAGCCCTCATGCACGCACACGCGTTCTCACGGTTGTAACAGTCACACGCAGAATTACAGTCACACACACGCACAGCCGCAGAACCAGTCTTGTTCTCACACAGACTCTCCCTCTCGCACACCTACAGGGGGATATGCACACACACTTACACAGACAGAGGCCATTTTCACACGGGCTGCGGTGGGTGAGGGGATGGGTGGGTGAGGGGGTGCGTTCCCATAGATCCCCCCCCCCCAGTCTCCCCCCATCTCCATGCATGGAGCATTAGGCATTGGTGCCTGTTGCTCCGTGCGTGGGTGGAGCACCCCCACCCACTGCCTGCGGTGTTCTCACGAGCACCCACCTGTCCTCCCTGCACCCGCCACGACATTTTCACGGGCACCCCCTACCCACACACGTGTGCGGGGCAGGGGGTGCCCGTGTGAAAAGGGCCAGAAACAGTCATGCACACAGTCACATGCACACAAGTCACACATGCAGACACACACTCATGTGTTACACAAACATAGGGGGTCTCTCTCTCTCTCTCTCTCTCGCTCACACACACACAGGCCATTTTTAAAACGGACGTGGCTGAGGGGTGGGTCCATGGGGAATGGGTGGAGTAACCACACACTGCCCCACCCCCGTGGGTGAGTGGGGAGGGATTCAAACAGACACCAGCCAGGCAGGCAGATCACGTGAGGGTCACAGCCCCCACGAACCTGGCCCCCAGCCATCTGGCCCCACTGCAGTGAACACGGTCACGGTTCAAAGAGGCAGCCGCTACGCTGATTGGCGGAAAACCACACCCCATAACACGACGTGGCAACATGGCCGACTGAGGGCATACGAAGCCATGGCCGCCGCCGCTGCCCATACCCAAACAGAGTCTGTGCAGCAGGGGAGGAGGGCGAGGGGAAGGCGCAGAAAGGCAAGCTGCCAGAGACAGGGCACATACGAAACCACAGGGCAAGGGAAAACCAACACGGGCAGCAGCTAAATGCAAGGTGCACATGAACAATGCAAAAGGTAGATGAATCAGGCAATCAAGACACTCCGCCAGGCAGGAAGTCCAGTCCCGAACACACGCCCCACACAGCAGAGTCCAGGACAAACGCAAGCAGTTTACAGGGCCCCGTTCAAAGGGGGATTCCAGATGCAGGGGAGGGGGAAAGGATGCCCGTGCCACATACAGCAGGTCAAACACAGGCGGCTCAACGAGCAGTGACCGGGACTGGGGGTCAGAAGCAAAGACACCAGAGCATCAGGGCCCATGGGCACAGCAAGTAGGCAGAGTCAGACACACACACTGAGAGCAATAGGGCAGATGGATGGGGGTAAACATCTCGAAGCAGGGTTGCGAAGCCGGCTCGACGAGGCCGCCCAGGAAACCCCGCACTTCCCGCACATTCTGCCCATGCAGACGTACCGCGGCGATAACCTCAGGCACGCATGGGCCCATCCACCATGTAATGCGGGAGAATGGGGTGCTCGCTGGCCAAAACGGCTCCGACATCCGCACGCTTCCAAATATCCAACAGGACAGCCATCTCCACTGTATCCGGTCAGGACCCCCAGTCCGCAAAGCCAATCCTCGCACTCCCCCTCTCCTAAGCTCGGGCATGCATCAGGAGGTTGACAAAGCACGTCAGCAGAGACGGACCACCACCCACAAGGCCCCATCGATAATCCGGCAGTCCGTCAACGGTCTGAACAGCCACGCACTCTCTAGATTCCGACAGGCGCAGGAACATTCACAGTGGGCTCCAGCAGATGGAACCCCAAGTCGCTCACGCTCAGCTGACAATCAAAGCTCCCGAGGGGTGTCCTAGTGGTCACATGCTACGCAAAAGCAGGTCAAAGCTGTCATGAGAGGACTGTGGATCCCGCAACAGCATCTGGGCAGCCTCCCTCAGCCACAGGTCTCTGAGAAACAGGCTGGCACAGATGGGCCACACCTCTCCACCACCCAGACCCCACAAACGGGCACCCTAATGTCTGGATGGAGCCGACATCTCCCAGGCACAACAGACCGAATGGAATCCATGGTAGAAATGTGAGGGCAGAATCGAAAGCGAAGGCACCTCAAGCCAGATGCATTCCCTGGCCCGGGGCCACCAGATAGCATGGTTTGAGACAGTAACCCCTACATGAACACCAGGAGTCTGTTCGCACATTCTTATTCAACAGACACAACCGTAAACACATGGAGGAAGGGGAGGCACGTGGAAGGGGGGCCTTGGTTGGCATGACCTGTTCTGCTTCCATGCATGCTGTGTGTGTGTGTGTGTGTGTGTGTGTGTGTGTGTACCCATCGCTGCATGGGCACACCTGCCTGACATGGAATGGGTGTTGTTGTGTGCCTGGTGCTGTTGATCTTTGCCCATTATGGTTGTGTCCCTTGGGGGTTTGTGCATGTGGTGTGCATCCTCATACTTTCCTTGTGGTTGTATTTTAGCCTTGAGGTAATGAAGGCATGGATGGCAGTGGCCAGATCCCTATCTGGGAGAAAGTGATACAGCCTTCTCACCAGATGGGGTTGAGGAAAGGTGCTCCTGGCCACCGCCATGACCTGATGTTCCACATGAAGCTCAGGATCCAGGAACATCCCACGGCTGCGAACCTGAGTAACATGAAAACTCACCCTGACAGGGTATATATACTACAATATTTTGACCGCATGCTGTCAACAAATCGTTAATGCACCCCAAGGTCCTGATATTCTTAGCTGGTTGGTTATTCTCTGCATACCTTAAAAAGTCTATTTGTCCAGATTGAGAATTCTACTTATCCAGATCAAGAAGCAATACATCTCCATAGACCCGGAGTTGGGGAAAACAAATTCATTTCATTTGTCCAGAAATTCAAGTTGTGAAAGTTCTACTTAAGTGGATTCCCGTTTATTAGAAAGAGCTATAGGGAGAAATTAGAATAAGTGTCCTTTATCCATTGAGTAGAATATTATCAAAATCCTCTTGGCTGCCTTTTCAGTGCAAACCAACCAACCAAACTTAGTTGCAGAAGTAACTTTCATTTGTGTCAGAGAGCAAACGACTATATTGCAGTCCCCATGGAAATAAAACCCAAGAGGAACTCCACTACCAGAAGAAGCTTTTGTGTCTGAATTGGTTTCCATGCAATTCCTATTTCCTTCCATTGTCACAGTGGAAATACAGATTGTGTGCTTTGCTTCATGTTTGTCTGGGTTTGACAACAGGGCAACGGGAAGGGAAAAGGGGAAAAAATACAAATGTAAGGTATTTAGCAAACGCAGTTGAATACCCACATTTTACAACAGCGGGATCTAAAAGTCTTGGATTCTTGTTCCCACACAGACTAAGAATCAGCTAACGCCGTATATAACCAGCAAGGGATCTCTTTAAAAAAAAATGGCCTAGTTCTCACAATGGGTGTAAACAGACAGATCGGAGCTCTGAGTGTGGCCAGACCCGCTCACTTCACCTCTGGACTGGCTGGTCCGTCTGAAGGTGGCCCACCAGATGTTGAAGCGAACAGGCTGTCTCTGCTCCGGGGTAGCCCCACTGATGGCACTCCAGGATATCCCAGAGCACTGCCAGCAGAGCAGGCTGGCCACACCTGGGCCGCTGGCCTGGAGCGGAGCTGTCCTTCTGCTCGACAGAACCACACTGCAGCTCCACTCCTGGCTGGCTGGTGCCCATGCAACATCATAGAGTTGTGGGTGCCAGTCTAGAGTGTGGCCAACTGCCCGCAACTCTATGGTGTGGGGGGGGGGGTCAGACCGTGGCCAAGGAAACCCGATGGGTCTAAGGTGGACCCAGGCAGGGCTGGAAGCAGGCAGACACGGGGATGCAACCCTGGATCAGCGTCTACAAACACCCAATGAGGAAGGGAAAATTTCTAAATGTAAGTAAGTAAGTAAATTTATTAATTAATTGCGTGACCAAAGGTCATTGCAATAAAATTTCTAAATGATCCCGCTTTGGCCCAGTTCTGCTCCTGTTTAAACCAATGACCATTCTGCTATTTAATATCCCTCCTGCTGTCGATCTTCGTCAAGGCTGGCCTTAGACTTCGCGGCTCCTAAAGAGAAATGGGGTTGGGGACCCAGGTCACACAGGCCAGAGGCAAGCCCCATGATCTCCAGACGGAAATGGGGGAACCCTAGGCAGGGGGCAGGGGCAAGCCCCACAGGAAACACTTTCTCTGGAAGATTTTGACATCAGCCCCTTTGCTGCCATGGGGGCACTCCTGAGATCCCGCAACCACCACTCCAGAAGCTCGCTGGTCTCTACAGCCACCGCTGCCGCTGCTTTGGAACTTCCCTGGGTCTTGCAGCTGACCCCAGAAGCTTCCAGGACACGGGGCCTCTGAAAGTATGGGGTCCAGGGCGTAATGTCTTGTCGCCCCTGCCTAAGGATGTCCATACTCCTGAGAAGACTCTGGGAGTGCCATCAATGGTGATTAGGCTAACATGGCCACCCAGCTGACTGGGCAGGAAGGACACCAAGGGGTAGCAAGGGATAACAGAGACCACTCACTCAACTATTTCCAGCTTTCCGACCCACCTGAAAAGTCGAGTAGCTTCGTACTACGTGTAACAAAATCCTTGCGCTCCCCGGACACCCCTGAGACTTTGTCACCCCTTAACACCCCCAAAGTAATTATTCCAATGTTGCCCCTGTAGTTAGGCTGGATACCTTTCTGGGTTTCACCTGGTGACCCGAAGTTTCCAGGTTCTGGGGGAAATAACCTATTTCTCCAGGCCAGCCAGAAGTTGCACAATCAGGGCTTCTGGGAATAGCAGGATGTGACCGTGTCAGAAACGGGGCAGGCCACAGGAACTCTCCCACCCTCTTTCCAACAGGGCCTTGACCTCATGCAGTGCTGTGATGTTACAACGCTCCACAAGGGAAGGGTAATGTCAGAAAGGGCCATGGCGGATTTTTTGCCCCCGCCCCGGCCTTCCAACATGGTCTCACCGTAACAAAGCATCACAATGTGTGGTTTTAGATGGACATGGAGCCTGGCTGCCCCCAGAGCTGCTCTAGGGGTGCACCCCCACTTCGGTCCACTCCCAGCTCTCAACCAGTCTGCACAGTGCCCCCCCCCACAGCACAGAGTTGCAGGCTCGCCCAACACTCTAGGCTGGCACCACCAACTCTATAGTGCTAAATGGGACAAGGAGCGGCCGGGTATGGGGCTGCAGTGTGGGCCCGCCCACCACACCGACAACAGCTCCACGTTCTGCCATTGTCTGCCGCCTGCTCCACTTTGAACATCTTGCGGGCTGCTTTCCACTGACAGGCCAATCCAGGGGCGAAGTAAGCTGGCACGAGCAGAAGTGGAGCTGCCATCCATCTGTTTACACCCAGTGTCACAACACTCCAGAAGAGGTGAGGTTACCTCGGAAAGGGGCACGATGGCCCCTTTGTCCCGCTCTCCGATGCGGCAACCCCCTGCTCTACCCCCAAACCTCGATTCTCTGGGTTAGTCATACTGGCTGAACCTGAAAAACTGAGGCTTCCTTCAGAGTCTACAGACTCTGAATCAAAATCAGGAGGTGGCAACCCTAGTTTGATCGCTGCATCAGTTTTCGTTCACCTCTCACCGTCCAGGTGTTTACTAAGAGCAATTTGGAAAGTACCCTACTCCCCTCGCCTGTGACTGTCAGGTTGTTCCATGCATATAGCTGCTCCCAATGCATGGGAGCTCCCTGGTGGAATAGGCACTGTTCAGCTGCTGCATTCGACTTGGAAGAACCAAGTTGCTAATGGGACAGCGAATTATGAGAAAGGAAAATTTATTTCACTTTGGATTTCTGGCCTAATTTCTCTAAGTGGGACAAGGAATCCACTGGCAGAACAGCCACCAGTGATTAGGTCCGAAGTGCCATACATTGTAAATCCTGAATGGAAACTTTGGGGTGCTCCTTTGAAGACCAATGTGGAACTGGAGCCCTTTGTGGCTAATTGGGGTAAATACCAAGTGTCAATGAATTCTGCTACGAACAGCAAGGCGAGAGCAAGTGTTCCTGTACCAATAGGAAATACCTACTTTTTGGGAGCACTTGCGACTGTTCGTTGGTATTCCTTCATTATTCATTGATTCTGCGCTTCTGCTATTGAGATCAGCACCTGTGATTTCATGGCATTGCCATCATTTTCCATCAATTTCTGGTATTTTTGTCATTTTTTGTTTATTTTTGAAATTTTGGTCCATTTCTGGAATTCCCCAGTGTTTTCCGTCAATGTGTGGCACTTTCTGCCAATTTACAGCGCCTTTAAGTGCCATGAATTGGCACAATTTAAGGCAGGCGGCAAGGCTAGGCTAGGCGAGATGGTGCAGGCAAGCTACGCGAGGTGCCGTAAAAAGCGAAAAACAGTGAAAAGCTGGTCATTTTTCTTGTCGCAAATGAAGGCGATGACCTGTTCTCAGCAGAAATAGCATTCGCTGCGATTGCTTATTTAATTTCAGGCCCACTGAAAGGGTGAGCTCAGGGGGTAGGGTGGAGATGAGGGCATGGACTCAAGGATAGGGAATGGATTGAGGACACGGATCCATGATCTCCCCTTCCCTGCCCCCCATCTTAAGCACCCCCGCCCCCAACTCCTATGAGGCCCATGGAGCTTGTACTAATTTTCAAAATGGCCTGTGAGAAGGAAAAGGTTCGTCACCCCTTTCTTAAATAGATGAGGCTTCTGTGGCGTTCACAAGGAAACCAATGGAGTTCTTCAGTACCTGACAGTACTGAGCTCATGGGCCAGATCCAGGAACTGAATCTCTAGCTGGGTGGGGGACAGTGAGGTCCCCAGTCAGCAGCTCTCAGAGGGTTAAAAGTCTAAGGATGAACCCCCGCCCCCGGTAGAAGGAGAAATTTCAACGGCAGACTGTTGATTCTTCTTCCTCACATTTTAATTGGGACATAACCTCCCCCCTCCCCCATTTCAGTATTTACATAAATAACGGTTTAAACAGCCTTGCCATTCATTTGTCATGCCTCTTAACATCTGTTGAAACATACTGTTGGATTTCCAATCTCAGACGTGCAATTATACACAGATACTGCTATCTTTCCCGTGCCAAAAAAGCAGCGATTGCCCAAACACTGGAGGCTTTATTCACCCTAAAGATTTTCCTGGCTCGGTGCTTGCCAGTGGCGGACAGTTTGCAGGCTTCCATGAGTCAGCAGAACTGCTGGTAGGTTGCTGCCTGGAAGGACCGAGAGTGGGGGAAAGGTACGGGGACCGCTTACACCGAACATAAGAGGTACCAGGGGCTCAGGCCTCAAAAGCCTTGGCGTGAAGCCAAAGCTTCCTAGCACTGGTGGAGTCCACCGGTGATTTATGAAACCTTTGGCATCTAAAGCCTATTCATGCAGAAAAATAAACAGTTAATGGAGAAAATAATTCAGGCTCTTGGGAACCTCGCTCCTCATTTCAAATGGTGAGACCTAACACTGAGGCTGGGTTGCTGTGGAAAACACGCAGTATCGCCCTTCTGGTTTCTCCTGGCTGGTTTGAAAAATGGCTTTGCAGCTGCAGAAACATCACGATCTAACTAGTGTGTCTGGCTCCAATCCAATAGGGTTTGCACCGGCACCACACTTTAAGGATTCGCAGCCTAAATAATCCTACGCTTTGTTGACGGGCTGAATCCGAACTGCCTAACAACGGGTGAAAACAGACACGCATGTAACTCCACTTGAGCATTTCTTAGGCACGTTGCATGGCTGTATTGACCCCCTATGCAGCCCTGCAGCATGCATAAGAAATGTGAAAGCACTGTTAAAGTGGAGATAAGGTACATGTCTGTTTTCACAATGGGACTTTTCGTATGGACGCCCGCCCCCCCCCCCTCGCCCATGTGTGTGGTTGGGGGGGAGGGGGCATCCGGGCGATCACCACAGCGGGGGGGATGGGCAGGCATCCATTTGAACGCTGCGGCTGGTGGGTGGGACCAAATAAAAACTGCCCCTCCACTGCAGACCTAAAGTTCCCTAAACCTGGTATATTCAATGAGTTTACTCATTTTTCAGGTACCCATTTCAGCTCAGAAGTAAACCCATAGTAAGTTCCATATTGATTCTCAACGTGGTTTAGAGATGCTAAGTGCTTCATTCTCCATGATGCCCACAATGCAAGCTTAAGGAGCGGCGAACGCATGAATGATGGTAGGAAGGATTCTTCTCTCGCTAAAGCGTAAAGCCGTGACCCTCCCATGGCACCATAGGAAAGATTCTTGTGCCCACACTGAGGGCTACTGACCAGACGGGAGATTGCTCAGAATGCCGAAGAGATATAAGAGCACAAATTCCATTGAACGTGTACGCGCAAATGGCCAACAGTTACAGTAGAAGTTCCCAAACTGTGGGCTTCGGGGCCCAAGACAGGTTGTGCCTGGGGTTGCCAGAGAGGCAATTTTTTCCAGGACACTTATGAAAAATACATGTTGCAGGGCTACCTTAGGTACCAAAGTAGGCCCTGCAACGTGCATTTTTCGTACAAGTCCTGGAAACATTTGCATATTGGCAGCCCTAGCCGTGCCGTCTGCAAATGGGGTCCCAGTCCCAATATATTTCACATGGCTTTGTTGCATTCTGGGATGGGAACTTATATTTAAGCCTCAAAGTGCAAAAAAGTCTGGGAGCCATTAACCTATAGCCTGACAGTGTTAGGGAAACAACTCTTCTGTGTTATTTGGCCTATTCTTAGGGGGAACCAATGTTTACTTGTATCAATGGTGGTTGGTTTTTTTTTTTGGTTTTTTTTTTAAAGAGTCAGGCTCAGTGGTGTAGCAAGGCTGTGGAAGGACCAGGTTCATATCCCAATTATGGGTCTCCCTACCGGCAAAGGCGAGGGAGCCCCACGACTGCAAGCCACTGCTCGCGGGTGAGTCTGGGAGCCCACTGTAAACCATACCGCTGTTCAGCGAGCCCCTTGGGAGCTACCACCTCCACAGGCTGAGGGGTTGAATGGGAGCCGCTACAGACACTAGTGTCAGTGGGGAGGAGGGTAACCAGAAGCCCTGCTGTGAGATTCAGGAGTGAGTGACCTCCATTGGGCTTTCCAGGCAGCCTGCCCCAAGCAGCAGCCTTCCCAAGGGGGCTCCTGGCTAGCCTTGGCCTCCCCTGGCAAAGGTGGGAGCACCACCCTGGCCCCAAGCAAATCCCTCCAAAACCCAGCCAGGAAGGTTTAAGAGTGGGTGGGGCTAGCACTCCACCCCGGCCTACTTTTAAAGCTTCCTTTTTGGTGGGGCCCGAGCTCTGCTAGGAAATTTTCATCATGAGTGTTGGCCCCACACCCTCTGAAAGTTTCCTAGCATTGTTCAGGTCCCCCAAGAGTCTATGGACCGGGTTCAACTGAGCCGCCTTGCTTCATGGTAGCCTGTGAATCAGGCTTAAATTAGTCACTTTTATTATTATCATTTCTGTAGCGTTGTCTATGTTCAAAGTGCTTTGCAATTCTTATCCAACTCATCCTCACAACAACCCTGTGAGGTAGGTCACTGTAATTCCCATTTTACAGAAGAAGAACTGAGGCCGTGAGAGGGTAACTTGCTCAAAGGTCAGCCAGTGAGCGAATGGCTAGGACAGGATTTGAAACCTAGTCTCCCAGGTCCACCTCCGTCTTCCATACTAGGCTACGCTGGCTCACTTTTATATGTGGGGTGTTTTTTAAAAAAGATGCTGCCAGGCACGGCCTCCCAGGAGCCACTCGACAGAAGGTGGAAAGGCCGGCGTGGTGTCGAAAACAGGTACTGGCAAAAATTTCTGGTATGGATAGGAATTTTCAACTCACTAGGCTGCTGTAAAAATGGTAGGCCAAGAAATCCAGAATGCTCCATGCGGGGCAAGCCAAAAAGGGGCGTGGCAATGGATGCCCATGCTTCCCCTGCCCGTATGAACGGGGGAGGCCAGCCACGCCAACAGACAGGTCCCCCGCTCACCGGCACTATGGGCAAGGGAAGTGGTCGTTGCAAGTTACAAGCACTGGCGTGCTTGCCCCTGCCCCCATGGCTCCGTGGCAGGGGGAGGCCGTGGGGGCCGCCCGTTTGAAGTGCTCCCCATGCACTCCACCGGAGTAGGTACTCTGCGGCGAAGCCACTCAGCAGCCACTGCCTCCCCATCAGCCTGGCTCATTTCAAAACACCCTCTGAAACAAGACTGTCTTTTTAAAGGATTAGCTATGCTTATTAGAACCCTCCTGCTCTTCCTCCCGAGCTAAAGTTATCTGCTTCACGTGACAGAAATATATCTGGCAAAGGTTATCTTCTCAACTCATGCTTATTCGCTGCCAACTCAAAGTGTTTATTGTTAGCGACGGCCTGTTTTCCTCCTCTTCTTTTCAGTTGAGGGGCTAATGTCAACCCAGACAGAGTAAGAAATTGAATAGAAAATCAGAACCCTTGGGGGAAAGGTAGTTCCAAGAAAATAGCTCAATATATTACAGCTGAAACCCAAGTTAGAGAGATGAGGAAGCTATGGGCAACTTTAAACAAAAAGCAAGTTAGAGCTTTACTTTGGGAATCAATCACAAATGTTCTTGGATTGAGCAGTGAATCACTTTTCCAGAGCCGAGAACTCAAAACCACCTTCCGTCTTTCCCATCATTATCCCTGACTTATTTTGTTTACTGGAGGATTGAAGGAGTTGTTTCCACTGGGCTCAGCGCACTTAACTAGGGTCAATCATGACCATACGGCCTCCAATTTCATCTCGGTAACGTCACTTGACTTTAATCCATACCCCACCACCTCCTCCTTACTATGGCCAGAGCCAGTCTTACCACACTCTGACTTCCCTGGGCAGGGCCCGACTTAAATTTTGCAGGGACCAGGAAAAAGACAAAATGCGGGGCCCCTGGTGGCCCCAGACCCCTCTTCTCTAGATCCACCCCCTCAAGGGCACCCTCCGTGGGGCCCTAGAGGTGGTCATGTTTGGGGCCCCACTGTGAGTGAGGGCCCCAAATCTTGCTCTGCTGAAAATGTGGGCTGCCGTGAGGGTCCCAAAAGTAAAGAAAAGAGCAAAGCCCAGAACAGTCACTACGGGTCACCTTGGCCCCCTTTATTTTTCTACTTCTGGGCCCCTGTAGTGCTCCTTGGTTTACACCACGGCCGGGTTTGGGGCCCTCACTCCCTTCCAGGGAACCCCCAAACATGACTGCCAATAGGGCCCCAGAGAGGGTGCCCCTCAGGGGGCAGGTTCCCAGGGAAGGGGGTGGGGCCACAAGGGGACCCACATTTTATTGTTGCCCGGCACCCTGCAAATTACAAGGCCAGCCCTGACTATGGCCTTCCCATTACCACTTATTACCAGATGGTTCTCAGGCTTGCTGATTACCCTAGACTTATGATAGCAACAGGACTTGTTCATGCAAAAGAAAAATGATCTGGAGATGTTTGTATCCCATGGAGACTTGCAGACATCAGGGCTCTTGTGAGCGGATTTCTCTACAAGACTGGGGCTAGGGGTAAGGAGTGATATCTGCGAGAGCAATGGCCCCTGAATTCTTTGGATCAATAGACCTCTGCCAGACCTCTTGATTCAAGAAGGAAACTAAGGTACACAGAGAGGGATGCAAGGATCAGGGGTGTCTTTGCCACAGTGACCATATAAGTAACATAACTGGATGCATCCTCAACCCCAAATCTCAAACTATGCTTACAGCAGCATTGTGCGTTAACAGAAGTGACAACAGAGCGCCACCATCACAACCCAACCCGGGAACCCACCACCAACACAGTCCTGACTGGGCCAGGCCGGCCAAGAAATGTGCTGGTGGCTGGGCTGACAGGGAGGGCGGGGAGCTGCTCGAATGTGTGGTCGGTTGGCCCTACCCCACACTGCACCCAGTGCCCCACCCCCTGCTATGACAGGCAGACATGGTGGCCAATCATGGCGGCCAGCCATGGCGGACCCAATCCAGGCCAAGTCACAGCGGGCCATAACAAACATTATTGCCCACTGAGGCCTGCTTTGGCCCAATTGGGCAGACGATAGTCCGGATTGTGACCCCAGATGTCTCCAGGATCACAGCCTAGGCTCACCGTTGACATGCTCGGGAGCAATCCCAGGCAAACATCTGACGCAGCACGCTCACGGGCCAACGTGGGCCGCCATTACGTTTGCTAACACCCACTGATGTCTTCCTCTTCTGCCCACTTTCAATATCTATTATCAACAGTTTAGCCAACCAGCTGCATCACTTTGTAAAACTTCTAGTAAGAAAAAAGGGACGTTTGAATGTTCCAGGAGGCTTCTAGTTTGTGGTAGGAACTCACTGGAAACAAACTGAGATTAACAGAGATTTAGTGACTTTTACAAAGAAGTTAGCATTAAAATAGTGATTCAGATATTTAAATCTTCTTTTACTGGCATTTGTCTAATCTTTAAGAAACTTATAAAGGCAAACACACCATTGTTACTTGCCGCCCAAAGGTTGTGATTCTCAAACCTCTTACTCCAGAGGTGTCCCACTGAAGTCAACAGGGATAGGAAGATTACTAAGTAATTTTTTTAAAAAATTTTTAATCATCGCCATAATTAATTCCTGCAGTCCATTAGGATTTACTCCTTCTATCCTACAAGAATAAGAAACCTTAGCTCACTTTTCCAGAGAACAAATCTGTCAGCAAGCTGGTAAGATTATGCTAACGGATACACTTTCCCCATTAAACAATACTATTTTAATCAGGTGCTGTTTCTGAAATAGATCAAATGATCATAGCTTGCCTTTCAACACTGCCTTGGTTTTGAAAGCAGACCAGCTCTTGCGCAAGCAAGCTCGAAGGCATAACTGGGTTCATAAAATAATTGCATAAGTTCTTAGAGGAGAGGTCCATAAATGGCTATTAGTCAAAGCGGCTGGGATAGAAGACCTCTGTCTACTGGGAACTGGGAGTGAACGACAGAGAGCGAATGGGTAAAAACAGACGCACGGCCAATGGTTGGGAAACCACAGCAGACACGGTCCGGGCTATGTCATGCCTATGGTTGGGCTGCTGTGGTGCCACCCTCGCAGTCCAGGGAGGGCTGCAACAGATGTGCAAGCAGCTGGCCTCACCCCCATGTTGGTCCCAGCACCCCTCCCCCTGCCATGAGGGGAAGCCATGGTGGCCAACAACGGGTGGTCATGGTGGGCCCTGATCCGGGCTGAGTCATGGCGGGCCAGAACAGACGTACTAGCCTGCTGTGTCCCACTCTGGTCTGGTTGGGCGGGCCTTAGCCTGGGCTTCGACTTTGGGGGTTTCCTGAGTTCAGAGCCCAGGCTAGCCACTGACACAGACCAGGGCACTCCTGGGCCAACATCTGGCGGCAGGAAAACAGACGTGCTGGTGGCCCGTGGGCCTAAGTATGTTTTTACTCAATCACTCTATTTATGACCTCTTTGTGCATTTCTCTAAGTAACCAAAATTGGCCACTGAAGGAGACGGGATAAGGGGCAAGACGGGCCATTGGTCTGACCCAGTCTGACACTTATATTCTTATACAAAACTCCAAAATTAATAGATGAAATTGTCACTTAAGCTGAAATGGGTATCTTCACAATTGGGTATACCAACTGGAATTGTTGTACCTAATTGTTTTGGGTGGACTGGGTACTAACAGTGATTTACCTGAATTACCATGACTGGTTTTCCATTACAGAGTTACCATTGTGCCATTTTACCAAATCACCAATTTGACCATTTTCTTGTCAATTTCCATTAATCTATTGATTATTCCATGTCAGAAAGATACTAAAACGGTAACAGGGTAAGTCAGAACGGGTTGGTGAAACAGAAACCCAGTTACTTGGAAAAAGTATTTTTGGCACTTCTGCAATAAATAAATGAATGAATAAATAAATAATTGGTAACAGTAATACCTGATATTTCGAGTAATCAAGTACCCTTCTCAGTATTCAGTTGCCATTTGAGTACCAGATAGGTTACTAAAAATTTTAGGGTATTAAAAATAGGGTATTACATTTTTTGCTACTTGTCTCCTCTTGAATTGACATGGAAGTTAAGCATATGCAAACTCTGGAAATCTAGTCTCGGGAGCCAATCAATACCAGAGGTCTCAGCCTTACAAGTTCAATACTAGTGGCTGCTACATGTAACCTCCCACTCATTGTTGACAAGCCCACACAGAAACCTTTAAGGTAATCATGGCCCAAACCACGGTGGCCTGATTAATCTGAAAACCCTGCACCTGCAAGCAAATTGGAAGCCAGTGTAGAACAGGTGCAATTTGTGCCTTGCAGACAAAAATTCAAAGTAAGCAGCCTACGCAATATATCTCTCTGACCACAAACCTCATTGTGTGTTCTGACTCACTGCTCTCCTAATAAATCACACAATCCCTGGGTTTTATATATTGCCCGTTGATTAGAAAGAGCCACCAGCTTATAGAAGAGAGCACTCTTTGATGAGACTCATGTTACACACCCGGCATTCAAAGCAGCCAAAAAGAAAACGAAATCCGCTATTGGCATTCTCACTGGTTGCAAACTCACACAGTATGAGAACCAGTGGCTGCCTTTACACAATGTGTCACTGCACTATTGGATCCCTTTCTGTCTTCTGGGACATCAGGGGCACCGTTGAAAAATGTTTCAGGGTTAGCGAGTTCATATCAGAAAGGGCAAAGTGTCCCCTTTCTGACAAAGGCCACTCCCTTCAGAGTGGAGTGATCTCCTGACATATTGAAGGGCGTGTGGCCACATCAGAAAGAGGAGAGGTTTTTTGCCCCACCCACTTTTAGCATGACCCCTCCCCCTTTGAGGTCAATGCTTCCAGAAAGGTGGCAACCCAAACCTTTTGCCGTGGGACCCCATTTTGAGACCAATACAATGCTGTTACTCCAGACAGCAACAAAGCTATGCAGAGTACATCAGACATCATTTGGGGTGCCGACCCCCCAACCTGCAAATGACAACACCTACTGGGGTGCAGACCTATAGTTTGGCCTACAGAGCAGTGGTTTATTCTGATCTATGGCTCTCTGAATGCACCATCTTTTATAGTCCACAGAGTCTAAACAAACGTGCCATTAGTCAACAGAAGGGGGTTTGTTCATTTCCCGGCGTGGTGGCCGGCCAGCGGCACTCTCCAATTGGACATCTGGAAAGCAGTGGAGAGAGGAGTAAGCTCCTATCCTCCGCTCACCGCTTGTGCACCTGCTGCAAGGACAGCAGTGGAAACAAATTGACTTCCCGGTTTGTTTTGCTTCCACAGCTGCCTCGGCACCAGGAGCAGATGTGGTGGTGGGGGCGGGGGATCCCGTTTGGAGCAGTTTCTCCCTCTCCGAATGGGAGCACCAAAAGCAGAGGGGAGAGGAGGGAGCTCCTGCTGCCAAGGTAGTGGGGAGTGAGATGAGACCAGAGCCTTCTACCGAGATCCAATGAAGGCTCCAAGTCCATTCTCCATCCAGGGCTGGCCTTAGGACGGTGATGCAGGGCACAGGGCAGGGGAGAAATTCAGGGCCCCACTCCTCCTCCGCCGGCTTTGCCACCGCTGGCTGGCGGGCCTAGGGGCACTCCCCGGCTCAGGGCGCTCCCCAGTTCAGCCAGCCGGCGCTGCCTGGGCTCTGGGATGGGTGATGGGGCACTCCCCTTTGCCCGTTCCCAAGCCCAGCCATTTCAGGATCATTTACCCCATCTGTTGCTGTGGCGTCGGCATCCTGGGCCCCGCGCCGGGCCCACTCACCAACTGCCTTTGTCGGGCTCCGGCAGCGGCGGGTGCAGCAGTGGCAGATTAAATCTGCCACCACGTCACACGTCACCACCAGAGGTTGCAAGGGAGTGAGAGGTGGGGCCTCTGCCTCTCCCTCACTTCTGCTGGCCCCCTCCGCTGCCTGGCTGTTTCGGCCAGGGGGAATGAGGGTGAGGCAGGCAGAGGCCCCGCCCCCACATTCCCCCTGTCTGAGACTGACGGGCAGCGGAGGGTGGGGCATCTATGGAGTGAGGGAGAGGTGGGGCCTCTGCCTCTCCCTCACTCCCGCTGGCCCCCTCTGCTGGCGCGTGCTGCCCATCACTCTCAGTGACAGTCGGAGTTGGACTCGGCCAGGGGGCCCCCGCGCTCGGGGCCCCCAGCTCCCGGCTACTGTCAGGCCAGGAGCTGGGGACCCCGAGTTCAGGGCCCCCCCAGGAGCAGGGCCCAGGGCAGCTGCTCCGAGCCGCCCCGCACTAAGGCCGGCCTTGTCTCCCTCCCTGCTATCTCAGTGGCAGCAGCAGCATTTGTTTCTAGGCTGCTCTTATTCATCTCAATACGTTGCCTACGCTGAGGTTTCTTCCACTCTCTTTCTATCTCACTGTTGTTATTGAGCCATTGCTTAAACTGCTCCTCCATGTCAAATCCCTTCTCCATGAACCTGGGCCCCAGGCCAGCCCATGGAGCAGTCTAGCGATTCAAACACGGAGCGTTGCCTTCTTAGGGCTGCCAGCTTTCCTAACAAGCCCTGGACAGGGAGAAGTAAAAGGAGCCTCCTGCCCCCTAACTGTTGTGTCCATGCCCCATTGAGACAGTAGCAATGTCACGATGCTCCACAGGGTCGAGAGAGCCTCTTGGCCCTGCTCTTGACGATACAGTCCTGCCTCTTGCTGGAAAAAAAAAACCCTCAGGTTATCCAGGTACCTGAAGAAACAGCAGCTTCACTTGGAGCCTGGAAATGATGAAGCCATAGGGGTAGTAAATCCTACACTGTTCCCACCCGGAAGCAACTTTGAAAATGAGGGCGTTTTTAGATGAGAAGAACTCCAGCAGGTCCACCCATGCTACACTCTCGTCCAAAGGTGGCCGGGGGGGGGGCACCTCCCCCTCCCCCCCCGGGCTAGTGGGGGTGGGGGTGCCGGTTTGAATCCCGGCCCCATCTGACATGCATGTGCCGTCTGCAGCTGTCCCCCGCGGCCCACTCGGACCTGTCCCCCCAGCAGGGCCCGTTTAAAAATGGCCTTTATCCAAGCTCTAAGGGGTGCATAGAAATTAGGGGCGGCGGGGGTGGTGGTGCTTAAGGGGTTTGCTCAGGAAGAGGAAAGATCATGGATCTGTGCCACTGATTTGTCCCCTATTCTTGAGTACATGCCCTCATCTCTCTCCCCTTACTCTGAGCTCAGTCTTTCAGTATTTGGGGGTAGGAATTGTATATAGGGTCGAGATCCAGGAACTGTAAAGAGGCCAAATAAAAACTAGCGGGCCACGTGCGGCCCCCGGGCCTGAGGTTCCCCATCTCTGTCCTACACGTTGCCAGGAAGGATTTCCACAAAATGACAAATTCCTGAGGCTCTAAACTACTTATTAGTGTTGAATCTGCACAGTGATAGAAAGTAAAGAAAAGCAAATGTAAATGAGGCCAAATTCTTCAGTCTGGTGTCGCGGTGTAGGGCAGGAATAACCCTTAAAGATTTGTTCCTACAACAGTGTAGAATTTGTTCCAGGACTGCCCATGCAGCACTGAGACATGTAATCCTTGTGACTGCATCCCTGTGGATAATATTGGGCCTCTGGATATGTACTGGAGGTGAGGATGCCGGCTTTAATCAATCTTTTAGGGTAGCTGGAAGGGAAAAATATTAAAGCAAAGTAATTTTTCCTTGCAGGCTCCTTCATTTATCTTCCAAGTTTGCTACGTGTCACAATCATGCATAATCTGTGTAAATTATACATTCCAGAGTCCATTATCTAAACCAAATGCATAATATTTATTTTATAATGTTTTCTTTCTATATATTTGGGAGAATTATTCACAGGTTCAGAGCAAAAAGTAAAAACAAGAGATTAAAGTAGACAAATGTACCATAGCAGAAATAATTTAAAAACTGCTTATTCCCTAGATTTTCCTAAAAACAATTCTAGGCTGATTCTATCATAACATTTTACTCATTACACGTCACACACACACACACACACACACACACACAAATCAACCAATCCACCAACCAACCAACCAACCAATCCCCCACAACCCTCATTCACTTCAATAAAATAAGTTTTAAAAAAGACAAATACACAAGATTTGTCACAAAGGCCAGAGCTAGTGGACTGGTCTACCATTTTGGTCTACCACTTGAAACGTCAGCCACTGCCTGAACAGGAAGGATGATGAGGGTTTCATTTGGCACATTCAGAGCAGCAGGGGAGGTCACTCTGAGTTCTCCTGTCGGCCTACTTCCAACCATGGCCCTTTTCACACAGACACACTAAGGCTGCTTTTAAACGAGACAAGAAACGTGGCTGATCCTTTGATCAGCCGCGTTTCTTTGCGCTCGTTTAAATTTGAAAAGCAGATTTAAGACGGCTCTTCCCCGCGTCGGACCGGGCAGGAGATCCTGCCCCGTCCAACGCGGATCGCCGCTGTGCCGGCTTCACGGCACACTTTGACGAGTTCGCATGCGCAGAAGGGCGCGCATGCGCACTGAGTCTCTACGCCGGGTCTGATGTTCTTCTGAGCATCAGACCCGGCGTAGAGAGAAAGGCGGGTGCCCGATCCCGCCTCTGTACAATCCCGCTTGTTAGCGGGATCGTCTAAAAGCGCCCTAACACTGATAAAATGGGTGTTACGTTTTATTATACATGTTGCGGGGCTGCACGTGTGCTCTATTGGGGCCCTGCAACACCCATTTAGAGTGTCTGTGTGAAAAGGGCCCTAGCAAGAGATGGAAGTTGAGGAGAACTGTGATCCTCCTCCTGTGACCATGTTTTAATATGGTCACTAATTGTTTTCTAGTGACCTGGGAACTTTGGGAAGAAATTACACAGATGCCAGAGTCTTCTTAGCAGGACTGGCTCATGAGCGCTGGGAGGAGGAGACATGGGGAAAGGCTCCCACCTGACCCTTTTGAGCATTGTGATGACATGATATTTTCAAAAAGGACATGGGCATGTGAAGACGCAGTGTAGACCCTCTTTTCCCCTTCCCCACCCACCAGACATAATTCTGCCGGTGCCCTTGGGTTGATCCAGGGAAGTTGGGGCCCATATTTTATGCCTGTATTTCTCACACTCATGATATCCTTTCAAGTTTATTCAAGGACCCAATGCATTAGAGGGTCTCTATGCTCACCCACCCACAGCGCATGGGGTCCTGCACAATCTGCATTACTCTGAAAAACAACCGGGCAACTTTATTCCCTGCAGGGCAGCTTACTGCTACAGCCCACCAGAAGTAGAGCCGTAGCTTGGCAAGGGCACAGAGCGCTAAAGGAAGAATCACTCGGCCCGACGAAGATGGACGGATTTCTCGAAGCATTTATTTTTGGCACAAATGGTTGGGATTGGTCCTGTTTAAAATTAAACAATATCGTTTCAAAAACACGGCCTCATTTTAGTAACTCATTAAATATTTGGAGCCACTTTCAGGTTGTCACTACTGATTTTGTGCATGAAATGGAAGACACCAGGGGGAGATTTTTTCCAACATTGAAAATGGCATGTTGGTCCCCGATTTCCATTGAAAGTCAATGGACGTTTGGATGTTTACGTGCCATTTTTGCCTTCAAAAACCTACCTCATAAGGTCTGTTTTTTAGAAATGCTGACCACGTAGAGTTCTTGTTGGTCTCCTATTGAGTTATTGCTCAACACTTCAGATAAAATTAAGCTTTAAGCTTGTATAGAATCATTAAAATGCAGGGTTAGAAGGGATTTTAGATTGTAAGCTCTCAGGCAGGGACCGTGTCTATCTTATTCTCTATAAAGCGCCAGGTACATCGCTGGTGCTATATAAATGCTAATAAAATAATAATAATAATAATCTTAAGAGTCATCTAATCCAGTCCACTTATCCAAGGTAGAATGCCCTAAACCTACAGCATCGCAGAAACCCCGTAACTCACAAAACGTGCTATGAGTTCACAAGAGTTGGGAAGGCTACTGTGGCAACAGGGAGACACCTATAAAATTCCATCTATGCTGTGTTATCACACTTGCAAAGCAATCCTGGAGCGGCTGTACCAGCTGCTGTAGCCTGCACAGGACCCTACCTGGTGTCTAGGAGGCCAGAAGGAAGCCTTGCCTCTCTCCCCTCAGCTTCTGATCATTAGTTGTCCAAAACAAAGGAGATTGACGCACAGAAGCAATAGAAAGCAGTGAAATTAATGTGCAGGGTTGTATTTGCAGATATTATTTACATATTAGGATAGCCATCCAAATATCCAAATCACATCTGCATCTGAAATGGATATTCACACCTCTGTTTAAACCGGTGTGATAATTCACTTATTTGACTACTATGGGTAAAAACAGATGCAGCCGTGGCCTGCTTAGGCCCACTGTGGCCCGGACGCCACCAGCACGTCTGTTTCGGCACCACCAGATGTTAGTCCAGGACTAGCCCAGGCTGTGTCCTTGGAAAATCTCCAAGTCACAGCCTGGGCTAAGGGCCGCCCACACGGGCCAATACGGGCCACAGCAGACCAGCACGTCTGTTCTGGCCAGCCTTACCTGCTATGGGTCGGAGGCCTCTAGGACCAGCCCCCATGGCTGCCCATCATTGGCTGCCATGGCTGTCGGTAATGACAGGCGAGGGGTGGAGCTGCCCGGCTGCCCATTGGTTGGGCGCTCTGCCTTGCCCAGGCCATGCGGGCAGTGGGACGGCTCTCCGGCTATGGGCATGTTTGTCTGGTGCGCCAACGTGGCCCAGGTTTCCTGCCCTGGGCCATGTCAGGGAGCGCATGTCTATTTTTACCTTTCGTTTCAGCATTATTTAGTGCCATGGGTGTAGCTTGGAGCTAAAATTTGTGGGGGATGCTGAACCACACCCTATATCTGAGGAATGGCACGGTGAGGAATACTGTGGGGGGGAAATTCCCTCATTCCGCCTACTATTATTATTCCCGCATGTGCAATAAACCAAATAAGAGAACTGAATAAACTAAATAACTGAAAAAACTGAATAAATGAATAATATTAACAGTTGGAAGCTAAAATATCAAAGTGGATAATCAAGCAAAGGAGGAATATTATCACTTTGACAGATAATATATCCACTTTGAATATTCATTTGATCTTTAGTTCCAGACATGTCAACAAGACCGCCCCTGACTGCACGGGCCAGGCTTTTGTGCACCCGCAATTAACCGTGTATTTACTGGCTGCTGGCAGGGGTGCAGCAAGGCTGTGGGGGTGTGCCTGGGCTCATGTCCCAATTAGGGCCCCACAAAGGGAAAAGGGGTGGAGTCTTCAGGGTAGGAGGCCAGCTGGGCCATGATCCTGCAAGGACTCACCCAGACGGGGCCCCAATCCTGAAAGGACTTACCACAAATGCTGCCCACGCCTCGGCTGCCCCCAACACTGCCCACTCTGAAAACTTCTTTCTTGGTAGGTCCCTTTAAAAGCAACCAGAGCGCCACTACGAAATTTTCAGAGTGGGTGGGAGAAGAGTGCCTCCCCCACCAACTCTGAACATTTCCTGGCTGTGCTCAGGCCAGTCTAGGGCCCGATGTCAATGGAACCCCCTTGCTCTGTGGTAGGTACACCATTGACTTCTGCTGTGCACCAGACATACCATACCACTCCTCCCCCTCCCCGCCTTCATCCTGCACTGGGATCTTCTGCTTCCCCTTTCTGTCAGAGCCTGGCTTCAGTTCATTCTGATCATTCAGATCATTCTACAGCATGTGCAGCTAGCAGAGTTATACCTGCGGCAAAATCAGAGTAACCTCAGCAGCAAATCAGGCTTAAATACAAGACCGCAAAGCTTCTTCCCCTCCATGTCCACAGGCAGCTAGTCAGTAATTTGCGACATACTCATTTGTTACTTTTGAATGTTAAGCTCTTCCAAGCAAGGCTTTTATTTTCCAGTTGTTGACTCGTACTGATGAATTACTCTCTATAAATTATAAGCCATCATTCCTTTAAAACACACAGCCATTCCAGAGGTCAATCTGTAGCTGTGTCCTTGAGGAATAATCCCAGCTCAGTTGGTAAGGACCTGAACACACAACTCCCAAGGCAGAAACACGAACATTATTATATTCCTTAGCACTTTCACTCTTCCGAGTGCTTTACAATCCTTGCCCCATTCACCCTTGCAACAACTCTGTGAACAAGTTTGTTGTAACCCCCATTTTACAGATTGAAACGGAGGCTGGGGAAAGGGTGTTTTTAGATGGATGTGGAGGCTGCCTGCCCCCAGAGCTACTCCGGGGGACCCCCATCCGCTCACTTCCAGCCCCACCGGGGTTGGCTTCACATGGACCTGGCGGGTTCCCCGACCCTTGTTCTGCCCACGTGATGCTCCCCACCCTAGAGTTGTGGGCAATCGCCCAACACTCTAGGCTGGTATCCACCACTCTATGGTCCTGTCCGGGGCAATGGCTGGCTGGGCGCGGAGTTGAAGCAGTGGTCCATCCAGCAGATGGACAGCAGCTCCGCTTCAGGCCACTGCCCTGGGTTTGGCGGGTCCGCTCCAGTGGTGGCGCTCCAGGATGTACCATGTACTGCTCCGGTTGCACATCTGGCAGGGGTGCCTTTAGATAGGCAGGCCAGCCCCGGGCACGAAGCAGGAACCAGGGTTGCCGTCCATCTAAAAGGACCCCATGCGACTTGGCCAACACTGCCCAATGGGTTCATGGCTAAAACAATAGCTGCAATATGGCAGCCACAGTCACTCAAGCTCCATGAGATACTGGACATCCCGGCCTAATACAGCCAAGCATTTAAACACATGCTTCACTCGGGAAATAAGAATGGCATTAGTAGCCAGAGCACTAAGCACCTGGCAGGAGAAAATCCTGCTGGTATATATTCTTTATAGGTCTCTCCTCCTAAAATGATGGCAGGCGAATCAATCAACTCTCCATAAAATAGATCAAATCTTGTAGTCATTTTCGGGCCTTTCCCAAGAGCCAAACATTTGGCCCTGACCTCGATCCAGGCTCGATGCAGCCAGGCTTCTCTGAGTCTGGCCCCCCTTGCGTCTGGGTGGCCATGACATCATGCTGCGACAAGAGGGGCAAAGCCAAGGCACTTCCTTCCCCATACGGCTGCCTTGTTCTCTATGGTACAAGGATTGGCCTCTCTATGGATCATCCTACCATCACAGAACCTCCTAGAGGGCGGGGCTCCCCGACACCGGGGAACTCAGCCCTAAGCAGAGGGGACCAATCAGGTCTCATCAGGGTCAGGTTGTGTCACTGGCCTCTACTTTTTCCCATTGTCACAGTTTGCCACGCTAGATCAGATCATCCCCCTAACAGTATGTTACGTGAGTCACGTAGTCCGTCCTCATCACATATTTTTAATACCTGTAATGTAATGTTCAAGGAATTTCTTCTGCTTGTCAAATACAGAATATTAATTGAAAAACGAGTCAATAGAAACATTTTCTTTTTCACTTTTCAGAACAACCCTCTTTCAACTATTCATTGTCTTTTTCATGTTCCATTGTACTCTGCCTCTGGGGAACCCATGCATCCTTCGATTAATAAAAAGAGGCCAGTCATGATCTTCCTGTTCTTCGGCTGTTTAGGGATGGGGTGGCAAGAGCCTAGGAGCTAGAGCAGAGGGGTGCAGGGAATTAGCCGGGAGGTGATAGTAGCAGGGAGGGAGGTTGGAGAAGTAGAGTTGAGGTGGCAGCGATGGAGGCAACTGGGAAGATGATTGGACAGAAGGGAGAATCTTGGGAGAGAAAGGAATGTTCCTCAGGCAGCTGGTAACCATGTACTAAATCAGGGGTGGGCTGGGAGGAGCCTCTAGCTCACAGGCCAGATTCAGCCCAGAGCTCTTTTTCATTTGCCCCCCTTCCAATTCCTGAATCCGGCTCTCGAGTACTGAACGAGTGAACTTGGGGGAAGCAAGCTGAAATGACGGCATGCGCAGGGTGGTGTAAGGCAAGTCATTCCGGCTGCTTTTAGATGGACAGCAGCCCCAGTTCTGCCCGCGCCAACCTGCTTCTCTCCCGGGCTGGCCCGTCCATCTAAAGGCATACAATACACTCAAGCATATGGGATGGATCTATGATCTGGACTCTTCCCTTCCTTCCCCCATCCTGAACACACCCCCAACTCCAACTGAGCTCACGGTCAGAGCTTGCACTAATTCTCAGAGTAACCTGGAGGAGGGGAAAGGTTTCCCGGCCTTGTACTAGGTCATGCTGGAGAAGCAAACGTATTAATGTGACATCCATGTACGACCAATACGCCTTCCCCACTTTGGCACAAATTGACACAACTTCACTAATGCCCCCATCCCCTCCTTGACACGTAATGTACTTTACAGTCAATCCAACGTTCTCCCCCTTCAAAATATACAGCCCGGTTCTCCATGGTCTTCCATGTTGGGTGCTTTTAGACGGACCGCAGCTCCGATTCTGCCTACACCAGGCCGCTTCACCCCTGGGCTGGCCGGTCCATTTAAATCAGGGGTGGGGAACCTCAGGCCCGGGGACCAAACGTGGCCCTTGGTAAGTTTTTACGTGGCCCACTTTCCAGTGCCTGGATCTGGCTCCTGAATCCAGTCTCTACCCCCAAGCGCTGAAAAACTGAGCTCAGAATAATGGCGCAGAGAGGAGGGCAGGCACACATGGGTAGGGGACATATCCACGGCCCAGATCCACGATCATGGCCCTCCTTTTCATTAAACACCCTGCTCCCAACTTCTATGTGGCCCTCGGAGCTCGTACAGATTTTCAATGTGGGCCCCCTGGGACAGAAAAGGTTCCCCACCGCCGGTTTAAATGCTCCCTGCCGGATGTAAAAGCAGATCAGTCTGTGCCTGCTCTGGGACAGTCCTGCTCGCGGTGCTTCAGAACATCCCAGAGCACAGCCTGCAGAGCCGGGGCTGGCCAAACCCAGGGCACCGGCTCAAAGCAGCGCTGCAGTCCGTCTACTCAGCAGACCCATGCTGGAGATCTGCTTTCGGCCGGCCATTTCCCCAGGCAAAACCATAGAGTTGTAGGCGTCAGCCTAGAGCGTTGGGCAATCCACCCACAACTCTATGGTGCAGGGGGGGGTGGAACGCCGCATGGGCCGACGACGGGCCGTGGAAACTGCCAGGACCATCTAAAACGGAATCGGGTGGGGCTGCAAGCGGACAGATGTAGGGGGGTGCATCCCCAGAGCAGCTCCTGGGGCAGGCAGCCTCCGCATCTGTCTGTTTTACACCCAATGTGTCGTCATGGAGGGAATGAACCAAATCCCACTAAAATCAATGGGATCATTCACTCGGCTTTGAAGCAGGCCTTTACCTCTGCACGACATAGATACTAAATGTTGTCAAGCTTTTGTGGCAGAGTTTTACGCCCACTGTGCATGGCTGTAAATAACTGGCCCAACTGCGAAGTAATGGAGGCTCCTGTCCAATATATCTAAAAGTAGGAAGAGATAAAACTTCCGCCTAATTATGTGTGTGGACAGTTCTAGCCTATGGTGGCTCCAGTGACATGTCTAATTTATTGTACGGTGCCCTGCTCAGTCAAAGGAGCCTTATTGTATCAGAAGCACTCTGCTGCTGAGGGTTTTTACATCCAAGCTGTTCTATTTTTGATAAGATTCTTACGCATAGATCGAGTTTAATTGGATCCCTTTGAAATATTTACTAACCATAACGGGTACTTTATGACTGGCTAATTAATTTGACATGCGCGCTCTGCCACGCCAGTATGGGGATACGCTAAGAGAGGCCAGAACCAGCCTCTTGTATTCAACAGATGGTTATGACAAAAACAGCGCTCTTGGATCTTTACCCAGGCAATCGTACACTCAGGGTAGCTCTGCTTTTGCCAAGTTAAAAGTTATCCCTTCCCCCCTGTTTATGGGCTCTCCTTTCACAGGAAGGACTTGATGTGATTGTCTACGGATGTTCTGTCTGGGACTCTGAAATAGACACACGCCAGAGGTAAGCTTGCACCTCTGGATTTAACCAGGTGTCTCCAGGCTCCAAATGAAACTTCCATTTCCCTGGGTTTTCAAGGCTCCTGGGATAACCCGAGGAAATTTTCTTCAGAACAGAAGGGGGCAGAGCCGCTTTGAAAAGGGGTAGGACAAAGAGGATCTGCCATCCCTTTCTGAAGTAACCTACCGCCTGCAAAGTGTTATGATGGGCAGTTTTAGACACACATTAAAGTTCCAGATGTTTCAATCTTCTGGGTTTACAGTCCACAAGTAAGTTCCGGATTCATTTTTCACACACACACACTGCCCTGAGGCAGTTCCTGGATGCATTGTTCACACAAACACTGCCCTGAGGCAGCCTAAAGTAGCCGCAGCTGTAGACGTGACAGGCTGCCATGGAAACCAAATTACCACAGCTGCCTGGAGCAAAGCAGTTTACCAGGAGAACCTTTTACACACTGGGAGAAGTTTCACGCAGAAGTTCAAAGATCCGGATGTTTAAGATCTGGATGAGTGATTTAGACACACAGAAAGTTCTGGATGTTACAGCAAACATCCAGGAGAAATGTGTCTAAAAACACCCAATGTCATGGCGCTCCAAGGGGATGTGGCCATATCAGACATGAGGAACAGTCTCTTTGCCCCACCCCCTTTCTGACATGGGGTAAAACCAGTAGTGACCACGACATGGCAGTGGCCTGACCCAGTCTGGCGAGGAAAACTGCATCGGACATGGTTCGGGTTGGGGTGCCAAACTGCATCGGACATGGTTCGGACCGGGTTGGGGTGCCAAACATGCCCACGGCTGGGGCACTGATGAGTGTGGGGAGCAGGTGAATGTGCAGTTGGCCCTGCCCCCGCACTGCCCCCAGCACCCCACTCCCCACCATGATGGACATCCATGGCGGTCAATGACAGACAGACCGACAGCCATGGCGGCTGGCCATGTTAGACCCAACCTAGGAAGAGACATGATAGCCTGCCTTGGTCCACTTTGGCCCAGTCAGTCAGGCCTTAGGCCAGGCTGTGAGCTTGACGGTTTTCTGAGGCCAGAGCCCAGGCTATCTGCCGACACAGCCTGGGGCCATCTCGGGCCAACATCTGGCGGTGCCTGCACACACATGCAGGTGAGGTCCAGTCCAAAATGGGTCACAGTAGGCCACTGTCACGTCTGCAAACTGATGCCCTGAGGTAGGTGTAGCCATGTCAGATAGAGGCAGGAAGATTCCTTTACCTGGTCCCCTTCAGGTCTCAACTTCTAAGATAGTGACACCTTCTGTTCTGGGATATAAAAAGAGAGGGATGGAGAAGGCATATCCCTCCCCCCCACCTCCACGCACACATGAGTTTGGGTCACAGGGACAATTCCCTCCCTAATTTTGACTCTGTAATTTCAGAGGGTGAGGCTTGGGGATGAATGGGGAGGAGGTTCCCCCACCCCCCTTTTGGACTGATGTTACTTCACTGAAACGTCTGCTGTGTTCTCAAAACCTTTCTTGCAAAAGCTGTGGAGAAATATGCGCTCATCGTCTTTACTGAACTTCTTTATTCTGGCTCCCAACAGCTGGCACCATGGAAGACCCAAACCTCCAAGTTCCAAGCATTCAAAGATCAATACCCCAGGATACCCCGGAGGAACTGAGGCTTCACCAGGATCTTGGTCAAGGACTTTGGGTCAAGCCCAGAGGGGCTGTAGCCCTAATTTCAAGTAACCCATTGTCATTTTCTAAAACTCAATTGCCTGGATAAGCGGCATTCTGCCAGCAATGCACAGGGCACTTAATTGACAGAAAATGGCAGAAGGCGACATTAAAATATGTTATGCTGGCCTGATATCTTTTAAACAACTGTATAGGTCCTTGAACTGCTTGATGCGGTTCATGAGTGATAAGGAAACCAACATTCCCGAGAGGAAGGCAGCTGGCCATATCCCAACTCCCTGATGGAGGCATCGGACGGATTTTAGCACAAAGGCCTTGCCCAAGCGCATTCACCCTTACATCACGTTTCCTGCCTCACAGTCAGCATTACAGCAACATTCCTTCCATTTAGCCTTCAAGTAAATGCCTAAGGCGCTCCCGTCAATTAAAGCATTCAGCAGAGTCCAGAGGCTTTCACACTTCATAATTTAGCAACGGCCATGTGATTTCTTTGCACTTGGCTCCAATTCTTTCCCGACAAATAAACCATGTTCTCGAGGTAGCTCTTTTAGTTGGAAGAAAAAGGCTTTGATTATTATTATTTTTCTTTATCCAGCAATTTAATGAAATAAATCACCACCGAGCTTAAACAGATTTGCAAATTGGTTAAGATAAAGTAAGAAGTCCTGTGTGCACGTTAGGAAACATAATTACTACTGTACGACACCATGAGAATGGTTCCGAGTCGACAATACCATACCAACAGCAAAGCATGGTTTGGCTCCCCAGAGTGGCCGTGTAAAAATGGTACTTTCTCATCCGATGCCTGCTTCTCCGTCTCTCTTCAGACTCCCTATCAGAGTATTGAAGAGACACAAATATGTTCTTCCTGTGTTTTCGTGCCTGTAAACCCTGCAGAGTCAATAAAGTTATAAGAGAGCGTGTGGAATTTCATCACTTCGAGAACATTGGCAGAATCACTGTTTCCCTAGTTCCAATCAGCTACACTTGTATAAACCCATTTATTTGGATTTAAACAACTGTGATGGAAAGCTTACCTCAAGCTCTGGGCATCTTTGTGGTCCATTAAAAGTCCAACATATGACTTATTTTGATGGAGCATAAAATAACAAAAAAAAATCTCCTTCTCAATCCACCTCAAGAATACATTTCAAAACAAAAGGCATCCCTCCCCTAATATTCCTTAAAGAAATTCACTTCTCAGCCGCTCAAAATCTCATGAATTGTCAGAGCCTTACATGATCTGGTGCTGAGTGGAGTCCAGCACTGACAAGGGATGGAAGGGGAATTGGAGGACCTGGGAACACTGGAGTGTCTGTTTTGCAGACACACTTTCTCTTTCTTGTTGGTTCTTTATGTAGACCAAGACAGCCAACAGAGAGGCAGTCGGGGCCCAGCCAAAAAGGGAGAGGGTGGAGATGGGGAATAGTGCTGCAACTCGCTCCTTGTTTCTTTTCGGAAAACACCGAGGACTGATGCACTCAACTCGATTTTTCTGAGTTCCAAATTTCCCGAGGAGGGCCCCCGAAAATTCAGAATTAGGAAAACCTCAGCCGAGTGCTGCCATTAGGCCCTTTCTGAACATGCTGAGTTGTGTTTGTCCCCCCGCCCCCCAAACCTAACCCAGGAAAGAGGCTGGCTTCCATGGTTCCTCCCTGGCCCCACTCCTGGGTCTCCAGGCCAGCCTCCTTTGCTACCGGCTCAGTTGCCTCCCTGTAGCCTTCCTGAAGCAGAGCCCTCTGGCCCACTGCCTCTCCCGCTCTACTGAGCTCCATGCCTTGCTAGCCCCAGAAAGCTTTTGGCGATATCAGGTGCTATTTTTCACTGCAGTAGTGCTTGTACCCTTTAGCATCAGCCCCGGGTGTGGTCCTATCACCAGTACAGGCACCAGCTTCCCAGGCCGGCGCTACTCTATCCCTATTACAGTTACAGTCTTTGCTAGGGCAGGGTCAGAATTGCTGTTCTGTTTTTCTGGAACGTTTCCACGAGAACAGAAGAGCAATCTTAGTTTTCAGTTGGTATACCGATCGAAAACATTCTGATCAGAATACCGATCAAAATAATAATAATAATAATAATTTTTAAAATTGCCACTGCACATGCACAGATTGGCCCAGCAGTCATCTTACACATGCATGTGGCAAAATATTATTATTATTATTATTCCATCTGTTCCAATCAGAACATACTAAATGCCCAATTCTGACTGGAAATCGGAACAGGCAGAATTTCGTATTCACCCCTATGCTTTGCTTAATTTACTAGGCTTTACTGATCGACGGCTCCTATACACACTGACCTTGAGATGTGCAGCAAATGCCCTGCAGTTAAAACCAAGAGAACTCAAGAGGTGCTTTGCTTAGTAATGAAAAAGACCATGATCAACAAATTATTTACTCAAGAGTAGCCCCACTGAAGACCATGGCTATGCTATGCTATACCCTCCCTAAATGTTTGTCATTGCATAGTTCTCAACCTGTTTGTACTTTGTTATCCTTGGATTCTTGGCTTTTAACACCACCATTAATGGTTTTTAAACTCATAGTTAACATCTGAGACACCAAGGATTCTTTTTTTCCTAAGAGCCCCCTGACAAGTGATTGATTTCCCTACATACACCTGTCTTGTATTTTCCCAGTTCATAGTTCGGACTTCTTACAGGCCTGAAAAGGGTTCGTGTGGTCAGAAAGCTTGCATGCTCTCACTAGGGCTGTAGCGGAATATCGCAGTGGTAGCTATTTCCGCAATTAGTGGTACGGCGTGGCAGAGGCTTTCATTCCGCTAGTTTCATTCTGCTACTTCCGCAATTCCGCTAATTTCATTCCGCTACTTCCACAGGCTTCGCAAATAACAGAAACATGACATTTTCGCTACTTCCGCCATTCCACCAGTGCCACAAAATAGTGGAACAGCGATTTTCCGACAGTTTCCACAATTTTTCTGCAATTTGCAGAATGCCGGCGGAATTAGCGGAATGTCCTCAGAAAAGCCGCGGCGTGGCGCGGGCAATTCCGAAATGGCAGAATGGAATTGCGGCGCGGTAACAGCTGCTGCCGCATCAGCCCTAGCTCTCACCAACAATAATTGGTCCAAAATATACATATATCTGTATACCTTCCAATGTTTAAAGTGGCCAAATGGGGACTTAAGTCTTGACCCTTCATGGCCCTCATGCCCACAACCTTACATGTACACATGTACATTCACACATGTTCTAGGCCAATCGCATAGGAAGGCTCTGGGGGGAATGGGTTCACGTTGCCCCCCACCCCCATGGCAAAGGGCTGAAATGGGTACCCACAAAAACGGGTATACCTGTTGAATTTATGGTACCCAAATCAACCCGAGAACATCCAGTACCGATCGGTACCTGATTGAGACCCAGTTTAGGTACACGATGTCCCAGAAAGTTGACTTCCAGCCCTGGAATAACGTCTTCTGGTACCAATTTTTTTGACTTTTTAATCGATTTATCAACTTCCAACTGATTTATTGTTTTTCCATTCCAGAAAATTGACTTCCAGTTCCAATTTTTTGGTTTTCTAATGTGATAGCCAATCAGTAATCAAAAAATTGAAAAATCGGTACCGGAAGTTACCAAGTTTTTGGATTTTGGGGTACCCAATCAGTACCTGGGTAACCCGTTGGGCACCTGAAAATGTATTTATTTATTTATTTTCATTCTTTTATACCTCGCCCCTCTCGCCACAGGCAACTTGGGGCAACTAACAAAATAGAACTACAAAACATCATCATAAATATAAATATACATATGCATATTAAAACAGCAACAAGGTCTGCATTAAAACAATAACCCCCTTTCCAACCAACTCACCCCTCCTTCTCCCCCTCACCCACCAAACGCCTGGCAGAACAGCCAGGTTTTACATTGCCACCAGAAAGTGAGGAGATCCGCGCTAAGACAAATCTCCACTGAGAGCGCATTCCACAGTGACGGTGCCGCCACCGAGAACGCATGCCTCTACGTGCGGACCCACTGATACCGCGGGACATCTATGAGGGGGGTCCCGGACAACCACAGGGAACACCCAGGGAGTGAGGCAGTCCCTCAGACCCAGGCCATGGGGCTTTAACTGTCAAAATGGGCGGAAGAGGCCTTCTCGGTGGCTGCTCCACGGCTGCAGAACTCCCTGCCGGCGGAGGCCTGTTTGGCCCCGGATCTCTCCTCTTTTCAACGCTGTTGTAAGACGTGGCTGTTCTGCCTGGCCTTTGATGGGGAGGATGGGTAAGGTGGGGGGAATGAGTCAGGGTGGGGGGTGGTTTGGGATATTGTAATTCCTCCTTGGTTTTGAGCGTTTTAAGTGTTTTTATTGATGAATTGTGAGCTGCCCAAAGCTGCCTGTGGCAGGATGGGCGGGGTAAGAATTTTCCTTAAATAAAATAAATAAATAAATAAATAAGACCAGCACCTGGAATCAGGCCCAGAAAACAATAGGCAGCCAGTGCAAGGCACGGAGCACTGGACTAATGTGCTCCCTGCGGCCCGTTCCAGTCAATAGACAGGCCGCCACATTTTGCACCAGCTGCAGTGTCCAGACCGTCATCATGGGCAGCCCCATGTAGAGCGTATTGCAATAGTCCAGCCTCAAGGTGACGAACGCATGGATGACAGTGGCGAGATCGGAGTGAGGCATATGGGTGGAGCCTCTTCACCAGATGTCATTGGCGAAAGGCGCCGCCGGCCACAGTCGACACTTGCATATCCAGGCATAGCTGTGAATCCAGGAGCACCCTCAAGCTCCGCAACAATGGAACCAATGGAGGGCGGACCCACACAATAATGGGGGTTTCACCCTCCCACAGATCACCGGTCCCACCAACCAACATCGGCTCTGACTTGTCAGGATTCCATTTCAATCGGCTCAGCCTCATCCAGTCCCACACTGTGGCCAAACACCGGGACAGCCACGAGACTGCAGGGCCTGGGTCAGTTGAAAAAGATAAGTACAACTGCGTGTCGTCTGCAGAGTGATGACAGCGAACTCCCCAACTGTGCACAACCTCCCCGAGCGGCTGCATGCATACATTGAGTAGGAGAGGGGACAAAATAGAACCCTGCGGGACTCCACGATAGCCATGCCTCACGATAGCCATGCCCCTGTACTAGGCTGGGGAATGGATGCCTCCAATGGTGGTGGCTGCCCAGCTTTCTAGTGCTCTGGTGACAAGCCGCCATGCACAGGTACCCCTACACTATAATGGCAGCCAGATTTTCCTGAAAAAGTGGGGCAGTCCCACCTAATGCAGGACAATTGGGGCGGGGGGGGATGTATCTGAACTGCTTTGTCTCAATCTTATACCAGTCCCTGATTACTCCAGTAGCCATACTAGACTTCAATCGTTGCACCCAAAGGGTAAAAACATACAGCAGTAGCGTACCACTGACATGACCCAGGGCAGACATCCACAGCGGACACGGTCCAGGCCGTGTCAGGGCACTGAACATATGTGCCCGTGGCTGGCCTGCAGTCCCACTGCCCGCGTGGCCCAGGGAGGACCGCAACACACGTGTGCATGGTCACCCCCCACCCCTCACCTTGACAGGCAGCCAATGATGGTCAGTCATGGCGGCCGACCACGGCAGGCCCCAAACCAGGTCAGGTCATGGCAGGCCACAAGAGACATGCCAGGCCGCTGGGCTTTATCCCAGACTGTGACTCTGAGGGTTTTCTGAGGTCAGAGTCCAGACTTGCCGCTAACGCGGCCCTGGGCAATTCCCTGCCAACATCTGGCAGTGCACTAACAGACCGGTGGGCCACAGAGGGCGTCGGCAGGCCGCCATCAATGCCATCTGTTTTTACCCAAAGCCACCAGAAAGAGGCTTTTTGCTGTAGGATGGCTGTCAAGAACCTCCTCTCATTCATCGAACGGAACCCGCTCCGTTGCTCGGCAGCTTTAGAAGATGCCGGGAGGGGAAGGGAGAGAGCCACGGCTGTCAGTTTCGCAGAGCTTAGCACCGCTCCTGTTGCAATCACGATGACTTCCCTTGCGTTTAGGTCTTGAGAAGATTGCAGGGGAGGGTGCGGAAGGAAAGTCTTTTCTTCCTCCTACGTCCTGCGTGTGCAAATAGGTCTAGGCATTACAGATGTGCATGTACATTGCACTAGCCAAAGCACTGGGATAAAACATGTGACTGATTTTATTTACAGTGAGTAAACTTTTCAAATGCACCTAAGTGATCTAGGGACCCAGCTCACATTTTCAAATGTTACTTAGGCACACGGGACCCAAAACCCTCCGTCAAAAGGCTTTTCGCTGCAGGCTGGCTGTCAAGATTAGAACATCCTCTGGCAGCACTGAACGGGACAGAACCCCTTCTGTAGCTAAAATCAATGGCTATCTAGGATTCGAAATCACGCTGGTGCTTTTGGCAATTTTACCCTATGTCTTCAACCCGGGCAGCCCAATCTTGAAAGCGCTGGTGGGCTGGGCTGTTAACGTACATGATCTGTGCTTAAAACAGAAGGAAACCCATTGCATGAAGATCTATGGAAAAGGTAGTTCATCTTTTTTGGGGGGGCGGGGTTATCTAGGTCACCTTCAAGGCTCTTCATGGCCTTGCTCCTCCCTATCGTTCTGCCTTCTTTTACCACTGTGTTCCCACCCACAAACTTCACTCCTCCTCTGCCCCCATCTCCAGAATCTACTGTTCCTTTAACTGCCTTCTCCCATGCTTCCCCCTATACCCGGAATTCCCTCCCTGAACAAATACTCTCTGCTCTCTCCCTCCCTCCCTCCAAGTCTCTTAAAATCCTACCCCTTCTGTCAGGCTTTCCCTAGTTCCCCACCGCCCCATAGACACGCACTGATCGTTATTCTTATACTGTCTCACCCTCTAGTGTCCCATGGGCATCTGCAACGTCTTCACTTCATAAATGTTTTCCTAGGTGCAGCCACACGAACCGGGAGGGCTCGATCTCCATGCGGACCCACAGCAGGCAATTGCTGCCACCACATTACGGGGTCAGCATGGGAAGCCAAGAAAATGGTGCCCCCGCTCTTTGCGGCTGCACCCCCTGTCTCTCCCACTTGTCTCCCCTCCCTTGTCTTTCCTTCACTGTAATCCCCTCGCGGCAGGGACCTGTCTCTAATCATGACTGTTCATAATATAAATATAAATAAAATAAATAATAAATAATAATAATAATAAGAAAAGGCACTCAACTTAAAACAAACAGCTTACACAACACCCCAGACATTGCTCTAGAAATCTGCATGTCTAACTTTCAGATATGTATTATTTCTAGAGTCTGGCATTGCAGTCATTCTACACAGCTCAACAGTTATCATGAATATCGCATCGTGTTGGCTGGCATTTCTGTTACAATGTTTGCTTGTTAATGCCTTTGTGAGCTTTCCATTGTCACAGACACAAATCTAAAACCCGATCTACCGGGTTTCAATGTGGATGCCATATTCTTCGACAAGATATGTTAAGCAACTCCGCGTTTCTATTTTTATACTTCCTCCATTTTTTTAAAACCAGTGTTACAAACGTCCTTTAAAAAAAAAGAAAAGCTACTTCATAATGAATACTGCTACTTCATACTTTATATCAGATCGGCCTAGCTACTTTCGAATTAGAATACAGTTTGTTGAGTCTGGGCTGTTTTTAAGGCTGTATACACATCCCTCTGTATCTGTTTTCGTACTCATGGGAGAATTTACTTCCTTTGAGAAACGTATACATGAATAACGTATGTTAATGACACGTCTAAAGCCGCTTTTATACGAGCGGCAGGATGCAGCGCATTCTTCAACACGCTTCCTGAATAGCCCCGCGGGGTGCGTTGGGACGCACTGGACGTAGCTGGCCACCATAGGAATTGCTGCTCACGTGGTCTTTTTGAAAGTGCATTTTGGAAGCCTTGATAGCAGGGTTTCCAAAATGCGCCTTCAAAAAGACTGCTTTTGGAGCTTTGTATTGGGATCATCAGATTTGGGTTTTTGTTTATCTTCTGAACCTGGAACACATAACCAAGGCTCTGTGAACCTGTGCTGCTGCCAGCACAGCCATCTTTGCAGAATTTGGGTCTCAGAGAAATTCTCACAGAAATTGCATCTGGCAGCACAGAATTAGAGCCTGAGTGTGGAGCACTGTAAGCACCCTAGCCAATGGGGTACTGGCACTGTAATCTGCTGACATGTGGTAGGACCCTTGCCACACAGGAGCAGGCCACACCCTACCAAGAGATCTGTGAGGTATTATTGTGGTTATTTTTAAGATATAAGATGTCCAAAATAGATGGATTGGCATGCTGGGAATTTGCATTTAAATTTTAATTCAAAATTTGGCATTTATTTGCATTCAAAAATTTGCAGAGCTCGACTAATCGAGTTAATTGCATCATTTACTCCGCTAGCAGAACGTGGGTGTCCTGGTTGCAAAATCTGAAAAAACGTTTTGCAGGATACACAAGGTGCTGCTTTTATACCCGCCCCATCCGCACTGGGGGCAATCCCATGCCCCGCGCACTCTGTGTGCATCCTGCGCGCATGCACATACATGCAAACCGCACGCAATTCCATACGGATTGCATTGTGCCGCGTGGATCCCGTTTGGGATTGCAGCCAACGTCATTTGTTTCCTGAGTAAGTGGATATCATCAATAAACTCAAAAAATTACTCTTCATCAATATTGATATGAATACATATTAGATTGTGCAAATATCCACAAGCACAAAAACCATGCAAAGCAAAACAAAACCAGAATTCTATGTTGCAAAAATGTCTTCATTCCAATTTACCTTATTCATAATCAAGCCCATCAACTGCAGCCATCTAAATGTTTTTGCCTTCATTTTTATGGGGAGAGCCAGAATATAATGTCAGTTACACCAAAACGTGTAGAGAAATCTCGCCAAAATCTGTATATTTGAAAAATCTGAACAGATTACTACAAAAAGCTGGTTGTTTTGTCTTGAGTTGACATTTCTGGCCCTTACTTTAATCATGTTTGTTGCTATTCCTTAATTATTATTTTTTGCTAATAACAACCCTTATTTATATTCTTACACACTGCTGATTTTTCTACTTTCCACATGTCTTCTAAGCTGACTGTTTTACTGTCTCTTGGAAGCAAAAATTTAACCATGATCATCCTTCTATCAGTCTTTCTTCAAAGTGCAAGCTTTTCTTCCATTCTCACATACAAATGCTGTAGGCACTACACAGCTTACATGCTTTTGCACTCTAACATTGGACTACACTCTGTGCTCTTTCAAAACATGTTCTTGTTCAATAAACAAGCTAAAGAAAGTTTCCTTCCTTCGAAGGGGGTGAGGGTTGGAAAACTAGCTAGAAATAATTCTCTCTTTGTCATGTCTGGATTTATTTTATATTAAGAGGGAAATGTGTGCAACACAAAATTTCGTTGTTTTAAGTCTGTCCTTGGCTAACCATATGCAATTTTGAAGATTTCAGTGGATTCAAACATATGCCATTAATCCACTTACGATTTTCCTACCAGATCCTCAAATCTATTTCTAATTTCATAACCTTTGACACAGCAACTAAATATTGATATCGAAAGAAGTGAGGTCAGTGAAGGTTCATCGGAAAATGAAGCTGATGAAACCTTAACAAAAAAAAGCAGGTTCCCTTTTCAAATAAACTACAATGAGCACCGGAAAAGGAGAAAATATAGCTAATCAGCAGAAATGTCTCTACACAAAATGTTTCCCAAAGCGTATCATGAGATGTCATCAGTCTTAAAAAACCAAGGATTCAAAGTCCCTTGGTTTACTGAGGGTGTATGAAACAGGTGTATGAAACAGGTAGGTAGGAGACTAGAGTGACGCTGGCGTCGGACTCGCTCTGAATCTGACCGACTTCTCCATAGGACCTATTTGCGGTCCTATGTTGAGGCTGGGAGGACAGCAAAGGAGGAGTTCTTTGCTGCCCTCATAGCGTCTACAAAGTCACGTCCAGTGGAGCTGTTCTGGGTGGTGCCGGGGCTGGTCAGTCCGTCCGG
>QEPC01011901.1:10759184-10771323 GCA_003113815.1 Sphenodon punctatus | reverse complement strand
CCATGCCTGGAACTCCCTCCCTGCCCACATCCGCCTTGCCTCCTCCCTCCGCTCCTTCAAATCCCTCCTCAAGACCCACCTTTTCCTTGCTGCCTTTCCCAATGCCTGCTAGTCTTTCCCCGTACACTTACTGTTGGCCCTCCTCTGCAGACTGCTGCTACCAACCTCTTTGTAACCAAGCCAAGCACACGCACCTGAGACATCGCATCTGCTTGAATGTTTGTTTGCCTTCTCCCCTGTCTCTCCCACTGTCCCCTCTCCCTGTCTCCCCCCCTTTGTCTTTTAGATTGTAAGCCACAGGCAGGGACCGCGTCTAATTCTATGTTCTGTACAGCGCCAGGTCACACGACTGGCGCTATATAAATGTTTATAATAATAATAATAATATGGCAGGGGAGCACAACAAATGTGCGGGCAGCCAGTCCCGGCTCCAGACCACCCCCAGTGCCCTGCCCCACACCATGACAGGCAGCCATGGCGACTGGCTATGGTGGGCCCCGATCCGTCCGGGTATGGCAGGGCCAAACAGACGCGCTGGCCCACCTGGTTGCCCTTTGGCCTGAACTGTGCACCCGGGACCTTCCAGGAGACGCATTCCAGGCCAGCTATAACCCAGCCCAGGGCACTAGCAGTCACAGGCTAACATCTGGTGGCCAGGGAACAGACGTGTGGCTGAGTCCCCGGCCCAGGCAGGCTGTAACAGGCCCATGTTATGCCTGTTTTTACCCATACACACACGCTCATGCACTCACACGCACATGATGGTGTACACACACTCACACACGTGTGCACATGTGCGCACTCGCTCTCTCAGACACACACCTGTGCATGCACTCTTTCACAGACACATACGCACACTCTCACATGCTCTCTCTCTCTCACACGCACACACACACAATCATGCACGCACTCTCACACATGCACACAGAGCTGGGCCCCCTCTCGTTGGTGCCAGTGGAGGCTCCCCTCCCTCCCGGATCAGCTATCCACCATTGTTGCTGGCAGCAGCTTCCTGCCCCCTGTTCCCAGACGACCTCCCTCGAGACAAGGAGGCTACATGGAAGTCACACCCCTCCTCTCCCCATCCTGCCACCTGGTTCAGGCTCAGCAGACGAGGCAGCAATGGTCACAAGCGACGGAGGACGGAGTGACACATGGCTCCCTTGGTGTGTGGGCTCCTGTGCCGTTGCACTGTTTGTCCGTATTTCAGTTACACCCACCTGGACTTGTCCAAAGTCACAGAAAAAGCCAGAAACAGGGAATCCCAAGTTTCAGTTCTACAACCTGAATGACATCAGCTGTCTGGAAAATTAATTTGGATTACTCTCATCTGATAGGAAGCATTTTGGGGGATGGTTAGTAAAAGAAACAAGAAATTAATGAAACCAAATGAAAACAACAGATATTACCGAAACTGCAAACATTGGCTTGCTCAAACGTTGTGACAAATGTCACTTGGGTCGACTGCGGCCAACCAGAAATTACAAAAAAAAATCACCCAAACCTGCAAACATTTATTTTGCCAGCTGTTTCAGTTCTTGGTCATACAAATATTCCTTCTGCAATGCATGTTGTGTTATCCTGCTTTGCAGACATAAAGATTTCCTGGGGATGCAAAGCTTTGTGGCCTTATGTCATGTGCTAGCTCACTATTAACTGTAAATCTTTACCACTGAATAGGAGAGGATCTACGCAAAACAAGTTAGAACAGTTCCTACTGGATGATTACTCCATTGCACTGAAACCCCCATCGCAACAGACTCCTTTGCTCATGATAATAATATCTGGACCATGGCTCTTTTTACATAAGACACTCTAACAGTGTTACATTTTATTATACATGTTGCAGGGCACCCATAGACCACACCTGCAGCCCTGCAAAATGCATAAAAAAATGCAACACCCATGACAGTGACTGTGTGAGAAGGGCCCTCTGCTAGGAAAAGCACATGAGTCAGGTTCCGCTATTTCCCAGAGAGTGCAGCGCGACATCTACCACATTAGTTAAAACCCACTGGAGAGATTTATATAAAAAACATTAAGAACTCAAAAGGCCCATTTCTTGGTAGCTGGATGCCCAATTTATCACTTTGGGTCATCTCTTTGGATGAAATCATTGAGAGATTTATATGAAATATTATTCATTCCATGGATCAGTTTCTCAGTGTCTGTCTTAGCAATGGATCATGTCAGTTGAAATCTACTGGTATCACCGAGGGATGGTGTGACAGAAGCTCATTATTCATTCCAAAGTTCAGTTTCCATGACCCTGGCTAGGAAAGGCCCTTCTCTATCACCAAAATACTGTTTTATCTGCACAAAGACTATTTCTCTTCTTTTTAAAGTCCAAGCACCATGCACTTAGGACACAATGCAATCTCTTAACTCAGGATATCTATGAAACTAAGAAGAGTTTTTCTGATATGGATTAGGCCTTTTGATCAGCATGCAGCAGTGAGAATAATGTATCAATTAGACACAATTGTTATACTGTCTAGTAAGTCCGCAATCTGAATAGCTCAGTGACAAAGCACAAGTCTTCCCTGTACTCATGCAGATCTATTTTTATCCTCCTCTCGTTTTCTGCCTTCACGGACAACAAGTCTGCTCTCACTTCCCCGCCCATTTCTTTGAAGTTCCCTGGTTTCTTCTCACGTGCTTTCCAGATCTTCAAATCTCTTTAAACTTTTTTGAGATGGCACAATAGAACCAATGCATGTGAATAGTTCCGCGTTAATCCCTCATGCACATCAAAGGCACTTGGGAATCTCTGTTGTTTCTTTATTCCTCATTGTTAATATCAGAGAGCAGGGCATGGGCTTGAGTTTACTCTCTTTAGACTTAACCCCTGTTTCCAGTGCTCGGGCTTCTTTGCTCTGGAGTGAAGGGCGTGGGTTTATTTATTTAAAAGTTTAATATCTCGCCCCCTCCTGCCAAGGCAGCAGTCGGGAGGGCGTACAACACAACCAACAATATAAAATATACATAAAATTCAATAAAAACAATTCATCATACCCACCCAACCCAACACCACCCCTCCCCATCTCCCTCACCCAACGCCTGGTGGAACAACCAGGTTTTACATTGACGCCTGAAGGAGAGAAGATCCTGGGCCAAACAAACCTCCGCTGGGAGGGAGTTCCACATCTGAGGTGCGGCGACCGAGAATGCCCTCTCCAACGTGGCCCCCCGTCGAACACGGGGAACCTCCAAAAGGGTGCCCCCGGCCAACCACAGTAGCTGTACCAGAACTCAGGGAGTAAAGCAGTCCTGCAGGTAGGTGGGGTCCAGACGGTGTAGGGCTTTATAGGTCAACACCAACACCTTGAATCGGGCCTGGAAGGCTATAGGCAGCCAGTGCAGAGAACATAGCACAAGTGTTATATGCTCTCGGCGGCCCGTCCCTGTAAGCAGACGGGCCACCGCATTCTGCACCAGCTTCAGCCTCCAGACCGTCATCTTGGGTAGCCCCACGTAGAGCGTGTTACAGTAGTCAAGCCTTGAGGTGATGAAGGCATGATGTTGGTGGCAAGGTCGCAGTTTGAAATAGATGGCCGTAACCATCGTAGCAGATGTAATTTAGTAAATGCGCTCCTTGCCACAGCTGCCACCTGGACATCCACGCGCAGCTGTGAATCGAGGAGTACCACCAGACTGTGAACCTGGGGAACCAAGGCAGGGCACACCCCATCAACGATAGGGGCCTCCACTCCCTTGGCCCTTCCTACCAGCATCACTTCCACCTTGTTGGGATTCAACTTCAGGTGGCTTGCCCTTGTCTGCTGTGTTGTTGTGAGGCAATGGGTACAGGGTAGTACTGAGATTAAGAGTGGATTTTGTATTCATGGATATTATTCGCATTTCTGGATGGCTATCCAAAACAAATATCTGGATATCAGATATCAGATATTTGGATATCTGCATCCAATACAGATACTCACATCTCCACTTATTTGGTTGTTCGACTGTTTCAATTTGGCTACTGTGCACATAAAATACCCAAATAACCAAACAACTGAACAAAATGGATATTCGATGAAGGGGGAACTAAACAGTAGTTATCATCTGCAAAGTACTAGAGCAGAAATGAATTCCTGCCAAAAGAAGGGAAGCTATGGAATCCAAACAATCCAACCCAAAACAAACAAGCCAAGTAACCAACACTAGTTGCCTGATCTCCCATTGATTATCCGTTTTCATATTTTTGGTTTCTTCATTTCCTCTAGGCCTGAAACAAGTAATCATTGTGAATGCCGTTTCCGTCGGAAACAGGTCATTTGGCTCATTTGTGCGATGAGGAAGTGTACCAGCTTTTTTTGCTATTTTTTGCTAGTTGAACACAACATGAACTGAGCTGCTACCAACTATGCTTAGTAGCTTATGCATTATATACCAGCTAAGTGATGCAAAAGTGATGGAAACTGATGCAAAAGTGCCAGAAATTGACGCAAAAGGACAGTCCCGGAAAGCCTTGAAAAATCCCAGAAAGTGATGGAAATGATGAAAATTGCCAGCACTGATCTCACAACTATGGAATCACGGAATCATTGACCAGTGGGGAAATAATGACAAATGGCTGCAAAGGCTCCGAAAAGGTAGGCATTTCCCAATGGGAACACTTGCTCTCGTCTCAGTACTAATTTCCTTCAGGTCATTTGGTTTGCTCAATTTGGCCACTTCCAGTTTTTACCACCATCATTTTGCATCACTCATTTTCATTGTTCCTGGTGAAAACAAAGGGAAAACCAGAAAAATGGATGAACGGAATGAAGCGGAAGTGTGAAAAATCATTTGCTCGAACATGTTGATGAATGTCATTCGGGTCAACTACAACCTGCTTGAAATTAAAAGAAAACCCGTGAACAGCTATTCTGCTGCTTGTTTCATCTCTAGGTAATGGTATTACCCATGGCTAGTAATTGCCTTCCCCCCCCCCCGGTTTTGCCTCTAATTAGAGATGATACAACAAAAAAAACAAGCCAACAGCATCAACAAAACCAATGCCCACTCCTACAATAGCCAGCTAGATCTGGTCTTCTCCAGAGAGAAATGCAACTCGAAAGCTTGGCTGGCTCTACTTCTTTAACCAAAACATAGTACTAAATTGGTTCTTGTTAGAGCCATAAATGATGTTATGATGGAGTTTAACTTAGGTCCTTGTGGCGTCCTTGTTCAGTTGGACTGAAGCATCCTCAGCTGGGGCATTGAGGCTTAATCCTCCGACTGGGCCAAGTTCTTAATTATCTCCGAGCTGGTCATCATGCAATGCAGGGCTTCCTCTCGGTCAGTGTTTCAAAATCCCACAGTCCATATAACCCTTTGCTGTCTCAGCCATTGCCAAGTTGCTATGTTTCCTCTGACAGATGCCAAAATCCTGACCCAAACATCCATCACTTTGAGGTTAATTATTGTAATGCACCATGCCATATGCTGGTCTCCATGCTTTTCCTTTATCATCTGCAGAGAGTGTCCAAAGTAACAGCAAGACGGCTGACCTGGATGCCACCCAGGCACCATATTATTATTGCTCCCTGTATAGGGCTGGGTTAAAAAGGCTGCACGTAACAGGAAACCAAACAGAATATATTTTTTGTGGATTCTGCAACCAGGCAAAAGGCAAGGGTTTGCAGCTTTGATTTATCTTTTGGAGGTCTCTAGCTCCTCAAAGCCAATAACAAATATAATTAAATGAGGGTTTAGCTCAGTACTTGGCTTTCTACCAACACCAGCCCTGCAGAGTCTGTAATTACCAGTGCTTCTGAAAAGGACCCTGAAGGCGTTGCCACAAGGAACTAACTGGGAAACCTCTGGATTTTAAAATATGAGCCTCTATCACAGCGAATCTCGCTGGGACCCTGTTGAGCAATACGATGACCCCAGTTGAGGTCAGGGCTCCTAGTTTGCAAATCCCTGCTCTATTATTGGAACCCAAAGATCGGGGCTTTATCATTTATGCAAGTCATGAACCTCTTCTACTTCGGCACCACCGGTCGGGGGGCACAGCGCCAAAACCTCTTTGCAGCCTACCATTACCACCACTAGATGGAGACAGAGCATCACCACCTGTTTATATCATGGTTCTCAAATGCTTGCGTTCGCGGCCTCCTGTTTCTCTCTGGTATTTGACATCCCCGCTCTTTGGTCCTTTTTACACGAGATGCGCTCACGCATGCCCATGCACGTGAATGCCACGGCAGGTGGGCGTGGGTGTGTGCTCCTGCGAAACACGCATGGAGCAATTGGCCAAAATGGTGGTTGCTCCATGCATAGGGATGCGTGGAGGATTGGTATGTGCCCATGTGCACCGCGCCCCCTCCCCCCGCCCCCGCCCTGCACTGCCCATGCTGCAGTTTTAAAAGGGTCTTAGTCATACATACATACATTGCCCTCAGGACAGAGTGGGATATAAGCCCAAATAAATAAGTGGAACTCTCACAATTATGGAACTCTCTTCTCTTGATGGTTTGTCTAAGCACAAGCCTGTTCATCTTCTGGAGGCAATGGAGAACCTTTCTGTGTGGCCCGGCATTTGGCAGGCAGGTATACTGTTTGGGGTAGGGCTGAAACAGGTGGCACATATGCTACCCACAGACAATATTGAGTAGTCTATCGGGTGCTCAACTGAGTAGTCTATCGGGTGCTCAACTGAATACAGAGTCAGGCACCCAGTTGCCGGAAAATACCAGGTATTACCGTTACTGAGTTGCCAGTTTACTGATTTACCAATTGGAAAACTGGAAAATCGGTACTGGAACTCAGAAAAGTGGTACTGGAATTCAGAAAATCAGTAAATCGGGTACCACATCGGGCGATAATCAGGTACTGTGTTTAGTACCCAATGTTACCAGGTCATAATTTTGACTGGTATACTGGTTTTTGCAGCTACTTGTTTCACTTCTAGTTTGGAGAGTGGTGGGTTAGGGGATTTTACTGGGTTTTATTTATGCATTTTTGAATTTAGATTTATGTATTGCAACCCACCACCCTGAGCCTTAAGAGATAGGTGGGATAAAAATGGAATGCATACATACATAGGCACGTACGTACATACATATGTAGTGCTATTCTCTCCCTCCAGCCACCCTTTCTTGGCCGCTCTGCTTCCCTCTTTCCCTCCTCTCTCTTTTTCTCCCTCACACCCCTGAACTGAGGCGATTTCCAAAATGGCACCGACATGCCCACTTTTGGAATGTGAATTTCAATTGGAGGCTGCAGCACCAATCAGAACTCATGTTACACAGGTGGGCGAGACCATTAACTTATTGGACACTCCCCTTTAAGGGGTTTAGCAGCCGCTCTCCCTCTCATACCTACTGCCAAGGCTACATTCCCCATTCCTCCAGGGAGCCGGCCCCCCAGTTTAATAGCCACTCTTTCAGATCACTGGGGTAGCAAAAGGGAAACTGTGCACCAGTTACAAATGAAGAGAGTGGAGTCACGGACCTGCCTCCCATTTGTCCTGCTTCCCATTTGCCTCTTACAGCTCCTGCCAATCCTTAACTACGCCGAGCACAGGGAAGGAGTGTTTGAAAATGGTCTCTTGCTTTTACAGCAGATGTTACATGGGGCAGCCCTTCCATTGAGACACAAAGGAAATGGATGTTCCATCCAACGCCCAATGCCACTTGGACGCGTCTCTATGCCCCTGGAGGCCTGTCCTCACAACCCGCAACCTAAAAGATGGCACAGCACCTACATGGGCCCGCATCCTGCACATTGCGGGCTTTGCCTCCTGCACACCGTGGGTGGTGAGTGAGTGGGCACTATGTGGCAGCCACAAATGTGAGGAACTGGACTGCCTAACAGATGGCCAGATGAACCCCTCCTCGCGGTTAGCTAGTGTCCTGTCTGCTGACACCCAATGACTCAATGTGGAGGTGGCAGCTGTCCTGAGCTTGAGTGGTGAAACACTGAAAAACAAGACCATCACCCCACACTCATTCCTACCATGTTGCTCCAGATTCCAGATTCATTTCCAGCCTCCCTGGCGGCCACCCGGGTCGGCCTCATCCTCCGAATCCCTACGATTGCCGCTTCTTGTGTTTGGAACCTTCCTTCTCTATCATTTCCGCAGGGTCATCCCCAGCCCTTCCTTTCATCTCATTTTTAGCAAACACTTTGCTTTGCTTTGGCCCGGGTGAGGTTGAGCACGCTCCCCACAGCTTCAGCTTTCGGTCCTGTCCGCGCTTGACAGGAATAGCTGTGGCTCTATGGGTTTGACATTTCCGCTTGCTTTTGGGATGGGTTGTTTAAGGGTTTTTTTTTTTTTTAAATCTACACTGGCCACCTAAGTGGCGTTATGCACAACTGTTACGTTAACCATTTGTGGGTAGGAAATACAACCAGAGCTCTATTAATCAAACTAGAGTTTTGTTTACAGGAGAAGCAGGGACATTTATAATAAAACCTATGAATGTCAGCTTTGGTGGCCTTGCAAAACAGATGGCACAGATTCCATTCCAGTCGTTTCCCAGAGTCTAGCACACCGGGGACCTCGTACAGCACATCTCCCTCTACCAACGTTCAAAGTAATTCTTGTTGAAGTCAAGGGGAGTTATAGCACAAATGCCTGTAGCAGGATCTCTCAAATCAGCTCCATCTTATTACAGACACGTCTGATGTACACACCAACTCTCAGCAGCCCTTTGTATCACTATTTGTTCCCCTTTGGCCTGGACGGAAGAATTTAAATAAGTTGGCCCTATCAGTGGGGTGGAGAGACTGGGATTGGGGATTGTTCATTTGTTTTATGTTTGTCTATTTTATATAGTTTTATTTGTTGCAACCTGCCCCGAGCCGTAAGGAAAGGGCAGGATATTCATTTAAATAAACAAGTAATCAATAGCATAAATATCAGGCAACTTAGTGAGAGGCTGAGACCTCTCGACTGCCAAAAACTGGGAGTGAATGTCAGGGGATGGATCATTCCATATTAGAATTCTGCTTAGGCCAGAAATTTGGGCCCAAGCTTGCGTTGGGCCTAACGTAGTCAGGTTCTCGTGAGCTAGGGATTGATGTGTCCAGGTGACTCTGTCCCTTACATAGTGCCATGATGTTATGGCTCTCCATAGGGGACAGTGTCACATCAGAAAAGGGGCGGAGAATGCCTCAGCTCCACCCTTTCCAACATGGCCACACACCCCACAGAGAACTGCAGCATCATGGCACTACCTGGGGGTGTGCCTAAGGCATACCCCTTTTAACATGGTCCTGCCCCCATGGAGTGCTATGATGTCACTACACTCAGGAGAAACAGGGCTTCCCACAGCTGGGGAGCCCAACATGTGATAAAAGGGATTGGTGAAGGAGTATCCAATCTGAGCTAACCCGGGGCCAGCTGGGTCCCACTGGGCTTGATCTGGAAGCCTTTACTCCACATATGCCTTCTTTTTGCACACTTCCTGTGAAGCATTTGCTCCTGACCACTGTCAGAGACAGGATACTGGGATGACTCAATATAGCACTTCTTATCGTCTTACAAAAAGCATGTTCCCCATGTACCCAGACAAGGGGGTGGGGGTGTTCTACTGTATTTGTTATCCGATGGGAGAGGGAGAAAGGGGAGAGATGATGATGCCAAAATATCTTTCCAGTCAAAGGCAGGCATCAAAGTTACACACCATGAGCTGGGCTTTCAAAAATCTCAGTTCCTGTTTACTTAGCGGCCAAAATCAGCTAACACCAGGGCTGGCCTTAGAATGTGCAGGGCTCAGGGTGAAGATAAAAAACAGCCCTGGTGTCCTGCTTCCCCTACCCCCCACCCACCCTCCCTCCCCATGATCCTGCCACCTTCCACGGGGGGCTCTAGAGGTGGTCACATTTGAAGCCTCACGGGGAGTGGGTGGGAGGCCTGCAGCTTGCCCTGGTGGAAACAGGGACCACTGTGGGGCCATGGGATGGTCAGGTCACCCTGTGATAAGGCTGGCTCTGGCTGACGCTCCGGCCAGGGGTGACACAAGGTGGGGGGTGGGGAGCTGAGGAGCTGTAGGGTGCTCAGGGGTTCTTGAAAATCTGCTGGGGAGAAAGGGGAGCTGCTGTGAAAATCTGACCCTTGAGTCCAACTCATGAGTGGACTCAATGCCCATCTTTCGGAAGAGATGCAAGACCTTCTTGTTTGGCCAGACATTTGCCATGTTGGGATAGGGTTGGGTGGGACTGAGTGGAGTGGTTAGGGAGAGAGAGTTGGAGGGTAAGGAGGTTTAAAGTTTGTTTTTTTAATGCTAACTTATTTGTTTATACGTTTTTATGTTCTTATGGTCATATCTTTGTAAGCTGCCCTGAGCGTCTGTCTGAAGGGTGGGGTAAAAATAAAATAAATAAATAAAATAAATAAATTCTGTAGGGCAGACGTTCCCAAATTGTAGGTTGTGACCTACACTGGAGTCGCACCATCTGCGCATGGGGGTACAACCATTTTGTTTTTTCAATCACAGCTTAAAACCAGATGCAGGAAGAGAGAAGGGGGCCTTCTGCAACAATAATGAGAAATAATACATTGGGTGGACAAAGACAGAGGGCTGGCATTGAAACCTAGTTGATATACTTTGCGTGTCTGTCTGGGGCCATGGGATTATATCTCGAAATGTTGCCACACAGGCAAAAACTGGGAGAACAAATATAGGGCTACTTGCTTGAGTACGGTGAATGGAATTTGGCCCTATACCAAGGCACTTGGGACCAGTCTCTTTACTGATGGAAATGGGCACAGGTCCATCTACTTCAGTGGAGTTTCACTCATTTACAGCATTAGGGAACTGGACTCTTAGAGATTCCTTTGTAAATATTATTTGCATACACTTGGCCAACTCTGGTTGGACTCAGGGGAATCATGTTGTAGGGCAGCAGAAATAATACAATTGCATGGCTCCCTGGACTGGTACAGCATCCTGAACTAGCAAGGGGCTCCAGGTGGGTCATATGGATTTAAGAAGTGCCATATTGGATCAATCGTCCATCCAGCCCAGTATCCTGTCTCTGGCTGTGGCCAGTGTCAGTAGTTCCAGAGACGTACTCAACAGGTCATAATGGAATGATCCATTTCCTGCTATTCACTCCCTGCCCCCACCAGTGAGAGGTCTCATCCCCCAACCAAACTTGACGAGTAGCCATTGACAGACCTTCCTGCTAAGAATTTATCCAATTTTTAAAATTAACTCTTGGTGCAAGCCTCCATCATTCAAGCCATTGGTTCTGGTTCCACTTTCTTTGACTTTAATGGCAGAGGATTTGCACCTCAGTTACGCTAGAAGCCTTTACAATATCCTCCAACAACGAGTTCCACAGGTTAATGGCATATTGAGTGGGAAAGCATTTCCTTTTATTTGTTTGAAATTTTAAGTCCAGTGTTCAGCTGGAGGATTTTAGATAGCCCTGGATTTGAACAGTGTGTGTGTGTGTGTGTGTGTGCGCGCACAAACATCCAACCAGTGAAGTCAATGGCAAATAACTCTTCTTGGCTTTAACGGCAGAGGATTGTGTAAGTAAATAACAATTGGTGTGGCTGTCTAGTAAAGTGTGGGCGATTCAAAGGGAAACGTAGCGCGGCACTGCCACCCCAAGGGAAACCCCTCCCCTGCAGGGCTAGTGCACACACGAGACGTTCCTGTGTAGCTGAGGACAGTCAGCAGACTAGATTTCAACCGACTAGTTACACAAGCTCAGTCTTCTGCAGGGACCTTTAAAGCAGTGCAACCAAGAGAGTTACAACCGCTGCAGAAGGGGCAAGCGCAGGCAACTTTGTCCTTGAAGTTAGGCCACCCCACTCAGCTGCCCTTTGGCAAAAAAAATAAAATAAGAAAAATCACCAGCCACTTGGGAGAAAGAAAGAAAGAAAGAAAGAAAGAAAGAAAGGAACGACAGGCAAGAGTTAGGGATTTATTTTTTTTGCCCATCAGCTTGAAACCAGATGCAGTAAGAGACAAGGGACCCTGCCAAAATAATAAAATTAATAATAATAATGAGAAAGAATACATAGGGTGGGCAAGGTCAGGGGGCTCGCACTGAAAGTCACCATTAGCCTCCCTGTCCAGGAAAAGAGCAGGAAGAGTTGGGGAGAAGAAAGGGGACGCCTGGAACAGCTTGGATGCTTCCTTTGGGTCAAAGGTAGGAAAGTGAGAAGCAAAGCGAGATTGTTAATAAT
>QEPC01011901.1:10733006-10757504 GCA_003113815.1 Sphenodon punctatus | reverse complement strand
CCCAGGTCCCCCAAGCATCACCTCCGTCTTGTCAGGATTCAGTTGCAGATGGTTGCCTTCCTGATGGACACTTCCAACTTCAAGCTGCTTTGGATGTTGTGGGGGGTGTTTCTGCTTCTCTCGCTAAGGGGTTTCTTGTGACAACTTGGCAGCCCCCCCCCGTCAGATCCTAGGACAGCAGGTTCCCCAAATGTGGGGTGGGGAGGGGACCCCAATTAGGGTCACACCATCCGTCAGTGGGATCATGATCTCGATTGATAGTTGATGGGTTTTGCATGGCTTGGTTGCACCTGGGACTCCTCTCTGAACACACTTGTTCTGCTTCCCTCCCTTGCTCTGAAAGACCCACTTCTTCCGTTAGACTGCTCAGGGATGCTCCCTTGTCTACTGCTTTTCACTCAGGGCCCCTTACCTGTGTAACTAACCTAGGCACTTGGACCTGTGACTTCTCAACTTCCCAACGGTCTCGGGGTGAGGCCGCCGCCGCGTGGCCATCACTTCTGTTTCCACTCGATGAGATATGGCATTATTACTCCCATTTTAAAGATGAGAAACTGAGGCTGAGAATGACTTGCCCAAAGACACTGAGTGAGTTTATGGCTGTGATGGGATTTTTAACCCTGATCTCCCAGGTTCTAGTTCAAAAACCTATCCATCCACTAGGCTACACTGCCTATTAGAGCACCATAAATGTTCTCTCTGCCTCTAAAGGCTATGAAATGACTGTATATACTAATGCTGAGATAAACCTTCAGAGTGGTTCAAATAGTCATCGACTGTTTAAGATTCTTGTAACATTTGTTGATTGTTTTTGTTAGTTTAATCAGCAGCAAGCTATTCCGTATCCATCACAACAGTTTCTTAATTTGATATTCATTAACTTGATAATTCCATAATTTGTGATCGGCTGGGTGTTGCCACATGGTACAGGCTACATTATTTGATTGGATGATTGCATTTGCATGAATTTGATGTTTGAATCCAACTCCTTGAGCTAAGGAATATTAAACTAATCCAAAAAAGGACAGTTTTCATTAAGAAATCACCAAGTTCAAGTTCAAGCAAATATCTGAATTTGAAGGTTCCTTAATGAAAACAAACCTTCACAATCGAATTCATGAAATAGAAAAGCTTCATTTCCCCCCCCATCCCTACTATTTACCATTCAAGAACTGAAATTCTAGGGACTGGATTGTAAGCTCCTCAGGGCAGGGAATTGCTCTCCTGTACTCACAACTGTTCAGTACCAGGAACATTGCTGGCGGTAGTAGGAAATAATAAATGTATGTCATCTGTGTGCTATTCACGTATATTAATTAACTAGAAACAGTCAAAAAAAGTCACATTCTTTTGGCTGCCAAGAATGGTCCTTTAAAATATAAATGACCTCTTTTCACTTTTTAATAATCAACACTATAAATTCTAAGTTGTCTGCAATATTTATCTTTAATGTTTGTAATTTTCCATTCATTTTTTGCTTGCTTGCAAAAAATGGTTCTTAGTAAAACAAACAACAACAACAAAGAAACGTTTCAGAGTATGAAACAATTTGCTAGCAATTTGGATAAAAATTTGTTGTAAAAAATGCAGAAAACTGAAATTTTAAAGATGTTCAGGAAATTATTTTCCTTTAAAAAACAAAACCAGTTCTAAGATTAAATGAACTGAATCATTATTCCATGTTCCAAATGCAGAACAGATGTGTGCAAGGCAGCTCAACTGCTAGGCGTGTGTTCAGTCTTAAAATGGGACTTAAAGGTGCAGGAAAAAGATATCCCAGATGGTACCTGTGTTTCAGTAAACAGTTCAACAGCCGCAGCCGGAGACTGGCAGGTAACTCTAACAGAATTTTTGAAAGTAAAGTGTAGCAAAGCAAAGGAAGGTTATAGTGCCACTGCTCGAAGCAAAGGTCAGCTACAGTCACTCACCACCCATTCAGCGCTCAGTAGGATAGTTGCAAATTCTGCACGGAGAGTTTGCACGAAGCAAGATATCCTGAAATGTCATGTACATCACTGCACAAAAATGCATGAGTTATTCCCAAAGGGTGAACCAGTAAGGGTGGTGGTTTGCTACACAGCAGCTCTACAGAGTTTCCCGGGCTCCTGCTAAGTCTGAGAAACACAGTCCAGCTTCCAAATGCGCGGCCTGGATTTCCTATGAACAGAGATGTAACTTTCCTCCAACTTTTATGAGGAAAGAATTTGCTGAGAGAACGGTGAAGGATGCTGGGGGGAATGTCAGCAGACAAGCTCCATGCCTTATCGAATGCTGGTGCTCATGCTCTGACAGCTCTGTGCCAGGAAAGGAGAAGCCCCAACTCTTCCCCGTTACAGGGAGCAGCTTGTTAAAAGATGGCGTCTCCCTTCTCTGGGCTGCCTGGCTACAGCTGCCCATTGGAAGCAGCCAGGCAGCCCAACTTATCAAACATTTAGTGGAGGATGGAGTCTACTGCTGTCCCTCACACCCCTAACTTTGGGGTGGCCCGCAGTGGCTACGGTGGCTTACAACCCGCAGTCTTTCTTGCAGCCCCAAATAGGGCTGTAGCGGAATGTCGCAACGGTAGCTAATTCTGCCGGAAACAGCGTTTCTGCAATTAGTGGTATGGCGTGGCAGAGGCTTTCATTCCGCTAGTTTCATTCCGCTACTTCCACAGGCTTCGCAAAATAGTGGAAACATGACATTTTCGCTACTTCCGCCATTTCGTCAGCACCACAAAATAGCGGAACAGTGGTTTTCCAACAGTTTCCGCAATTTTTCCGCAATTCCGCAATTTGCAGAATGCCGGCGGAATTAGCGGAATGGCCGCAGAAAATCCGTGGTGTGGCGCGGGCAATTCCGATATGGCGGAATGGAATCGCGGCGTGGTAACAGCTCCTGCCGCATCAGCCCTAGCCCCAAACAGCTGCCAAAAAGACCCCGCAGATCCATTAGAAGCAGTCAGGCAGCACTTCTGGGCTGGTGGCCACACCTCCTGGGTAAGTGGTCACACCCCCTATATAGGAGAACCTATTCCCTCTTCCTATAGGATGCCCCAGTCTGCTCAGGAATGCTAAGGGGTCTCTGATACTATATATAAATACTCTATGGCCCTTTTTACATAAGACTCCCCCGCATGGACACCCATCATCCCACGTAGGAGAGCATCCTGTGTAAATGTGGAGGTGCATGAGTGCGCACTCCCACACATCCCCATGCATCCCCCACATACGGAGCAACCGGACGCCAGTGACAAATGAATGCAGGTTGCTTCACTCGTGGGGATGGGCCTGTGTGCACCCACCCTGCACCGCCCCCACAGTGGTGTGACCATGGACTACCCATCCCAGCCATGGCCCATTTATTTATTTATTCATTCATTCATTTATTATTAAAATGTATATTCCGTCCCCTCTGCTATAAGCATCTCGGGGCGGCTAACAACATTTAAAAATACATAGCAACTAAAATACAATTAAAACAACCTAAACGCCCCAGATTTAAAAAACCCTACCCAAACCCTCCCTAACCCAAAGTCAAAGTTAAATTTATTGTGAAGCCGTAGTTATTACAATATACTAAATCCAAGCCGATTGACAATACATATTAGCCAGTAATACAAATCAAATCAAATAACAAATAATCAGATTTAAAACAATACACTAGTCGTTAAATTCCTAGGTCAAATGACCAGAATTATTAAGAAAAGCTTGCCTCTTCTGCATGGCAGCAGTACAAAAATCCACCACAGATCTCTTCACCCTAGAATCAGTTGGACTAAGGAGTTTTTGCAGGAGGGCTTTGTAATGCCAATCTGAGGGGTTGGCATTTCCAACTCTCAGATGTTTTGATCGCAACTCGGAAAAAAAATGGGCAACAAAAAAATACATGGTAAGCAGAATCGACTTCCTGAGGTCACATAATTGGCAGAGTCTCATCGCACTAGGGACGCCAGTATAATGCCCTTCTAAAAGGGCGGAAGGGAAGACGTTGCATCTAAATCTTGTAAAAGCCTGCCTTTTGTTCGAATCTAACCAAGCAGACAAGTAGCAATTTGGGGAGAAATAATCAGGTGCAACCTTCTCTGCAGAAAAAAGAGCACTGTCATTTTGCAGATCTTGGTCCGCAAGTTTCCTTTTTATAAGGGCCATGGCTCCGTCAACGCCCAAACACCCCAGGGCCTCCCTGGAATATCCTAATTTGAGAACTTCCTGTCCAACAACCGAGGGCCATGGGGCGTGAGGGGCTTCCTTAATGACTAGACCTAATAAAGAATTTGTATTGTGGGGGGGGGAGTAACAATACCTTTAGCCACTACTTCAAAAGTAATTGCAAGGCGCAGGTTTTAATTGTGGGACAAATCACTTCGGATCTCAAAATCGCCTGGGGAGTACCCTTAGGGACCCCTAGGATTGAGCGGAGAAACCTATTCTGCATAAATTCCAACTTACTTAAGTAAGATATACCCCAAACTGGGAAGGCATATAAGCCCTGGCTGATGACTTTTGTCCTAAAAAGACGAAGGGCAGGGAGAACTAACTTGCCCCTATGACAGAAATAGAAATTTATTATGGATACTGTAGACCTCCTAGCCTGGCACATGATTGCCTCAAGATGGTGATTCAAGCTTAACGTAGAAGATAGAGTTACCCCCAAATATTTGAAGAGGCTCGCTTGTTCAATAGACTTGCCACCAATAGTCCAGCGATGGGGTTTCCTGACCGTTCGGGTATCCACCACCTTTAACTTCGTTTTAGAATAATTAATTGAGAGAGATTCCCTACTGCAATACTCCTCAAACCGGTGCATAGATCATCTGAGGCCAACAATTGACTGGGAGATTAAAACAGTATCATCGGCAAAAAGGAGGGCCGGGATTCTCCGCTCGCCGATCGGGGGCGCATGAGTGTCAACTATTTTCAAAAAAGGAAGCAGATCATTCAGAAAGATGAACAAGGCAGGCGCCAGAATGCAGCCCTGCCTTACTCCTCTAAGGACATGAACCTTCTTAGATAGCATCTGAAAGGAAGCGCACCTAATCTGCAACGTGTTGGCACTATGTAATTTAATAAGCAAGAATAACAGTCTTGGGTCCAAAGAAGAGGCGCTTAATTTGGCCCATAAACGCTCTCTGCTGACTGAGTCAAATGCCATCCTTAGGTCAATGAAGCAGAGATAAAGCTTTCTCTGATGCAAGGTGTATTTACCTAATAACAAGGAAAGGACAAAAACCTGGTCTATGGTGGACTTCTCTTTTTCAAAGCCCACCTGCTCCAGTTCAATAATAGTATGATCATCGAGCCAAGATTGTAATTTCCCCAACAAAAATTTAGCATATAACTTCCCGATTATATTGAGTAAACTGATGGGGCGATAATTTCCAGGCTGTAAAGGGACATCCTTCTTGTAAATGGGGACCACTATACTGTTCAACCAGGATTTGGGGATTTCCCCTGATTCACTGATGGACGTAAAAAGATGGGGCAGCAGATCTGACCACCATTCTGGGTCACTCTTTAGGAGTTCCGGCGTGATGAAATCATCACCTAGTGTCTTCCCTGTTTTTAACTGAGAGAGAAGTGTCAATACGTCATCTGCTGATACAGGGTGCCAAGCCTGAAATCTGTCCCTTGGGGGAATGCTAATAGTACCAACTGGAGAAGGAAGGTTGGAAAATAAGCCCTCATAAAAATTCACCCATGTTTCGGATGGTATAATAGGTCTAATTTCACTTCCCTCTAATTTGGCTGCTCGAATAAGGTCCCAAAATTGCTTAGAATTCCTCTGGGAGGCGGCACTTAGCAATTGAGACCAACACCTCCTGTAAGATTCAAGTTTCTTTTCAGCAACCAGTTGGCGGTAGGACTTCCTGGTTGCCTGGAGCAACGCTCTCAGATCCCGAGAGGCTCTCTTCTTTAATTTTCTTGCAAGCTGGCAAAGGTTCGTTCGCATGGACCGGTAATCTTTGTCGAACCATGAAGGAAACCTATGCTTCCAAGGATGATCTGGTTTCCTAATTGCCAATAACGGATGCAAACTCCTTAACCCAACCCACCCACCCCATCTCCCTTGGTAAAGGCCCGGCGGAATAGTCAGGTCTTACACTGTCTACAGAAAGAGGGGAGGTCGGTGGTCAGGTGGACCTCCAACGGGAGGGAATTCCACAGCCATGGTTTAGCCGCAGAAAACATCCTCCTCATGGTTCACACCCAGGAAACCCGGGGGACCCCGAAGAGGGTGCCCCCTGCTGACCGCAAGGGCCAATCCAGGATCTGAAGGGTGAGTTGGTCGGTGGGGCCTAGGCCGTTTAGGACTTTAAAGGTCAGCACCAACACCTTGAATTGGATCTGAAGGACTATTGGCAGCGAAGGTCTATAGAGAGCGAAGCACTGGTGTAATGTGCTTGTGTCGGCCCGTCCCCGTTAGGAGACAGGCAGCCACATTCTGCATCAGCTGCAGTCTCCGAACCAGCACCAAATGCAGCTCCATGTAGAGTGCGTTACAGTAGTCCAGTCTCGAGGTAACAAAAGCATGGACGATTGTGACCAGATCCAAGTCCAAGACATATGACCTAAGCCAACATACCAGATGAAACTGGCAAAATGCCCCCTTCACTACAGCTGCCACCTGGACATCCAGGCGGAGCTGCAGATCTAGGAGCCCCCAGACTACAGACCTGAAATAGCAGGGGAGGACGGACCCCATCAATGATGGGGGCCATCACTTCCCCGGCTTTCCCCACAACCATCACCTCCATCTTGTCAGGATTCAACTTCAGGCAGCTCACCCTTATCCAGTCCCCCACAGCTGACAAACACCGGGTAAGCACCGAGACTGCCGGACCTGGGTCAGATGAAAATGAGATATATAGCTGGGTATCATCAGCATATTGCTGACACCTTACATCAAACTCCCTGACAACCTCCCCCAAAGGCTCCATGTACACATTGAACAAGAGACGGGATAAATGGAACCCTGCGGGAACCCACACGTGAGGCCCCGGGGAAAAGATGAAAAATCACCCAGCACCACATGTTGGGTTCTCCCACCCAGGACAGAGCGGAACCATTCAAGAACAGTCCCGCTAATCCCTGCCTGGTCCCGCAGCCGAGTCACCAAGAACTCCTGATCAATGGTATCAAATGCAGCCAAGAGATCGAACAGAATCATCAGGGTCGAACGACCCTGGTCAAACTCATGAGAGAGGTTGTTGACCAAGGTCACAAGTGCCATAGCCCAGACGAAAGCCAGACTCTGAGGGATCAAGAAAATTGAGCCGGTCCAGCTGCCCCTGAAGCTGTCGAGCCACCACCCGTTCAATAACCTTCCCTAATGTTAGGTACAAGGGGACACGAGGTTGGCAGGACAGTCAGGGACCGTTCCCTATGCATATACCAGCGACCCCCGGTGGTATAAATAGCCCTCAGGATTGAAGTTGGCCTTGATCCTAACCAGGATCGAGCCTAGATCATCACAGGACCCGCGAATCTGTGTAGCCGCCCACACACACAACAACACACAACCTTCCCCGTGACACATAGGTGCGGGAATAGGGGGGCCCCCGGGGAACGCGGGGAGAACACACAAGAGGGGGAAATGCTACCGGGGGGGGCACTGGATCCTTAGCCAAACACTCTCCACACACACGCCAAATGTGACTGAGGTCACACACACAAGGGACACACGTACCCACACTCACCTCCGGACACACTCACAGTGTGAGCTGCCACACTCACCTCCGGACACACTCACAGTCACTTCAGTCCTTTACTCTCTCCTTCGCGCTCGGGGCCGGTTTCTCAGGGCAAGCACTGATTACCGGCACTGTAAGATGCCAGTCAAGCCCTTTTATCCCCTCTAGGCTGCCTCACTGCAGCTGTGCATGTTTGCTCGGAGCGCCTGGGCGCCTCCATGCTATTGCGCATGCGCCACTGTCCCCGTTGCCATCTGCCGCGGCTCTCTGCTCTGCCAGAGCGGCTGGCGGCATCTGTGAGGAGGCGGTTACTTCCACCTCTGGCCGCGCCGGCCCCGACATTGGTGAAGATCTGGGCTGCGGTCGCTTGGACCCCTTCCTACCCCGACGTGCCGGGAGCGCTCCCTGGGTGGTCCTTCTCCCCAGGTAAGCATGCCTGACACCTAAAAAGGGAAGGTTAGAGACCGGCCGATAGCTGGCCAGGGCACCAACGTCCAATGATGGTTTCTTGAGCAGGGGCCGCACCACAGCCTCCTTGAGATGGGTTCACAGTCTGGGTGTGTTCCTCAATTCCCAGCTCCACCTGGATATCCAGGTGGAGGCTGTAGTGTGGAGCACTTTTCACCAATTACATCTGGTGCGGCGGCTTCAGCCGTATGTCTCAGACTTCGACCTGGCCACTGTCATCCATGCTTTCATCACCTCAGGACTGGCCTATTGTAACACGCTCTATGTGGGGCTACCCATGGTGACGGTTCGGAGACTGCAGCTGGTGCAGAATGCGGCGGCCCATCTCCCGCGCCGCTGGGAGGATATTACACCGATGCGCCCTTTCTCTGTACTGGATGCCTATAGTCTTCCGGGCCCAATTCAAGGTGTTAGTACTTACCTATAAAGCCCTAAATGGCTTGGGCCCCACCTACCTGCGGAACCATCTCACTCCCCAGGCTCTAGATCGACTGCTGCGGTCGACTGGGGTCGCCTTTCTTGAAGTCTCCCGTGTATCCCAGGGGGTGGCGATGGAGAGGGTGTTCTTGGTGACCACATCGAGGCTGTGGAACTCCCTCCCCTCCTTTCGACGAAGGTGTAAGACCTGGCTGTTCCACCAGGCAAGGGAGATGAGTGATGGGTGGGGGGGAGTGGGTTACGGGGGTGGGAGATTGGTGTTTTTAACTTCCAGTGTTTTACTGTGGTTTATGGTTTTAATTTTTTATTTTTTTTTATAAATTGTAAGCCGTCCCAAGCTGCCTATGGCAGGAGGGGAGGGGTATTCATTTTAAATAAATAAATAAATAAATAACTACTACTATTGTAGTTCCGCCTCCTCCTCTATAATCTGTGGAAATAATCCTTTGGAAATATATAATTTCCTATATATTTTGCTTTATAATTCCAAGGGCAGAAAGAGTGCAATGTGTACATTCATTTTTAGTGAGACAGGTGGAAATTTTTGAAGGAGAAAATGTTTTAACGCAAAATAAAATTCATTGAACTTTTCAACTCATCCTCAGGATTTCACACACTGTTGCTCGGGAGAGAGCTGGGAATTCCTAGGAAACAGCTCCACTATCGGGGTAGCTGTGCTAGTTTGAAGTGATCATATTTGTTATCATATATGTGAAACTGAATCATGGGGTTTCCGATGTCTGTTGGCACATGACAGTTGGACACATTGTGCCTGGAATGACCCGACAGAATGTTGAAATAAAATCCTTAAGCAATTTCCTTTAAGAAAGAGGGCGGATGCCTCATTCAGTATCCTTTCAAAAGAGTCCCCAGCAGCAATGGGGCAGAGGTTCTTCCCTGGGTGGATGGGGTACCTACACCATGCCCACTTGTGGTAACTGGCGGAGCGGAAACGCAGGGGATGGGAACAGTCAGGGATCCCATACATCTGGCAGGTCCCTGGTTGGAGTAATTAAGTTTCCTTAATATTCTTTGTTGGTCACTGGTGGGCACTGGGGACTGACTCACAATGCTTGTTAACTCCTAAGGTACCTCTCCAGTCTAACAGTCCAGCCAAATGGTAGACTGGGGTGTAGCTATGCACTATGGACTGATTGCTGCAATAAAATGGTCAGCAACAGTCATTTAGTTCAAGGAAACTGTATAAGGAAGTGGGAGCCAGGCACAGAGGACAGAAGCTCCTACACACCTTGGTCTTTCAATGTTCCTGCCTCCTGCTTCTGCTTTTGCCCCACCTTCCTTCTACCCAAAATCCCACTGCTGAAGTCATCTTCTTTCATCACTCTGACCATATTGCATCATAACTTCCTGCTGGGCTATTGTTGTGGCATCTGACCTAGACCGGCACATACCATTCTTGGCATCTCTTCCCTGCACCGTTGCACCCTCTGTTGGCTTCCGGCCCTCCTCATCACGAACTTATAGAAATCCCACTTGCACCTATATTTTTGTTCACTGTCTCCTATTCTCCCCTTGTCCCTCCCAGTCCTCTCGCCTTAGCATTGTTTTTATCTCCTGTCCGTCACAGTCTTACCCCCCTTTTCATGATATTCTTCTTTCTGGATCGGTAAAATGGTAAATCAGTACAGGAATTGGGATGGAAAACCATAAAATTGGTATCGAAAGTCAGAAAATCGGGACACAAAATGGTAGCCCATCAAGCACTAATCGAGTACCGGCGATTAGTATCCATCCAATGTTACCAGGTTGGGCTGGGTAATGCAATTTCAATGGGAATACTCTTTTTTGCAGGTACTTGTGTCAGCTCTGGTCTAGACTTGTCTTAAATTGTGGTTTGTCCTTATGGCCTCCCATCCACCTTAACTAATTGAGTCGCTCCTGTGGCTCTATAATTATTAATGCTATGGAGCAGGAACACGTTTTCACCACAAATGGAGAAGCTATTTTTGCAAACCACAGAATGTGATATACATGCAGGGATAAGAATACTGGGTGAAAACAGACGTGACACTAACTCCACTTTAACACCGCTTTAATAGTTCTTATGGGCTGTACTGGTGCCCTAGGCAGCCCTGCCACATGCATGAGAAATATTAAAGCGATGTTAAAGTGGAGTTAGCATCATGTCTGTTTTCACCCACTGGTACACTCTACAATCTCATTAAAATGCTGTATTTGGGAGCCAGGCCTCTCAATGTGCTGTAACCAAATCCGTGTTATAACAAGGGTGCTTTGTATCTATTTGTGGGGAGGGAGCCGTGCTTCACACCATATTATAGCTAAATCCCACTATAACAATGCAAGTCAGTAGCAATAGGTCTCGTTTGACGTTTACTCCATTGTTATGGCGTACCCAAGTCAATCCAGTGTGAACTCCGAGTTTGTACTCATTTTCAAAGTGGCCCATGGGAGGGAGGGAAGAGTTTCCCCACCCCTGCTCTGAAATCAATACACAATTTTCTGTGGGGTCCATATGCTTCTTTCATCTCGCAGGCAGAATTCATATTGATGCCAGTGGATAGAGATGCAGCGCGATCCTCGGCTGTTTAGTGTCAGCGCAAACCCCATTGACTGCAGTGGCGCTCAGGAGTAGCTCTGGCACCAGCCAGCCAGAGGATTACACCCACCACCTTCAGTGCGATCCATGGGGGAAGCTTGATCTATTGCCAGCGAAAAAGCGGTCCCCTGCATTCAAAATAAAACAAAACAGGTAAACCTGCCAGCAACGTCCCAAGGGGGAAAATGGGAGATGTCTTTGCCATAAGGATAATTTTAATAATGCAGCATCAGCTTTGGTTTAAGCTTATTTAAACATCGTTTTTGCATTTAAAATATATGCAGAAGGACATCAGGCAAGTTTTTTTGGTCTTCCTGGGCTCTTTTATGTGTGTGTATGTTTTTTTTACCTTGGATCTGAACTTCAAAACCATCTGGCTGGCAGATGAGACAGTTCTCTGCTGGGTTATGCTGACATGCTGGATTCACTTGAAGCCTTAGTGCTCATGGGTCCTACCCTACCAAGTCATCATGACAATCCTCATTCCCCAGTGAAGCCCTTGTTGCAGACAGATGTCATTAAGGGCAATGATAGCATGATGCTGATGCAAGGTTGGAGGAGAAAATAGTTGCTGAACAGTGAGTAAAAGGTCAACGTTTTCAAGAGTAGTTCAGTGATTGTAAAGGCTTAGGGCTCTTTTAGACGAGCGGGTCGGCGTCATGCCGGCTGCTCGCGCGATATTTCAAAATCATTCCACAAGACGGAAGTCGGGGATCACGGGCATGAAAGGCGGTCGCGCATTATTTGCCGACCGCGAATTAAATACCTTGATGTGTGAGGGATTTAATTCACGGTCGGAAAATAATGCGCGACTGCCCTTCATGCGTGTGATCCCTGGCTTCCGTCTCGTGTAATCTCGCATTGCGGGATTTTGAAATATCGTGCAAGCGTGTTGCGCGATGGCGACCCGCTCGTCTAAAAGCAGCCTTAGTCCCACATATCTGAAAGGCCGCCTCCTCCCTTATGTCCCATCATGGCCCTCTAAGTAGGAATGTGCATGTCGTTTTTGTTATTACAATAACGAGAACAAAAACCGACGTGGGGACCTGGTGCACACCCCTACCTCCAAGATCAGTCGGGAGTGCCCTCTTACATGTCCCATCTGCCCATCAAGTTCATAAGAGAGAAGATGTTCTTTGTAACTGCTGCACAATTAATGAACTCCCTTCCTCCTGGCGGTTTCTCAAAGCCCAAGCCTGCTCATCTACTGGAGGCAACGCAAGACCTTTTGGTTTGGCCAGGCATCAGGCAGGCAGGACAGGGGATTTTAAATTGGTTTTCTTTATGTGTACTTTTAAATCTGAATATATATATATATATATATATATATATATATATATATATATATATATATATATATATATACACACACGCACATAAATCTATACACACACACACACATTTATTTATTTACACTTATACCTCGCCCTTCCCATAAGACTCAGGAAGATTTACAAAGGAATATAATAAACCCACATAAAACTATATTCAAATCCCTTAAAACGCCACCCCAACCTCATCCCAACTCCCTGGAAATCCCACCGCTTGATCCCGATCCCCACCTGCCAAACGCTTGGCCAACAACAAAGGTCCTACGTTGCCTCCAGAAAATGCTCAGGCCTGAGCTGTGATGAACCTCCAGGAGAAGCAAGTTCCACAACATTGGGGCAGCCACTGGGAACGCCTCTCTGTGTCCCCTCGCAGTATTTATTTATTTATTTATTTATTTTATTTATTTATATTTCTTAGCTGCCCCCTCATGCCCATGGCATCTCGGGGCAGCTTACAACACAAAAAATAACAATAATTTAAAACAGCAATAGGACACAAAAATTAAAACATCTAAAATTCCTCCTAAAAACAATCAACCCCCAAAACTTTAACCCAACCCACCCTCCCCTCCTCCGAAGGTCTGGGAGAACAGCCAGGTTTTGCAGGCCCAGCGGAAGGCCAACATACGTGGGGCCAGACGGGTGTCCTCCAGGAGGGAGTTCCATAGTTGCGGCCCGGCCACCAAGAACGCCCTCTCCATTGTGGCCCCCCCGTTTTACATGGGGGACTTCCAAGAAGGCGCCCCTGGTGGGCCGAAGGAGTCACTCTGGGGCATGGCGGGTGAGGCAGTCCCTGAGATATGAAGGGCCAAGACCATGTAGGGCTTTAAAGGCCAAGACCAACACCTTGAATCTGGCTCGGTACGCTATAGGCAGCCAGTGCAGCGCGTGGCGCACGGGAGTATGAACCTGGCGGAGAGATGGTACCTGTAAGAGGACACTCCTGGCTGACCGCAGGATTACAATGGAGTATAGTGGGAAAGGCAGCCTTTCAGTTTTGTGAGGCCAAGGCCATTTAGAACTTGAAAGTAAAACCAGTCAATTGTAGTGTAATCTCTATGTAGCATAACTCACAGCCCTTGGGACAGGGCAGAATAAAAATTTAAATCACATTTTTGACCTAAGCACCATAAGCCTTATTGAAAGTCTAGAGGACTTAGGTCCTACATTTTTATCCTAAAGCCCAATTGAGATCATAATCAGTGATCACGCCCCTAATTTGCCTCTGCTGTTACAATGGCGCACGTCAATGGGGTAATGTCCGGGCCGACCCTACCGTAAAGCCAGTACACTAGGCGGCCGTCTAGAGTGGCAAATTGAAGGGAACCTCTCTCCTGCCCCCGATCCAGCTGCTGCCACCACTACCACCAATAAGCTTCATAGTGGGTTGGGGATGGGAGAGGCACCTCCTTCAAGTTGCCACCCTAGGTGGTCCCGCCTGCCTGCCGCTCCCCACATCCCCGCTGCCCTCGATCCAGCCGCAGAGCTTACCAGAGGCACGGGAGAGGCGGCGGCAGCAGCAGCAGTAACTGAAGATATGGGAGAGGCACCCCCTTCAAGTTGCTGCCTTTGGCAGCCACAACCCCATCCAGCTGCCAACACCACCGCCGCAAATAACTCTGTGCTGGATTGGGGCCGGGGGCACCTAGAGCAGCAAGTCGAAGGGCGTGACTCTTCAACTGCTGCTCTTCAGCTGCGGCTGTTGCCGCCACGGCCTCTTATGCACCACCGGTAAGTTCTACGGCTGAGTTAAGGGCAGTGGGAACACGGGGGCGGCGGGGTGGTGGGGCAGCAGTGGGTGGGGGAGGAGGGCTGCTTAGGGCGGCAAAAGTCCTTGCACCAGTGCTGGGTAATGTGTGCACACATGATTAGTGCAAATATAAGATTCACCACACAACTGTGGCAATTCTGCGCACACTATCGAGGTCTCAGGAACTGAAATATGGGCAGACCCCAACAGAGTTAGGCCCAGATAGTGGAGAGGCGCTGTAAGATCTGTCATGGCACTTTGTAAGGGGCAGACCCTCCAGTAGCTTAGGGAGCCCAGTCCAGCTGAAGCTCCTGGGACCTGGGTAGGGGTGTGCAGAGAAAAATAAAATAAAACTTGTTTTTGTTTTTATTTTGGTTTTGTTCTTAAAAAATCTCATTCATGGTTTATTTTTTCATTACTTATTTTAGATTTTGTTATTTATTTTCCTTTCCATTATTTCCCATCATGTTCAGTAATTTCTGGTATTATCAGTATTTTTTGGTACTTTCCATATTATCAGGAATACTGGACATTTCTGGACATTTTTGGAAATGACAAAAAAATGATGGGAAATAAGAAAAATAATATTTGTTTTACAATGAGAACGGAAATGACATTCTAACAATGAAAACAAAATGCACACTCCTAGACTTGGGCAGAGAGCATGTCTGGCCTGGCCTGGGCCTTTTGGGACAAGTGAGGTCCCCATCAGGCTTGGGCCTGGGTTGCCGACCGGGGTTGGGGGGCGGGAGGAGAGGGATGAGGGTGGGATAGTATGTTTTATAGTTGTATGATTTTAAATTATTGAGGTACACTGTTGTGAGTTGCCCCGAGCTGCCTGCGGCAGGATACTAAAAGCTTTTAATAAATAATAAATAAATAATAAATAAAAACCACCATTCAAAGCATTAGCCCAGCCTGCTGCTGCCACTGCCTACGACTTGAAGGACTGGAGTGGGGGAAAAGAGCCAAGAAATGCACTCCCCATCAAGGACACCCGCAGAATTGAGCGAGGGGGCAGGTAAACCACTTCACTGCTCCCTGTTCTGACACAACCACACCCTGTTCCAAGCACTATTTTACTATGATGCTTAGAAAAGGGGCGTGGTCGTGCCAGAAGGGGGCGGGGACTTTTACACCTCCTTTCTGAGCATCATGATGTCATGGCACTTGAAAGGGGGAGTGGCTTGGAAGGGCCAGAGCCAGGAGGTAGCAGCTACACCCCTTTTCGCCACCCCTCCTTGTGCCCCATGCTCCCCATTTCTCCTGATGGTGCTGCTCTCCTAGCATGGCCCAAATGTGTTTGCATTTGCTCCCAGAGCATTAAGGACACCTCAACAAATTAGGGCAATTTCAGCGACTGAAGTCACGCAGCTCCTAACTCAGAACAAGTAGTGCTGAATCGAGCAATTGCAGTGAAAGCTGTTTCTGCTGGACACAGGCCATTAGCTTGTGCTCACGCAATTCGGAAACGTACCAGTTTTCTTCCCCGGCAGGAGGAGTCGCACACCACCTAATATTCCTTAGATGCCACTTATGTTTGCTTGTGTATGATCACAAGTTTGCTATGTAGCTCAGCGTCCGCAAGAAAAACTCACCCTGGGGGGTATAGGTGCTCCCCCACCGCTAACGGAAGTTGGGCAGCCACCATTTGAAACAGCGGCCACGGCAAACTAGCGCTTGATTGGAGATGCTGCCTTGTAAACCCCACATAATTGAGGTTTTATAAGGCAGCATCTCCAAACAAGTGCTAGGCCGCTTTTAGATGAGCACCACCTGCTCACGCCGTGAAATTATGCGCCTTGTAAAAGTGCCGCGGGCAGCTTTTAGACGCACCTAGACACGCCGTATTTCAGGTCGCGCATTCTTTAACGGCGCAAATTAAATGCTTCAGTATCAGACTCTGAAGTCTGCAAGAAACGAGGGGTGATTTCAGACGTGCCGGGGGTGAATATTCACCCTGCCACGACCACAAACGCGGGCCGTGGTGAACTGTGGTGTATGTCTGTTTGCTCGCATCCAGATGTTCACCACAGTAAACCACGGGCCGCGTTTGCATTGACCACGCTTCGTTACCTCTCACCATCCGGTAACAAAGCGTGGTCAATGGCCACCACGGCCGTGGTGAAGGGTTCGTCACGTCTGTTGACTCACCCTTCACCACGGTTGGGGTTCGCCGTCCCGGTCCCGGGTGGGCGGTGCGGCCGGATAGGCCGCACTTCCTGCCCGTCGCGCTGGGGGGGGCGGGCCGACAGTGGTGCTGGGGGGAGGGGCCGTGCGGCCACACGCAGCACCGCACTGCCCTGCCCCCTCCACGGTGGGGAGAGGCAACAGACGTGACATCCGCCGGGCTTGACCGCGGGCCGTGGTGTCTCGTTCCCCATGGGTGGGGGTGAAGGGGTGGGGGTGAAGGGGGGAATGTCTGTTCGCCCACTCCTTCACCCCCGCCCGTGGTCCGAACCACACCATGGCCAGCGGTCAATCCCGGCGGGCGTAACATCTGAAATCACCCGAGGTTACATGAGGCTCGTCTAAAAGCAGTCTTAGTCTCATCAATAGAAGCAGAAACCAGGAACTGGCTGGAGCTTTCCGCACCCCTCTTGTAGACCATGTCTGCCTCCCAAATCTCCGGGAGAGATGGAGCTCCACCATGCATCGTGTGCTGTTGTTTTCTTAAATTAAGCTTTTGTGCCTGGCTGCTCTCCTGCTTCATGCCAAATAAGGAATCTTGAGCCATCATTGAATTCAGTGTCGCAGTCAGCAGATAAGACATCAAGGAAATACGTACGGCTTCATTTGTGCCAGGGATTGCCAGGAAGCAGACCTGACATTTCTTTTTGTGCCAATGTTCAGCCATGGCACCTACATCCAGATCCAATCACTGCAGCTATTCTACAAGGCCCACCCATGCCTGGATAACATATAATGGGCGACAGGACTGGGGGTGCTGCTCAATGGCGTAGCAAGGCTTTGGCAGGCCTGGGCGCATGTCCTAATTATGGGCCCTGCGAAGGGCAAGGGGGCAGAGTCTTCCAAAGCATCAGCCTCCCAAGGGGGCTCCTGAGTCCTGACCAGCTTCGACTTCCCTCCATAAAGGCTGTGGTGCCACCTTGGCTCCCAGCTGAAGGTTCTCAGGGTAGCAGCCACCCCTGCCAAGAAGGAGGTTTAAAGAGTCATTGGGGCCAGCACTCCACCGTCACCCACTCTGAAAACTTCCTCCTTGGTGGGGCCCTTTGCAAGCAGCTTCATTGCCGCTAGAAAAATTTCAGAGTGGGTGGGGGCAGAGTGTTGGCTCTCTGATCCCTCCTCCACCCACTCTGAAAATTCCCTAGTGGTTCTTAGGCAGCTTGCAGAGGCCGCTCCTACGGCCCAGGCTCAATTGGACCCATTTGCTCCATGGCATCTTCTGTGCCTCTGCTGCTGCCACCTATTGACTGTTTCATGGCAAAGCACTCCCAGTGCCAAACAGCAGCCACACCACACCCACCTACTGAAGCACCAACTTCAGCCTGTCTCTGGACAGGATTGTGATCGGGACTGGTTTGGATGGGCAAGGCGAGAGCTGACACTGCCACTCATCAGCTGTCTGGCAAGGGGTGTGTTTGGATGGGATAGGAGTGTGGTCCAACAGGGCAGCATCACCTGCTCACTGGGGCCTAAAGGCAGGACATCTGGGACATGCTGGAGTCTTGGTCTCTCCTTTCTTAGAAAGATTTCCACGGAGCGACCGCGTCAGTGTGGTTGGATCTGCGTGCTTCTCTGCTCTTACAGACGCCCGCTGAGGTTAGGCAGACTAAGGCCCTTTTTACATGACGGAGTGGGTAGGAGGATGGGTGTTTTGCCGCAGTGGGCGGAGGTGGGTGGGTGTCCTTTTACACGGACACACAACCACCTCCACCCACCTCCACCCAGGGAGCCTCCTCTGGTTTTCCGGAGGGCTCTGTGGGTGGAGGTGAGTGTTGCACAGGAGCGTGCACGCACCCCCACCCATCCCGCTTGGTGTTCACATGGGTGAACAGAGTGCACACCCATCCCCCAACCCACCGCCGGCTGTTTACACAGACGGATGCCTCCCCCCACGCCGTACACCCACCTGAACACCAAGGGGGGGGGAGCGTCCATGTAAAAACAGCCTAACACACAGTCCCCCTGAAAGCAAAGCTACCATCAGTCAGTGCTGATCAGAGCAGAGCAGGAGGGCCTGCTGAACTGCTACTAGCGCAAAGGATGTTTTGAGTTAAAAGGGAAGTGCAAGTGTGAAAGGGGGAAGAGAAACTTCCTTTGTTTCAACAAAGGAAATGACATTGTAGCCAAGGAGTGCGGTTCGGGGGCGTCATCCTGGAGTCCTCCTCGCCTTGGCAAAACCACCCACTGACTTCAGTTTGGATCCTGGCTGTGATGGTAACCAAGCCAAGCGCGTGCACCTGGGACCTCGCATCCGTGTGAATGTTACACTCTTGTCTCTCCCTCTGTTCCCCTTCCTTTGTCTCCCCCCCCCCCCCCCGGTCTCTCAGATTGTAAACCCTAGGGCATGGGCTGTGTCTATTCAATTACTTTGTGATGTGCCAGGTACATTGCTGGCTCTATATAAATGCTTGTTAATAATAATAATAATGGTGATAATGCCCACTATCAGTGTGAGATGTCAGTGCAAGTTTAGTACTACCTGCTTGAATGGAAACACTGGCTGGTTGTGAATCTGGATGTGCACTGGGATTTCGGTCCCTGGTGTAGCTAGTGCCAAACCCAATTCAGTGGTGGTTTACACCAGTACAGATGGTACTCCATCTGCCATGGGTGGCGTTTGAATAGCTCTGGGAGGAGCTTAGAACCTCCCCCCCGGTATATTTCCCTGTGTTTTCTTGCAGCTCTCCTGTTGGGAACTGGTACTATCCTCTCTTCCTTGACCTTCCAATATCAGGCTGCAATCAACAGTGGCTGCAGTGGCGCTAAAAAATTATATTGGAGCTGGAAGAGTAGGACTGGGGAGGGGAGGGGCAGGTATGGCACATAATTTAGCTCCTCAAGCCCCACTCACACATTTGTCCCTCCCCCCCACCATTCTAGGGCTGAATTGAAATTTCAGCCTGGATTCTGTTTTTGACAAATTCAGTTGTTTCGATCGATCAGGCGAAATGTGGACAGGAATAAAATATGATCCGTGTTTCACCGGAATGATCAGAATGATCCCGCCTCCCTTCAGCGCAGGGTAGGGTGCTGCCATTTTGCACTTGCTCAGTAGAAGTTGGAATCATTCCATCGGAACGTGACAGAATTCCACTGCTGCTTAAATCTGTGGTGGAAATCCAACGTTCTGAAAATGCAGAAAAATGCTGCAAAGATGGCAGGGCTTTTCCCAGTCAGCCCTAACATCCCTCTCCTCACCCCTCCCCAAAAGAAATCAGACCTATTTCCTCTGTCCTTGGAGGAAGCACTCTGGTGCTGCTGCCTTAGAACTCAAAGAGCTGGGGCAGGATCCAAGCTACCTGCTGGCAGCTGCAAGCAAGCTCCAGTCGATGCCTGCTCACAGCTCCCAAGCAAAGTGCTGTAGGCAAAGCACAGAGAAGGGTTAAAGATCAATCCGCCCCCTCTGCACTCCATCAAGAGGGGGTGCTAAAAGACATGGCGGTGGCCCGCTGTGACCTGCTTTTTCACACTTTGGCCCGCGAGACACCGGCATGTCTGTTGAGGGGCTGCCAAAAGTTGGCCCAGGATTGGCTCCGGGTGTGTCAGCAGCAAGCCCAGGGTGTGATCCTGGAGACCTCTGGGATCACAGATCTTTGGCCCCATCAGTCTGCCTGATGGCGCCAAAGTGGGCCACAGCAGACTATCACTTGTGACCTGCCATGACCTGGACCAGATCGGGATCACCGTGGCCAGCCGTTATTGGCTGCCATGTCAGTGTGGAGGCAGGGCTGGCCAGCCGCGGGTTTGTGCATCTCCACGACTCACAAGTCTGCCAGTACGTTTGTCCGGTGTCCCAACCCAGTCTGGACTGTGTCCGCGGTGTTTTTCCTCCCCATGTCGGGTTGGGCTGCTGTCGAGCTAGCATCACTTCTGTTTCCTCCCATGGTCTAGCCCCTGCAGCTGCTTGTGCTAGCAAGCTGGTTCTATGTCTGCTCCCAGCTCCACACCCAAGCACAGCCACTGGGCTGTTGGTGGAATGCAGAGAGGACTGATTGAACTGTAGCCCTTGCCGACGCACCCCCAGCCCCAAATGAGACACGGAGACATGAGCTGGATTGTAAAAGGCCGCACTCTTTAATGCAATCAGAGCAAGAACGTTGGTTAGATTGTCACTAGGCAATCGAATGGGTCCAGTATTTTCTATAATCCTATAATAACATTAACAGGTATATATATGGCGTGGATATGCCCTCCAATGCCATTACCAATTCAAATTAAACTTTTCCCTTCGAACAGCTCCCTGGCCAAGGCCGAAGGGTGAATGCCTCAGAGGCCTGAGTCAGGAGTATATGGTGTCATTAAGATCGAGGGCCATGCTTGCCCTTACCCCCGCTTGACACTCCCCCCCGAGGAACGATCCTGCCGTCAGCCTTGCCCTGCTTGTCAACAGGTATCATCCCCCATCTCTTATGGAGATGACTCCTTTATCTATACTATCACTACCTAACAAAACAGCCTATTAACCATACTGGACCCCCGCAAGAGTGCGACTAAATTCGTTTTAATCATTGTTAACAGCATTTCCAATTCTCAATCATCATTATTTCTCCAATTACCCTTAATTATTATCGAATTAAATTTAACTATATTAAATTATTGTCGAATCATGCCAAATCAAATTCCAAATATTATTTAATTCTTCCTATACTGTAAAGAAGGCAAAACAACAGAGCCGTCCTAATGTTGGGGTGCTCTGCAAAATTCCTTCTTGGTCCCCTTGTGGCAACCAGTTACCAAAACCTACAGTATTAGGGGGATGGGTGGGTGGGAACAATTTTCCCCCTTCTTCGCAGGCACAACTGTTGCCTGCCGCTGCTGGGTCCGAATGAGAAGGGAGGAAAGAACCGCGTGCGCTGGCCGTCCTCCCCGCCCCTCCCTTCTAGCAGGGAGGGGGAGGGAGCGTCCCCAGCGCCGACCAATCAGGCGCCCGTTCTTGGGCCCTGATGCCTGGGCCGCCAATCGCAGGCGCCCAGGCCGAACAGTACGGGGTTTCCTTAAGCCCTGCAGCCCCTCCTTGCTCATCCCTTTGGGGCTGGAAAAGCGGCGGGCGCGGCAACCTCCCCCCGCCCCTATTGTGGTGCGGAGGGCCCTTCTCTGTGCTCAAAGGGCTCCCTGAAAATACTCAACAGGCTAGCAGAAAATGTGGCTAATACCTGCAAATAATAAACCCACTACTCTCCCCATTCAGCTCTAGTTTCTCTCAGTCTGACTAGCTTTGGCAGCTTGGGGACAGGGAGAGGGGAAATATTTCCACTTCCTTAGATCCATCTCGGAGGGAATTTGATGTCCTGATGGTCAGCTGCGGCTGCCATGTGGAGGAGCAGAGGGATGGGAGGGGAAGAGGCTTGCCAAATACAAAATCCAGCAGAGGAAAAGAACAGCAGAGACTTAAGGAGAACTATACTGACAGCAATTTGACCTCATGCTTAGTGCCTCTGCTCCAATTCATTAGCCCGCCCGCATCCTGAAAATGCTTTGTTGCTGCTAATGATTTTTTATGAAGCCTGGCTGCAAAAAGTCACTGCCGCTGGGCTTTTGATTTACTAAAGCCGCCTGTTCACCATCCTCTCTCTCACTTTAAAAGTTTGTCCCCATAAGTTTCTAATTATATAATAGAGCTTTTCTTTCTCTGGGTGGCTTTTGTCTTCCTTTGTAAAGGAAAAAAAAAAAGGCTGCATGTCTGCTGCAGAAGTCATCTTGGACCATCTGTGTGTATTTGATGTGCCCTGCCAATGTCTGACTCTTCATCCCAGCGCCTTGCAAACTGATTTGATTTACGCTCACAATGGGTGGTTTCAGTTGGACAGTGAGCAGGCCGGAGCCCTGGAGCAGGTGCGTGGGTGACCCACACCAGAGCTGCACACACTCCCAGGTTTGCTTACTCTCAGAAAGACAGCCCGGCACATGGGTGAACCAACATGCCTTCCTCCTGCCCCGGGACAGCCCCAGCTCAGGAACACACAGATAAGTGAGCCAACCCCACACTCCGGCCCCGCCGTTTCTTCTGGTAACCGTGGCAATGGGACTTGGTGGCAGCAGCCGCTCTGGCCATTTGATCTGCTGGCATCTATGATCCGGGCGGGGCCATGATTGGCTGCAGCTCTCGGGCCCATGTAAACAGACAGGAGTTGCATGTTTGCCTGTTGCCAAGGCAACAGGCAAACATGGCTAGCTCCCTGAGCTCTGGGATCTTCCGGAGCGCTGCCTGTGGAGCTGCCCCGGAGCCTGCTCTGCTTTGCATGTTTGGCGGTCGCTCTTCGGATAGACAGCTCTTCAAATAGTCATTCTTTAGAATCCAGGGGAAAGATTTGGCCTTAAGAGATCACAGAATCTCCTCCCTCCTAACATTCCCAGTGCGTAAAGAGGGGCAGACGCTCCTCTGCTGATCATTCCACTTTGTTTCTTGCCATTCCATTATCGCCCCACTCTCAAGTGTTTTCCCTGGGAGGCAACCAGGCAAGAGGTGCTGGAGACCACTTTTAGATGAGGCGCTCCAAAAGTGCCTTGCAAAGATACGGAGGGAGAGAGAGAAACCTGCGCGTGGGGCGAGGTGTTTTAGACATTCCCCCGCGCTAACGGAAGTGTCGTTGCTCCCATTCTGAGCAGCAGCCACCAAGGACAAGTGCAGGTTTGAAGATGCGACATTTTAAAAAAAAACCTCCGGAGGGTTTTACGATGCTGCATCTTCAAACCTACGCCTGTTCTCAGCAGCTGCTGCTTCCGAACAGGAGCAACGTCACCTCCGGTAGCACATGGGAACGTCTAACCCCCACCCTGGGCAAGTTTCTCTCTCTCCTTATCTTTGCAAGGCATTATTTGAGCATCTAAAAGTGGGCTGCGACTTGAATACTGGTCTTTTTGTCTCCTGAAAGAGGGACTTTGGCCCCCTGAAGGAGGGACAGTGGGATTCAGCACCCAAAGAGGGACCATCCCTCCTAAGTAAGGACTGTTAGGAGGTATGGAATCTAGCTCTGGGATTTCTATAGCATTCATCAAGGTAACGCATAAACTAAAAGCCTGATCTAAAGATGTCGACTGACTTTAATAGGCTTTTGATTGAGTCTTTTAGTGCTTAATATTTCTCATTCCTTCAAATTCAGTAAAACCTCAGTAATCTGAGCTTCTGTAATTGGGGTCCTTCTCTTTCTGAACATGAGCTATGTCCCTGTTTACTCCCAGGGGCATAAAGCATGACCAGACTATAGAAGCACTGAGCAGCTGTTGAAATGATGATGATTGATGACGACTATAGTATTTGTATAGTGCCAGCATGAGTACCAATTGGGCAGTCCGTTACCCCAGAATACCAGGTATTACCATTACCAAGCTACCAATTTAACATTTTACTGATAGGTACCGATTGGTAAATCAGTATAGGAACTGGGATGGAAAGTAAAAAAACTATATTATATTATATTATTATTATTATTATTATTATAAACATTTATATAGCGCCAGTCATGTACTTGGTGCTGTACAGAACATAGAAATGGACGCGGTCCCTGCCTGTGGCTTACAATCTAAAAGACAAGGAGGGGGAGACAGGGAGAGGGGACGGTGGGAGAGACAGAGGAGAAGACAAACATTCAAGCAGGTGCGAAGACTCAGGTGCGTGTGCTTGGCTTGGTTACAATCAGGTTGGTTGCAGCAGTCTGCAGAGGAGGGCAGACAGTAAGAATATGAGGAACGACTAGCAGGCATTGGGAAAGGCGGCGAGGAAAAAGTGGGTCTTGAGGAGGGATTTGAAGGAGCAGAGGGAGGGGGCAAGGTGGATGTGGGTAGGGAGGGAGTTCCAGGCATGGGGGGCAGCGATGGGAAAGGGTTGAAGGCGGTTAGGTGAGCAGGAGAAACAAGGGAGAGTGAGGGAGGGGACAGAGGAAGAGCAGAGAGCATGTGCAGGAGTGCGTAGGGAGATTAGGTCTGAGAGGTAAGGGGGAGCTTGGTTGTGGAGTGTTTTGAACGTGAATACCAGGAGTTTAAACAGGATACGTTCAGGAAGGGGGAGCCAGTGAAGAGAGAAGAGGAGAGGCTGCACATGGTCGAAGCGACGGGCAGAGTGAATGACCTTGGCAGC
>QEPC01011901.1:10684672-10722227 GCA_003113815.1 Sphenodon punctatus | reverse complement strand
AATGATAGAACAATTTTATTTGATAGATATCTTTAAACATATGTAATACCTAGTAAATTGAAGAGTGTTGTAGGTTGGGATATTTTAAGTGATATATAACCACTTTTGTATAATGTGTTAAAGAATTTAATAAAATAAAAAGTTTAAAAAAACAATCTTAATAAAATAATAACAATAATTAATACATTCATAATTAATAAATTTTAACTGCACTTGAAGGCTTCTGTCTCTTTTGCTTCTCCATACTGAGTTTCTTTAGTCATCCCTGCCAAGTAGTTTCATATTTGTTCACTTATTTCAGTTCTTCTCTGGCTCCTCGTGTAAGCCGGGGCATTTTCAAATTCTCTAAGTGAGGCCAACCTTAGCAGCTTTGGGGGTAGCATAGAGGACCATTCCTAACCTCATCCCAAATGTTTCTACGTTCTGCCAGTCAGAAGAACTGCCATGAGCAGTGGCATAGCAAGGCTTGGGAAGGCCCAGGCGCATGGCCCAATTATGTATTGCAGAGTTAGCTTTCTGTTGAATAACACACAGCAGAAGTGTCTTCAAAACAGAACTTTACTAAGAGCTCAGAAGACATGCTTCCATACTGCACAGACTGCATGGGACAAGATGGGGGACAGAGAGAGGAGAAGAGAGGAGACAAGAAGGAAAAAAACCCGTTTCATCCCCTGACCCTCCCACTACTGAACAAACCCGATATTGAGCTTGCAGGGCTTGCAATGGGCTTTTACTTGTGACCATTGCACAATCCAACACCCCTTCTCAACAGTCACTAGTCTTTATGGAGTCTCAGGAAGTCCTCTACTTCCTTTCCTGTGAACTCACCTCCATTGTCAGTCTGCAGTGTCTTTGGTCTGCTCTGGAACTCGTTGCTCATCATGGTCACATAGTCCTGAAGTTTGTCGAATACTTCATCTTTACTCTTCATGATGTATGTGATCATGTACCTTGAATAGTCGTCAATGAAAGTTACCATATACCGGTTGCCTCCTGGCGTGGGAACCTTCATTGGGTCGCAGACGTCGCTGTGTACAAGATCAAACTGTTTCGTGGCTCTATTCTGACTCTTCTTAGGAAGCATAGCTCTCGTGACTTTGGCTTTGATGCAACAGTCGTATTTCATGATCACGGGACACGCTGAGACCTTTAGGTCTTTGGTCAACTGCTGTCTGTGCATTTACTTGATGCTGTCTGGGTGTCTGTGTCCCAGGTGTCTATGCCATAGGTGGATGCAGTCATCATGTGGCTTGTGCGCAGTGAGCTCCGCCTGTTCTTCCATTGTGCTCAAACAGCACAGGTGGTCATCTGCAGTGGCTCTGGCCAGTACTTTTGTTCCACTTTGAATTGTGCATTCATCTCCCTGGAAACAGATGGTGAGCCCCCTCGCTGCCAGCCACCTCATGGACAGGAGTCCCCCTTATAAGACAGTGCCTTATACACCCTGTGTTGTCTGCTGCTTCCCAAGAAGTGAAGATTTACACAAGATGACTGAGTTAACAAATCTCTTGATTTAACCCTGGATCCAGGCCTCTTACAAGCTCTCAGTTCCTCAGCCCTTTCCTTTCCCTAGGCCTTCCTCCCAGGAGCTGAGCCTCAGTGCAGAGGCCCTAAGAGCTTCTGAAGCAAGGAGAGCCGTGGCAACACTCCCATGATCCCCTGCTTCCTGCAAGGCCCTAACTGCTCCCCACCTAGGGTGGTCATTGAGCCTGTTTTATACAGGAGAGTCCTGTTTTTGGAAGGGGTTGTCCATTGTCCTTTATTTATGCTTTTTTTTTGGTCCTGTATTTTCCACGCGCTGCCACTTTCATGATCTCATGACTTCCGGGCAGGAACAACAACGTTGGTAGCATGTGGTCTTGGAGGTGAGCCAACAGTCCAAGCACTGGGGAGGAGGGGAGGAGTGCTAGGGTTACTGTAGCCTCCCGATCTTCCAGGACATGACGACTTCTTTCCTCTGCCCAACCTCATCCAGGTGGATTTTTTAAATATGCACCCATGGCTGGGATTTTGCCAGTGCCGTTGCATCCCCTTCCCACCCCGCATCCAGTGCTTGTTGCTCAGCCCTGACTGGGGGAAGGAGCCCTGAGCCAGCTGCACTTTTCCTCCCCCCATGTCCTGTATTCTCTCCCTTCATGTCCTGTATTCTGGGGATGTGTCAGTGGCCACCCTAGCCTCACTTCCTCTGCCCGGTAGACTTCCTCCCCCCGGGCCATGAAAATTCCAGGGCTGGTCTTGCCACAGGGGCTTGTTGTGAATTTCCCTGTGTGTGCCTATGAATATACTTGCTATAACCACAACACATCAAGAGGGGGAAACAGGCACTGTCTCTGCACACAGGCAGAGTTCTTAGATGTATAAATGCAGTACAAAGAAATAAAAGGTATCGGCGTTTCAGAGCTACGTTCCCCACCTAGTCTAGAGAGGATGTGGTTGCCACATTGGTCCCCAGTGCAAAAGATGGAGTCAAAGTAGTTCAGATAAACCTTTTTTATTGGACCAATTTCTCTTGGTGAGACAGACGCTGGTCCAATAANAATGATAGAACAATTTTATTTGATAGATATCTTTAAACATATGTAATACCTAGTAAATTGAAGAGTGTTGTAGGTTGGGATATTTTAAGTGATATATAACCACTTTTGTATAATGTGTTAAAGAATTTAATAAAATAAAAAGTTTAAAAAAACAATCTTAATAAAATAATAACAATAATTAATACATTCATAATTAATAAATTTTAACTGCACTTGAAGGCTTCTGTCTCTTTTGCTTCTCCATACTGAGTTTCTTTAGTCATCCCTGCCAAGTAGTTTCATATTTGTTCACTTATTTCAGTTCTTCTCTGGCTCCTCGTGTAAGCCGGGGCATTTTCAAATTCTCTAAGTGAGGCCAACCTTAGCAGCTTTGGGGGTAGCATAGAGGACCATTCCTAACCTCATCCCAAATGTTTCTACGTTCTGCCAGTCAGAAGAACTGCCATGAGCAGTGGCATAGCAAGGCTTGGGAAGGCCCAGGCGCATGGCCCAATTATGTATTGCAGAGTTAGCTTTCTGTTGAATAACACACAGCAGAAGTGTCTTCAAAACAGAACTTTACTAAGAGCTCAGAAGACATGCTTCCATACTGCACAGACTGCATGGGACAAGATGGGGGACAGAGAGAGGAGAAGAGAGGAGACAAGAAGGAAAAAAACCCGTTTCATCCCCTGACCCTCCCACTACTGAACAAACCCGATATTGAGCTTGCAGGGCTTGCAATGGGCTTTTACTTGTGACCATTGCACAATCCAACACCCCTTCTCAACAGTCACTAGTCTTTATGGAGTCTCAGGAAGTCCTCTACTTCCTTTCCTGTGAACTCACCTCCATTGTCAGTCTGCAGTGTCTTTGGTCTGCTCTGGAACTCGTTGCTCATCATGGTCACATAGTCCTGAAGTTTGTCGAATACTTCATCTTTACTCTTCATGATGTATGTGATCATGTACCTTGAATAGTCGTCAATGAAAGTTACCATATACCGGTTGCCTCCTGGCGTGGGAACCTTCATTGGGTCGCAGACGTCGCTGTGTACAAGATCAAACTGTTTCGTGGCTCTATTCTGACTCTTCTTAGGAAGCATAGCTCTCGTGACTTTGGCTTTGATGCAACAGTCGTATTTCATGATCACGGGACACGCTGAGACCTTTAGGTCTTTGGTCAACTGCTGTCTGTGCATTTACTTGATGCTGTCTGGGTGTCTGTGTCCCAGGTGTCTATGCCATAGGTGGATGCAGTCATCATGTGGCTTGTGCGCAGTGAGCTCCGCCTGTTCTTCCATTGTGCTCAAACAGCACAGGTGGTCATCTGCAGTGGCTCTGGCCAGTACTTTTGTTCCACTTTGAATTGTGCATTCATCTCCCTGGAAACAGATGGTGAGCCCCCTCGCTGCCAGCCACCTCATGGACAGGAGTCCCCCTTATAAGACAGTGCCTTATACACCCTGTGTTGTCTGCTGCTTCCCAAGAAGTGAAGATTTACACAAGATGACTGAGTTAACAAATCTCTTGATTTAACCCTGGATCCAGGCCTCTTACAAGCTCTCAGTTCCTCAGCCCTTTCCTTTCCCTAGGCCTTCCTCCCAGGAGCTGAGCCTCAGTGCAGAGGCCCTAAGAGCTTCTGAAGCAAGGAGAGCCGTGGCAACACTCCCATGATCCCCTGCTTCCTGCAAGGCCCTAACTGCTCCCCACCTAGGGTGGTCATTGAGCCTGTTTTATACAGGAGAGTCCTGTTTTTGGAAGGGGTTGTCCATTGTCCTTTATTTATGCTTTTTTTTTGGTCCTGTATTTTCCACGCGCTGCCACTTTCATGATCTCATGACTTCCGGGCAGGAACAACAACGTTGGTAGCATGTGGTCTTGGAGGTGAGCCAACAGTCCAAGCACTGGGGAGGAGGGGAGGAGTGCTAGGGTTACTGTAGCCTCCCGATCTTCCAGGACATGACGACTTCTTTGCTCTGCCCAACCTCATCCAGGTGGATTTTTTAAATATGCACCCATGGCTGGGATTTTGCCAGTGCCGTTGCATCCCCTTCCCACCCCGCATCCAGTGCTTGTTGCTCAGCCCTGACTGGGGGAAGGAGCCCTGAGCCAGCTGCACTTTTCCTCCCCCCATGTCCTGTATTCTCTCCCTTCATGTCCTGTATTCTGGGGATGTGTCAGTGGCCACCCTAGCCTCACTTCCTCTGCCCGGTAGACTTCCTCCCCCCGGGCCATGAAAATTCCAGGGCTGGTCTTGCCACAGGGGCTTGTTGTGAATTTCCCTGTGTGTGCCTATGAATATACTTGCTATAACCACAACACATCAAGAGGGGGAAACAGGCACTGTCTCTGCACACAGGCAGAGTTCTTAGATGTATAAATGCAGTACAAAGAAATCAAAGGTATCGGCGTTTCAGAGCTACGTTCCCCACCTAGTCTAGAGAGGATGTGGTTGCCACATTGGTCCCCAGTGCAAAAGATGGAGTCAAAGTAGTTCAGATAAACCTTTTTTATTGGACCAATTTCCCTTGGTGAGACAGACGCTGGTCCAATAAAAGATATCCTCAGTACTGCTTTGTTCCGCACATAGACCAGGCCTGGGGAAGCTCCGGACCATGGGCCAAACCCAGCATGTGGATGATTTTTTATTTGGCCCATGGTGGATCCAGCCCCCTCTCCAGCACTGAAAGAATGAGCTCAACGGAAGGGAACAGAGATTTATTTAAATTTTTAAATGTATGTATACATTCACTTGCATCCTGCCCCTCTCACCAAAATGGCGGCCAAAGGCGGCTCACAGTATAAAACAATATTAAAAAATTGCCCTTTTTTACACGGGCAGCACCCACTCAGAAATCTGGGTGTTCATGCGTGGGTGAGTCTCGTTTGAACTGCACTGCAACTGGGTGGAGGGGGGTGTATGCATGCGTGTGCACTCCTGCACACACGCACACACACCCATCTACACCCATCCCCCATGCACGGAGGCACTGGACAAAACGGAGGTGCCTCCCTGCATGGGGGATAGGTGGTGGTGGTGGTGGTAGGTCGGTGTGTGCTGGTGTGTACCCATCAGAAATTCCCACAATGGTCCGCAGTGCAATGGTCCGCAGCGCAATGGTCCGCAGCGCAGTGGACCGCAGCGCAGTGGTCCGCAGCGCAGTGGTCCGCAGCGCAATGGACTGCAGCGCAATGGTCCGCAGCGCAGTGGTCCACAGCGCAGTGGTCCGCAGCGGACTGCAGGGCACACTGACTCCCTGTGGTGCGGCCTGTGCAAAAAGGGCCAATTATAAAATCCATAAATATATAAAACACAGATTAGCAGGGATGGGAATTTCGGTTTCAGCTAGAACCAAAAGTACCTGATAATGGCCATTTCAGATTAATCCAAAATTTCAGTTCTTTTTTGGTATCAGTTGTTTTGGATCTTTTGCATTGATTTATGTTTTGGATTTTTAACATTGCGATTTGTCCTGCAATGTTAAAAATCTAAAACAAAAATCAATGCAAAAGATCCAAAACAACCGATACCAAAATGAGAACCAAAATACATAAGAACCGAAACCGAAAGGAACCGAAACTGAATTTTGCCCAGAGTCCCACCACTACAGATAAGTCAACAAAATCCAGGTTGAGGGCAGGCATTCAAGGAATGGGGAAGGAACCATGGCATAGACCCATGATCTGCACCCTCCCCTTCCTCCCACAGTCCGGAGCACTCCAGCCCTTGGAGCTCGTATTCATTTTCAAACTTACTCAGGGGAGGGGAAATGTTCCTAATTTTTGACATAGATGTATAAGTGCAGTACAAAGGAAACGTGCACAAGAGATAGCAACAGCACAATAGCAACCAATAATGACTTTTTGTGTAGGGGGAGGGCCAGTATCACTAGCTTTTCTGAAACCCAGAGAAAAATAATTTTCATGGAGTTTTTTTTAAAAAGTGGGGACCTAGGAAATTGGATGAGATATTGGTTTTAAAAAATACATAAAAGCTGACAGGATTATTTTAGTTTTGCAGAACCAGTACAGGTGATTTATGACAGAGTTCTGTCATTTCCAAACCACTCATGTTTCATGGTTTGGATAACAAGGAAGTGGGCTCTGATTGAGAAGCAGTGGATTTTTTAAAATAGTTTTGTTTTGTCTTGAAAGGGGGAGGCTCGTCCATTAGGGGTGCTTGGGGCAGTGCCCTGTCTCAGAGCCCTGAGGGTGAGCTACTCTTGCTGACCCCTGCCATGCTGCTGCCTCTGAGCTGGTGAGGTGGGCAGTGGCACATATGCAGAGGCACACAGAGCTGAACAATGCTGTTTTCCTCTTTTTGATTTTCTCAGAGAAGATCTTTGCATACTTTGCATGCCACTAACCTAGTGTACTGTAGTCTTTAGATCTGTACTCTCTGTAGTTTTTTCTATTCATTGTGTATTCCATAGTAATGGGCCAAATTTTAACACTGGCTTAGCCTCCCTCCTTCACCCCCCAGCCCCCCAATGTAAAAGTCCACCAGCCAGCCCTGTCCGGAAAACAATTTTCCCAGAAAAAATTTAGTTAGATTTTAGTTTTTCAAAACCACGTCAAGGTTTCTCTTTTTCAATAAGAAGCCACCGCAACAGGCGTGGCTTGAATGATTCTATCCTGTGTTCCAAAGTTCAGGGAAGATCTGAACATGATATGTACCAGTTTGGGCTCTTTTGTCTTTTAACCCGACACAACAACTTTCCCCTTTTTTTCCTCTGACATGATCTTCTTTTCCACCAAGTTAAATTTCTGATGCCTCACACTCATGTCCTGATTTCATGCCTGTTGTTTCCTGGCCTCTTGCTTTTTCTTTTCTTTTCTTTTAAGAAAAGAGGAAGTGTGATACATTAGTTCCCATCCAGACCTCTGGCACAAAGGCAAAACGAAGTGAGCTATTTGAGGGTCTCCGGTAAAATCCTTCTTATTTCCACCTCCCACTTCCTGAGAGTTTTTTTTAGTTTTAAAAAACTTCTCCATACATTGTCAACTTTGAACTGGTCAGATCTGCGGGAAGTATCTAGGCAGCTTTGGGTTGGTCTGTAAATATAAATAGCTAATGGCCAAGCTGGTTATGGGACGAGACCTCTGAGTGTTAGGGGCTAGGAGCGACTAGAAAGAAATGCAGCACTGCATTATGGCCTGTTGTGCACTTGGCCAACATGGGAGACAGGATGCTGGGCTCGATCCAGAATGGCACTCCCTATCGTCTTATGAACCTTTCAAATCTGTTCCACAAAGGGGCGTCAATGGGTGTTTTTACACACACGTTTCTCCTGCATGTTTGCTGTTACGTCCAGAACTTTCTGTGTGTCTAAATCACTCACCCAGATCTTAAACATTCGACTCTTTGAACTTCTGCATAAAACTTCTCCCAGAACCTTTGTGTGTAAAAGGTTCTCCTGGTAAACCGCTTTGCTCCAGGCAGCTGTGGTCACTTGGTTTCCATGGCAGCCCCTCACGTCTACAGCTGCAGCTACTTTAAACTGCCTCAGGGCAGTGTGTGTGCGAAGAATGCATCCAGGAACTGCCTCAGGGCAGTGTGTGTGTGAGAAAAATGCATCTGAAACTTACTTGTGGACTTGTAAATCCAGAAGATTGAAAAATCTGGAACTTTAAGGTGTGTGTAAAAATACCCACTGTGAGGAGGGCTAGGAGGAATGGGGGGCCCTTTAAAAATGGTGTGCGTGTGTGCTCTTCCCTTTGTGACAAAAGGAAATGTGCACAAGATATAACAACAGTATCAAAATACCTGTCCCCTTTCTGTCAAGGGTGTAACTATAATAGAAACAGGGGGTGAAGCTGCACTGGGGTCCTTGAGGCACCTAAGGGCCCCGTGCTCCCTGCTGTAGCTATATCCCCTGCTGCTGGATATAGGGAGGGGAGATGGCTCCATCCATCAACTACACCAGGGCCTAGTCCAACCTAGCTACTATGCACCTGTCCCCTGCGGCCAGCCAGTGTGATGAGCAATGTTGTCAAGGATACATGGGACTCTGTACAATGGCTTTGAAAGAGAGTGCAGAGGGGCAAACTCGGTGCTGCTTTCTCCTCCGACCGGCAGGTGGGGGGAAGTGGATTTTTAAAAATGGTTATGTTTTGTCTTGAAAGGGGGCAGCTCATCCCTAAGGGCGTGGGGGTGATACCCCATCGCAGAGCCCTATGGGTGAACTGTGACTGCCACGCTGCTTCCTCCAGATCTTGCCCCCTACTTTATGAAAGGTTTTGGTGCCTTGGATTCTGCTTCCCTCTGGGGCAGTGCTGGAGCGCTTTACATCTTCTGGCTTTTTCTTGGGGGAGGGGGGTAATTGAGACAGTACCTGCTGCTTCTCCTCCAAAGACTAGATAGGAAGGGACGAGGCAACCTCATTAAACACCTAGGAAATATACGCCTCAGCCAACACCAAGTCATGACGACTATGTAGGCCTTTTCCTCTCTCTTGGTTCCTGGCCTGTCTCAATCGCCTCTGTATAGTCAGAGCCAGCATGTACATTGGAACTAGCCCAGGAAATCTTGCTTCCTTCATGAGAGAAAAATCCAGTGCCTTCAACTACAAGAATTGTCCGATAGTTTGTAACAGTACAGATTTTAAGACTAAACACCCCCTGCTCTGGAGAACCTCCCAGAATAGACATCAGGTGCAGCCACATAAGCTGGGGAAGGCCGGACCCCTGCATGGTCCCGTGGGGTGGGCAAGCACAGCTGCCACACGGCAGGGCAGGGCAGATGGTTTCCCCCCAACAGGGAAGCCAGGTGGACAGGCTGCTGTCAGACCTCCTGCCATGGCGCGGGGCAGGGCCGAGGCGCTGGCCACATGACAGGCCTTCGACCCGGCCCGGCTCTGCCCTGCCTTCCTACTATCCCGCCCCTCCCGTGATGGGACTGGAGTTAGCAGCCACCACTCAAAGCCCCGCAGACAACCTCACCGTGAGGCAGACGGCAACCGGGCAGACGGCGACCGGGCAGACAAGCTGCCGTACCTTGGGCAGCCTTACCCGATTTTGGGCAAGGCTGCTACACGCTGCATCTTTGGTCTTTTCCCAAGGACACAGTGAGTAGCACCCAGCTACCTGCCCCTCGGGGGGGGGGAGGGGGATATGGCAGCTGCAGGCCACATGATGCACTACCGCGTTGTGCGGTAAGGCTACCAAGAGTAGGGTAAAGCTGCCCAAGCTGCAGTAGTCATCTCATGTGGCTGTACCCACTTCCACAGCTCCATAGAACAGGCATCCCTTACAGGAACTAGATGACAGGAATAGTTACAGGAACTAGATTTTGAAAGCCTCCAAGGGCATTTTTACACACAACTTAAAGTTCCAGATTCTTCAATCTTCTGCGTTTACAAGTCCACAAGTAAGTTCCAGATGCATTCTCCACACACACACTGCCCTGAGGCTGTTCCTGGATGCATTCTTCCCACAAACACTGCCCTGAGGCAGCTTAAAGTATCCGCAGCTGTAGACGTGAGGGGCTGCCATGGAAACCAAGTGACCACAGCTGCCTGGAACAAAGCAGTTTACCAGGAGAACTTTTTACACACAAAATTCTGGGAGAAGTTCTACGCAGAAGTTCAAAGAGCCAGATGTTTAAGATCTGGGTGAGTGATTTAGACACACAAAGTTCAGGATGTAACAGCAAACATGCAGGAGAAATGTTTGTGTAAAAACACCCATTGTGTGGTCTTTCATGCTCCACCCCATTGCTCCAATTTGCATAGTGATGGATACATCGACATAAATTAACATCATTGATGTGAATTGTGAACATTTAACATAGGCCACTGGAAAATACTATTTTTAAAAAAAATGTACGCCAGAAATAGGTTGACCATGTGCAGAGTCATGGACAGTTGACTCACGTGCACAGTCACTCGCACTGGAAATAATGGGTGCTAGAGAAACTGGTGGAGGCCCAGTTCTCACACCTCCCAGAGGTAGAAGGAGTAAATTTAAATGGTCCCACCTAGCCTTCCAGGAGCAGTGGGTCAGAGCAGCTTCAGGGATGACTGTTTCACCTAAGGTGCTTTACCTATATTGCTATGTTTATACCTACTACCTACAGCACAGAACACCTCCACTCTATAAGACTTAGTGGAATCTATAAAAGGTCTGGAAAACAAGTCGTAAGGGGAAAGATTGAAGGAACTGGGTATGTTTAGCCCAGCGAAGAGAAGATTAAGGGAGCAGTCTTCAAATATCTAAAGGGCAGCCACCAAGAAGTCGGCAAGGACTTGTTCTGCCTGGCTATGGAAGCGGGACTAGAAATAAAGGACTCAGGTTACAGGAAGGTAAATTTTGGTTCAATATTAGGAAAACCTCCCCAACCGTAAACGCCATGTGGCCTCGAGAGATCGGAGGCTCTCCAGCACTAGGGATGGGCGAACGGAACACGGTTCAGATGTTCGGTTCGAAACCCAAGTTTGGGTTCAATGGTTTGGTTCAGCCGAGTTCGGTTTGGCCAAACTTGGCCGAACATTCAAATATAGCGAAACCGAAACCAAAACGAAACCAAAATGAAACCGAAACCTAGTTTTCGGCCCTGGAAAGACGTTTTTCCTGCCTCCGAACTCAACCAAACTCGTCCGAACACGACCGAACTGTTCGGTCGTTCAAGAGTTCGGTTCAGGCGTTCAGTTCGGATGTCTGAACAGACAGAGTTTGGTCCGAACTCCGAACATCCAAACCGCGTTCGCCCATCCCTATCCAGCACTAGAGCTTTTCAAAAAGAGGCTGGACAGGCACGTGTTGGAGATGCTGTAGGTGTTGTCCTGCATCCAAGCAGGGGGTTGGCTCTCGAGATCCCTTCTGACTCTATGGCTGCTTGCCGACGTTCCGGGAGAGGCGGGACTTTAGTGCAGTCATGTAAAATCCCTGCTCGTGGGCACGGGGGTGTTAGCGTTGTTTCCCCGTTCTCCCGTTAAATTCAATAACGTGATACAGGGCTGGATTTTGAGTCCTGGATCATGTTGTTGAATTTAACGGGAGAATGGGAAAATAAGCTACCCTCACCCCCACGCACACGAGCGGGGATTTCACATGATCACGTTTCCATGAGTTAAACTTACATTAGTCCCCACCTGTCCCTGTCCATCAGCACGCGTCGCCGCCTATGATTCTACGACCAGAATACTATGATTCTATGAATGAATGAATAGGCATGTAGTCTTTCTTATTTTTGAAACTTGAATCTAGCAACCTCAGTCTGAGCTCCCCTGTTTCACCTCGGACCCCCCTCCTGGCTTCCAAACGTCTCGTACTGCCTTTCTTCAACCTTTTGCCAGCTTGTCTGTTTTGAAGACTTTCCCCAGTTGGGTTGCAGGCCTCTCTATCTCTCTCTCCCTTAATCCACTTTCAAAGGCTGCATGCAGATGATCCATCTGCCACCTGCACGTGCTTGGTCCTTTTCGCTTCTGCATTAGCTCTCTATCCACTTTGTTTCAATCCCACCATGGTCCCCCATGTGCTGTAACTGTCAGATGTTTCCTCCTCTCCTTTCCCCCCCAAAAAACCAGTCAGCCACAAGAAAGAACACTCTGGTTAACTGTGCAATATTTGTCCTTTGTGTTTTGGGCTGAGGTTTTCCCCCTTGGAGATTGATTGCTGTTTTGTTGAGAGATGTCTGCCTGTTCACCCAGATAATGCTTTCTTTCACTTTTGTGTGGATGGATGGGTTTGTGTTTTCTCTTGACATTTGTGTGAACAATGTAGGGAAGGTTTGCAATTTATGCAACTGCTGCTGCTTCTTTTTTTGAGGAGGGTGGGATGTCATACGATGGCTCACCAATTCTTGGGATAATTGAACTTTTCTTTACTCGTATGTGATCCCCATCAGTGACCACTTCCACTTTTCCAGGGCAATTTGGAAAAGGCTCCTGTCCTCATTTTTGTGCTGTCAGAAATCATCCTTGATTGAGGCATTTGGTTGCTCTTAGCACTCCCCGCACACCCCTCACTAATTTAGCTCTGAGAGGCCAGCTTCTTTCACGGCCATTATTTTTTCCACATCTTTGAGTTGAAAATCTCAGCAACTTCTGGGTTGGATCCTAGTTGGCTAGTGCTTCTATTGGAGACTTGGAGTGAACGGCAGGGAATGGATCCTGTTGTTGGCTACTTCTCCAAAACGACCGAGAATGACACTGTCTGACACAAGATGTTGGACTTGATGGACCATTGGTCTGACCCAGTATGGTGCTTCTTATGTTCTTAGATTTTCTAATTCCTTCAACTGATCTTACTCATGAGGGCAGAACTTGAATCCTTTTAAGAACATATTTAGCCAAGCTAATGGTCTAGTTTACCCCAAAATAGCCCACAAATGATGTTTCAGGGAAAGTGTCCAAAAAGCCAGGAATGTACGAAGTGATCCATCCCTTCTCATTCATCCTCAGATTTTGGCATCCCTTGATCTTTGCTTTAGAATTATATCATGTAGATTTTCAAAATCAAAAATGTCACTAACTGCTGTCAACATTTAATAAAAGTTAGGTGTCTGTGTACTGCTATAAACTTTGAAGAGCTACCTTAAAATCAGTAGAGAGTCAAATTTTTATCTGTTTTTATCAGTTAAACTAAACTGATTCTAAAACTCCTTGGTCATTTGGAGAAAAATTCTATGACATAATTTCGACTGCTTCCCACTTTCTAGTTTTTGCTACTGTGGCACAAATGCCCTACATATAAGTATTGTTGGGGTTAACTTCTGGAGACTATAAAGCTAAACTAACATGGACCTACGTAAGGCTTAGTCAGGCCATCAGCTGACAGGAGCTTAGCCAATGGTTTGAAGGCAGGTAGAGAATGCTAGAGGGGATTGGTGGGAAAAGTCAGTTATTGTGGGAAAAGGAGAGAAAAAAATCTATGACATAATTTGTCATCTGTCGGGGATGCTGTAGCTGCGAATTTCCTGCATTGAGCAGGGGGTTTGGACTAGATGACCTCCGAAATCCCTTCCAGCTCTACGATTCTATGATTCTATAAGGGGAGATACCTAAGGAGACTAAGAAAAAGATCAGAAAAAGATTGAAGTGATCTTCAATGTGCTGAGAATAGGCTGGGGAAAGTAACTATTAGGGATGGCCGCTTGGAGGCACATATCATATATCACCTATTTCGGATCAGGATCTTAATTCCGGATTTAATACAGATCTGTATTACAGACCTGTAACTGAGTCAATTAAAAAACATCAATAACTACACATGCACAAACGGCCACCGGACTGCTCTGCACGTGTGTGGCCTGTTTTTTTCCACATGCCATTTTGGAAAAGGGCGGCCGGCCTGCGCATGACCAAAACGGTCACTGTGCTTGTGCAGACTGATTTCCCTTTTCCAAAATGGCAGCCACGCTGCCACTGCCATTTTGGAAAAGGCTGCACATGCCCAGAATGCTCCAGTGGCCATTTTCCACATGCACGGTTAGGTTTTTTTATTTAATAGATTTTAAACCAGACTGCGACGTGCCCGTTGCGGTTCAAAATGGATTTAGTCATGTTGATTCATAACTGCCCGTTACGAGCAGTTCTGGATTAATAAATCCCTAGGATTGTATAAGCAACGTCGCATCCCTAGGAAGTATAACGTACGTTACAGTGCCTACCTGACTGTTCATTTGTAAGGCAAGTGAAGCTACAGATCCCAGGCAAAATGTCTGAAGACGGTAACCTTTTTATTTAAAATAAGAATATTAGTGAATCTCTGGCATTACGACCGTGCTTACACTACCTAGGAAATGTGTATCAGAGGAACAAGGACAGAGGGTGTTTTTAAACAAGATGCTACCATGCATGGCCAGTTGGCCACCCATCATCCAACTGCTGGTTTGAAGGTGGTGCGTGTGGATACACGTTCCTCCCACGAGCCACGCAGCACCCACTCACGGCCACTTACAGGGCAATGATGAAAAATCTGGAGTGCGCCATGTGAGGATGCAGGTACTCATGCATCCCCTGCCCGTATGAACCAGGGCGCCCACCCATGCCAGCAGACAGGTCCACAACTGGCTGCCTCCCCTAGGGGCGCGCACTTTGGTTTCATTATTTTGAGAACGAAAATGAAAATTTTGCTATTATAATAACAAAAACAATAATAACAAAATCAATAACAAAATGTTGTTTTTTTGGTTATTGGTGTCGTTATTGGTATCGATAGCGGTATTCAGTATCTCATGAAATCAAACATTTCATTTTCGGTTTCATTTCCGTTTTTGTTAGCGCACGCGCATGTGTGGCTGTGTGTGTGTGGTGGGGGCTACAATGAGATGCAGTCTGCTGACACTTCTACCACACACACACACACACAGAGCCCCCTCCCCCACAAAAGCTGACAAAAATGCAAACGAAACCGACAACAAAATGTTCAGTTTTGTCCCATACAGATACCAGTAATGACACCAATAATGAAATACGAAATTTTGTTATTAACAAAAACGAATAATGACAGTTTCTAATAACGAAAACGAATAACGACACCTCTAGCCTCCCCGGTCCCACCCACAGTTCTGCTGGGTGCTCTCTGGGGAGCTCTTAAGGGACAGGCGTGTGAAATAGAACACCATGGTGGCTCAGCGCACACCAAATCCTTCTCACGATGCCTGAGAGAAGAGCCAACACTATGGAGGAGAGCAGCTCAGAGAGCCGCTTTCTGCATGTCCCCCCCGCCCCGCCCTGTATGCGCTTCCGTTGTCGGCCAGGAACGCCAGTGCCTGCAGTGGCTCCTGGGCAGGAAGGGGTTACTGGCCGCTGCAGCTTCCTGTTTCTAGGATGTCACGGCTGTGTGTCCTGGCAGAGGGCGAGCAGTCGGGTGGGACTGGAGGTTGGGGGGGAGGGTGTTGCCGGGGGGTGGGAATGGCGGCCCATTTGAGTTGTTTGCAGGGTCGGTCTGTGGTGAGGGGAGCGTGTGCAGGCTGCCTGCGTGGCCATGGTGGCCACTCTGGGAGCCATCTGTTAGAATCCCTCTCCACTCGCTCCACGTGTGTGGGTGTGCCACCGCCGTATCGGTCAGCAGTCACGGACACCCCCTCAAGCCTTGTTCGTTTACAGACACCCACAGTCTAACTGTAGTTCTACCCGGGTGGTGGCAGCAGAGATAGGAGGAGACCTTTGGACAGAGAGGGGTGGACACGCTGGGGTTCCATCACAGGGACGCCGCCAAGAGAAAGGATATTCTGGTGGCATGAAAGACCTCATGTTTGGCTGAGATTTCCATTTCAGTCAATTTGGTTTTTGTTCCAGACTGCCACCCTATAGTCTTAAATTCTTCGTCCCCAAGGAAGGCACATTGCAGTCAGCGACTGCGCTAGCTTCCCCACACACCTCTCTCTGCCACAAAAAACAGGAACGTGGGGGCGGGAAGAGACACATTCTAGGTTGAGGTTGTAGGGCACAGGCTTTCTGTAGAAGGGCAATGAGGGGTGGGGGCAAAACTAAGGTGAGAGCTGACCCCTGAGCTAGAGCCCTGTTTGGGCCAGAAATCTGAGCCTACTCTGGACCCGAGCCTGGCTGCATCGGGCCTAAGTTGAGCCTAGACTGGTATAGCCTGGCTCTTCTGATGTGTTTGGACCCACCCCTCCCCTCCCCCCTGGAATGCATGCTGTCACAGTGCTCCATAAGGGGCAGAGTTACATCGGAAAAGGGGTGTGGCCAAGACAGTCTCCTCCTTTTTGCAACGTGGCCACGCCCCCTCTGGAGTACCCTGATACCATGACACTTCCTAGGGAGTGGGGCCTTTTGCAGCTGGGGAGCTGGACCCAGCTCAAGCAGCTTGGGGTGAAAGGGCACCCAAATCAACCCAGGCCTCATGGAACCCAGCAGATCCTGTCAGGCTTGGGTGAGGTTTCAGGACTCTACTCTGAACTTGAATTTCATGGAGGGACATACTCTATTACCCCCCACTACATTTGGGGGGGATTTGGGAGTCAGGAGGGCATGACTGTCACCCCCCCCCCCCCAATTCAGACTGTTGTTAATCCACTCCACCCTTCTAATACATCTGCCTTTGTCTGATGTTACAAGATACCACCGCTAGACAATGAGGACAGTAATCCGGGCCTTCTTCTACTGAACAGTTAGTTCTATGTAGTTGGACCCCACATCTGTTTTACCCCTGAGGTGTTCACACAAACAGAGCGTTTAACCAAAGTAACAGAAGAATAGGAAGAGACGTATGTATTCAGGAGTAATATACTCCCCTTTGGTCTGTCTTTCGAAGTAACTGTTTGCGTGAACAATTAACTGTCGGAGGGGAGCAACCACAGTTCAGTGATCATTAAGTCTCAGCTAGGGGAGAAATTGACAAAGTATAACTTTGCTTTACACTGTTTATCTGAACATTAAAGGGGAGTAGTTCCTTCAGTTTAATTAAATCAAAGTAATGGCTAGGTGGGCAGTACTTGGACTGGGGGGGGGCTGACTCCGGTTCAAGTCTCGCCTTAGCCAGAAAATCACTGAGTGACTTAGAGCCAGTCACAAAATTCTCTCAGCCTAATCTACCTCACAGGGTTTTTGTGAGGATTAAAATGTGTGTTATATGTAAAGCGTTCCGAGTGCCATGGCAGGGGGGCACTATATAAAAATAGAGATTTATTATTATTATTATTATTATTATTATTATTATTATTATTAATAAAGTAGGTAACTTTACCTCAGTTTGTCAATATGTGGACCCAGTCTTCTTGGTGCCAATTTCATCCTTTGCTTTTTTTCTCCTGCTGAGGCAACCAAAATGGCTGCCAAATGCGATGTAGACATCTGTCCTCTAGGAACTGGACTCAGATCAACAGCTCCGATCACACAAACCACTAAACAGTCATTAGGTAGTAATGGCCCTGGGCTGCCAGCTCACTACTAGATTTGGCTGGACTGAAACTTCTGATTTACAGACGAAAGGCTTATATTATCCTATTAGCACAATGCTGAGCCAAGTCCCCATTGGATAGATTTACCTGAAATGAGATGTGACCACTGTTAATAATTACACGAGAGCCTTGCTGCTTTATTCCTGCTTGCCGCTCTTTGCACAGTATCTGCTTAATTTTCTTTCAATGCCCCTCATCCTTACAAATCTCTCCTGCTTTTTCAGGCTCTTGTGTCCCGTAGTATTTGGAGATAGCCCAACATCATCAGGACCTGCTGTCTGGGACATAGGTGAAGGTCGGGACGGGTCCTTGGGCAAGTAAGGATTGGAGCCAGGAGTGGGAGCAGAGTTGGGATTTGTGTCTGGGCTACAGCTGAAACAAATAATAAATTTGCTACCTGTGGTAATATCTGCCATCTTGGTTAATTTGCTAGATATCCAATCATTAACCACTTACCGCAATGGCTAACCGTCAAACCAAATAACTGGATCATACCTATTTTACCGTATTACCATATCACCACGTAACTGAAATACAGTGCTATGGTTTTTACTTCTGGGATTCTGCTCATTGGTTGCTTACTCTGTCTGTTGAATCTGGTAGCCAATGGGAAACTGACTAGTTGCACTCATGTTAAATCAGGGGTGGGTGGGGGCCGGTAAAGGAATTATAGGTAAATGGAACTAACTGATAACCATGGAGCTGACAAGAAAATGGTATTACAGTAAGTGGCAAACAGTGGTATATGTGGTAAAACAGTTAACCAGTTAAACCGTCAAACAATAACAGATGCTGGTCAGTAGGGATGGGACTTTTGGTTTTAACAGAAAGAGGCCGAAAGTGTCTCTTTCGGTTAAAACCGAGAGGTCAGAGAATTGGGCTCATTTCAGTTCCCAATTCTTGGATCGTCTGTTCCCATTGACCTCAATGAGAAATCCTCCCATTGAAGAGAGGGAAACCTCCTCCACATCCCCCACACCCCACTCCCGGTCTCTGAGGGTGAGAATCCATTACCCCTAATGCCCCCACCCACCAGGGCCCGGCTTTACTCACCCCCAAGCTCCGGGGCCCCTGTACTTTACTTACTGTTGCCGATCCAGCCTGGAGGGTGGGGGGTCACAACTGTCGGTTGGGCCACCAGCTGCGCTGCCAGCTCTGCTACTGGCAACTGGGCCTTCTTCATTGCTGAATGATGTCGGGAGCTGGCTCTTTTGCTGGCTGCCCAGCAGCAGAGCCAGCTCTTGCCACCAGCCAGCAGCAGAGGTGGCCCGGCCACCGGCAGTGGAACCAGCTCCTCTGCCGGGCCACCTGGCCTTCTCTTCCTTCTTTTTACAGGTTCAGAGCTTGAAAACGCCATGCGCAAAATGGCTGCCGAGGTCATTCTGCGCATGTACAGCCTTAATCCAAAATGGTGCCGGTAGCGTCAGCGCCACTTTGGAAGAGGGCAATTGTTCTGAGCATGTGTGGAATGGTTCCCCACACATGCGCAGAAGGGTTGCCCTCTTCCAAAATGGTGCCGACACTGTGGGCACCATTTTGGATTAGGGCTGCAGACGTGTAGAATGGCCTTGGTGGCCATTTTCCGCATGTGCGCTGCACCGCTGCCGATCTGACAGTATTTTCAAGCTCCGGATCTGGAAAAAGAAGAAAGAGAAGGCCCAGCTATCCAGCAGAGGAGCTGGTTCTGCTGCTGTTAGGATTTAGGGAATTAGCTCTCTTTGGATCGGGGGACCCACACACCCTGGTTTGCACATATGAGAGATTCACATAGAAGGGATCTTAAATCATAGTTATAGATTTATTTAGTTGTTCACACATTTATAAAACCCAGTCTGTAATGATCCAGCAGCAGTTACCTAGCTATACAATATCCCACACCCAAAGTCAGTCTTACATGTCTTGAAAGCTCAAAACGGTGGATGTCATCTGTCAGGAGCAGGAGATAGGGTTGTAGGACCCCCTATGGAGGGGTCCCGGAAAGGGTCAACAGCCCACGAACACCAAGTTAGATGCCAAGCGCTGAGACAACGTTCTGGTCTCTGCTTCAGTCTTTTATAGTGTTTTGGGGAGAAGATGTTCTTCAGTATGCATATTCCAGGGTGCTTGATTGTGCAATGTGCTTGCTGGTATTCATCTTACAGAGTCTGGCTGTCATCTCCCTTTCCCATCCATCTGGAGCCTGGGTGCTAATGGTCACATTCCCAGTTTGTTTGTTAGTCAGGGTGGGCACTTGATAACAGGACATCTTTTTCCCTCCCTTCAGGCAGGGAGTAGATATGCCTTTATCATCTGTGCTGGTGCAAAAAGGGTGATGGCCGCTTGAATGGCTTCTGCTTGTCAGTTGGCAACTCCCTGAGCAGAAACATCTCCTCCTTCCCCTCCAGGCATGAAGGAGATATTCTTCAGGGGTGTTCAAGCACCCTCTCATCAAGCCCCTTTGGTTTAGTCTTTGTCAGTGCTTTGTTCCAGGCTGGGTGCGGTTGGTCAGCAATATGATGTAAATCACTGGTCTTGCAAGACATGATGATGTGGTTGGGAGTTTGTGAAAGTCATGTGAGATTATTTTCCACACAGCCTACCTGGCTATTTCTAGAGATCCTGCCTACTGGATCAGTACAGAGAATTCAGAGCTTTGGTACAATAGTTATATGCATTTTCAAATATGGTCATTGGTTCCAGTATATTAATTCTCATAGTATATTACATACAATCAAATCGCAACACTGCTAGTGGCCGGCCTCCTTGGCTGGTGGCAGGAGCTGGCTCCGCTACCAGGTGGCCGGGTCTTCTCCACCACCCCGCAGTGGAGAAGGCCCAGTCGCCTGGCAGTGGAGCTGGATCCTGACACCAGTCAGCAGCAGAGGAGGCTCGGCTTCCAGTAGTGGAGCTGATGGCCCAGCTGGCAGTTGTGACCCCTACCCTCCAGACTGGACCGGCAACAGTAAGTAAAGTACAGGAACTCCGGGGGCTGGGTGAGGGTGTGTGAGGGTTAATGGATCCCCACCACCACTCTGAGGCTGGGAGTGGGCTGGGTGTGGGGGGATGCCTGGTTTTTTTTTTCAGTGGGTTCCCATGTGCCTTGGAGGGTTCTCTTTCCCATTGAAGTCAATGAGAAAATTTCCCATTGACTTTAATGGGAAAAAGAAGTGAGACCAATAAATAAATGCAATATAAATGCAATATCAATAGGAGATCCGAGACACAGGGTAACCGAAACAGAAAGAAACCGAAACCGATATTTTGCCTGGAGTCCTACCCCTGCCGGTCAGTAACTGGGCCTTGCCAGAGTGGGTTGAATATCACCGATCTGGCCAGTTACCGGATAGCGGTGGATAACCAGCTCAGCTCTTGCCTGGGCAGGTAGAAACAGAACAGGGCCGGCAGTCTCAGATCAAGCTTAGGCCAGAACAAAACAGGAACAGGCCAGGAACAGGCAGAATGAAACAAACACAAACCGAACTGGTCTCAGTCCCAGAGCCCCAGAGATGCCAGTTCAAGGCTTAGTTCCTACCAAACATTGTCGAAGCACCCCCAATTAAGACTCAGACACCAAAGTTGGGTTCACACTTGGCTGCACTCTTTATTAAAACAACCAATCATAACGAATGAACAACGGCCGGTGGGGGCAATTGCACCAAGCAATTTGGGTCCAGTATGCTAACTAATCTCTAAGCTTATTAACTCTTGTACTGGCCTGGATGTGCCTTCCAATGTCAGTGCCATGGGAAACGGTCCCCTCCTTTGACAGCGCAACTGCAAATGGCCGAAAGGAGGGACAAGTCCAACTGTGGGCGTGAGTAAGAAGTCTCTTGCCCACAGGGTGTGAAGACAAGACAGTGCTCGTCCCTATTCACCCTGCTAAGACACCGCTCCCAGGGTCGTGACCCCAGCGCATGCTGTGCCCCGCATTGCACCCGAGCTCACATCCCCATCTCTTAAGGAGATGACTCAATATCTTAAATTAATCCTATTTAACTTATAATAACATACTGGACCCCTGCCACAAAGGGGTGATCAAATCAGAACCGCTCTAACCCCCACCGCCTTAAAGCAATAGGGATTCCGAATGCCCAGCAAGGGCAGCCAAATACATGTCATTTCCCACTTGGGACAAGTGAACCCCATCTTGTCGATAGAGTTCGGGTCGGGTGTGCGCTATTCCTGGGTGTTTAATGACAGACCCACCTAAGCTTGTTACCCATTTTCCTATTTCCTTGTTGATGTTCCTTCTGGTTTTGTCTATTCTACCAGGCTTTTCGGCCCTGGCCCAATTCACCCTTGGTATCCAATGAGTCCAAATCATATGTAATCCCCTAAATTTGTCTCTGAGTAATAACAGGTCCCTCTTCATTTGAATTATTAAATTAACACCCTTCCTATCCGCCAGATCATTTTCGCCCAAATGGATCACTAGAATATGTGGTACTGGGAAATTCCTTGATTCAAACAACAGCGGGAGCAGTTGGTTCCACCGCATGCCGCTTCACCCTCTCCACCTAATACGTGCCCGTGCAGCCAAGCCCAGATGCAATCCCCATGGGGTCTGTAAGACGGCTCTGCTGGCCCAATGCACCAGGCTGTGGCCCATGATGCACACCTCTCTTCGTTCAGCCACCGGAGTCCCGCATCCTGGCAATAAACAATGATCGTATTAGTTCTCTATGTCCTCACATATTTTTAAAATGCGTTCGATCGCCATCTGCCCACAGCCTTGATCGCTTCATCTGGCAACCCTGCAGCTGCCGCGGCGGTAGCCGTCCCAATCCGAAAGGAGTCCGATCCAAAATCCCGAGCCGGCAAACCTAAATGGTTGAGTGCTGAACGTAAAACTGCATTAAATTGGTGGCTGGTCATATTACCTCCTTGTTTATGAATAAACAAGTAACCCTGGCACTGCGGTCCCATATCGAGGTATCATCTCAACTGTCCCACAGGGCAAATTGTATCTATGCCACTGTTAAACAACTCAACCCTGTGCCCTCTGCCCCTCTGGTCTGTCTTGGAACGCCTTAGCCACAACACTACTCGCCCAGGTGATGTCTTCTACCTTCAATGCTCAATCAGAGTCAACCCTACTTGATGTTTCTACCACTTTGCCGATTCGAAACCCTCCAAAATATGTGATTACATACGCTGTTGTGAATAACTGCACCTCAAAGGAATCATAACATATCTTAGCAAGAGCCCCAACTAATCTGACCAATATAGGTGTTGTGACAGGCGCCCTACTGTGCGTTGGGGGGGGCTGACATCCTGGACCATGCCTCAAATATCTGTTTCAAATAAAAACCCCTGTCTGGTGGAGGGTGTCCCCTTAGTCTATTCGCGAATTTCAGGGCCGTTATTTTCCCAGCAATAGTTCCCACAGCCAACCCATTATCCCTTAAGGCCATTGCAAACTGTATAACTTCTGGTTCAGTAATGGGGAACCCTGTCCCCAAACCTTTCCTCACCCTAAAGGATTAAAATTCGCACAGTGCCTTACTGTAAGCCTTCTGGGTTCTAGGGGAACGGGATCCTTGAACGATGTCCTGCAATTTTACGTCCCAAGGTTCCATATCTCTGGTGGCAAGGGATCCGGGGCAGCTCTGGCCTCTGGTGCCAACTCCCGGAAGCGGTTCATCTGGAACCGAGAAAGGGCATCAGCTATGCCATTATCGATTCCCAGAACGTGTCTTGCCTTGAACAATATGTTGTTTTTCAAACACCTCATCACAAGAGTACGCACAAGGCTCATTACCCTCTCAGATCTTGATGAGAGGGTGTTGACTATATGCACCACGGCTAGGTTATCACACCAAAATAGGACCAGTCGATTGGCAAATTGCCCCGACCACAGTAAAACCACAACCACGATAGGGAACAATTCGAGAAATGTGAGGTCCTTGGTGACTTCCTCGTCGTGCCACTCTACTGGCCAAAGCTCCGAGCACAGTGTCCTCTGAAATATACCCCAAATCCCTGACCACCAGCCGCATCCGAATGCACCTGCAACTTAGCCTGTATTAACCATTTCTCCCTCCAAAAACTCACCCCGTTGAATTCCTCTAGGTAGGAACTGCAGCCATACCCCCATGTCCAGCCTCATCTCCCGGGTTACTCGTATCCAGTGATGGGGGGCCTGGTCCCCCCTTAACTTGGTGTATAGCCTAGACAGAAAAGTCCTCCCTGGTGCTACCACACGACATGCAAAATTAAGGCTACCAATAAGTGACTGTAATGTTCTGACCGTGATTTTGCGTGCTGTCAAACATCCCTTTATCTTCTCCCTCAAGACCCTCAACTTCTCCTGGGGCAATCGTGACATTGACATCTCTGTGTCAAGTTCAATGCCCAGGTAGGTAAGTGTAGTTGCCGGCCTCTCAGTTTTTTCCGGCGCTAGTGGGATGCCCAAGTCGAGGGTCACCTCCTGAAATAACTGCAGGGCGGTAGCACGTTCTTCCACCTCCGGGCAGCCGATCAACAAGAAGTCGTCCAAGTATTTGGTGACATCCCCGGCTTGCATCCTTTGCCTGAGAACCCACTCCAGGAAGGAACTGAATCGTTCGAATGCCGAGCAGGATATGGAGCACCCCATCGGCATTGCTCGGTCATAATAATACAACCCTTCAAATTGGAAACCTAACAGGTGGAAACTACTTGGGTGAACAGGGAGCAGACGGAAAGCTGGCTTAACTTCGTGTTTTGCCAGGAGGGCTCCCCTACCCATAGCTTTCACTTTTTCCACTGCCGTGTCTAATGATGCATACCTAACTGTTGTTAGTTCCTTACGTATTGCATCATTTACTGCATTTCCCCGGGGATAAGACAGGTGATGTATCAAACGATACTCACCCACTGCCTTCTTTGGCACTATTCCTAGTGGGGAGACTACCAGGTTGGGCTTAGGGGGTTGACTAAATGGGCCTCCTACCCAGCCCTCACGCACTTCCTTCTGTATTTTTTGCCTGATCACTCCCTCGAGACCTTGCACTGATTTTAAATTCCTCACTGTCCCATGCTGTGGCACCATCCCCACTGGAATAAAGAATCCCTGTCTAAACCCCCCCACGACATAAGCCACTTCCTCGTGGTCAGGGTGCCCCACGAGTGCTGCTTCCAAGTGCTCAATTTTGATTGGGGTCGGTCCCTTTTGCAGGACGGGCTCCAGCCATGGGTCCCTGTCCGCCCTTTCCATTCCCGTGACCGTGACCATATCTACCCCTTCCCCCTTTTTGCTTGGGGTGGAAACAGTTGGTTTCCGGGTGCCCTTCCCCGCAATTCAAACACCCGTGATGAAATCTACAGGTTCCTCGATTGCATTGGCCCACCCGGTTGTATTCCCAACACGGGTCGGGTCCTCCTTGAAATTCCTTCTGACTATCACAGCGAAATGGATCGTTAGCTGGTGTGACACTGCCTCTTACCGGGGGTGGCCACTGTCCACCCACGGTGCATTGGTGGCATCGATCATGCACTCTAACCATAGGTCAGGCGCATGAGCATCCCAACGAAGTCCTGGTGTGTTGGCTGCCCTATGATGAAAAGCCTTGTCATAGCGCAACCAAGCTCCTGCAGGCCCTGTACCATAAGCCCTGTGCACTATATCAGAGTATTTGTGCAATTCCAACCCTCTTCCTGGGTCAGCCTGCAGGATGACACCCATATATATCGCAAATGCGGTGGTCCAATTCGCCCAGTTGCGATCTGCCTTCGGGCGGCAAAGTTTTTCCTTCTCCTTCTCGTCCTCGTGTTCGGTGTGATCCACTATTGGATCACTGAATAATAGGGCGAAAAGATCCACATATTCACCCTTTAGAATTTTCTCCTTTGTAGCCGGGAGGAGGTGTTCACCGAACCAGGCTGTCACACTAGGGATAGCCCCACCGGGAGGGAGGGGAGGACAGCCGGCTGCCCTGGATGTCAGGGGCCCTGCCTCCCCAACTGTGGTAACTGTAGCCGGAGTGGAGGCTCCGGCTGGCAGCACCACCATTGTGCCCCCTTTGTCAATTGCCCCCACTGTGGCATTCCCTGCCAAGGAGAGGCCTTGGGGGACTATGGGCGTGACCCACACCCATGGTTCCACTGGGTTAACTGTGGCACCCCTCCCTGAACCACTGCAGCCAGGAAACTGGTGGCCTGACCCCCAAGTGGTTGGGTGATGTCCGTTGGGGGCACCTCCACTCTATCCAAAGGGAGCCCCATACCGCTCCCCACCATACCCCCCACTTGTCCTGTATCTAACCCAGTCAATATGCCCCCATCCCCGCACTCACCTCGAGTTGGCATAAGACTGCTACCTCCCCGTTCAAAACTCGCCATGGGCTGCCTTGTAATGGGCGGTGCTGGCTGCGCACTCCTCTCCCCGAAAAGTTCTGCCTCGAGAGCCAAAATCCTACGCCACTTTGCGGCATCAGAAGGTCCATCTACTTGTCCCGGGCCCTGTGTCCTCCTCCTATTCGGCGGTGGTGGTCTGTCTCCATCTGTAGGTACACAATCCCTTGGTCCTCCAGGCCTGCATGCCTGCCCTCTTGCTGCGCTCCCAGCCTCCTGATGGTAGAGTACCATTCCAGGCACTCCCTCATTATCACCGATTCCCGTCTCCCTGTCGCCCTGAGGGGAGAGTGTGGGGCTCCTCCCTGCCAAAGGGACTGCCGTGGGGCTTCCCTTCCCCATGGCTGGGTTGGATCCCCCTCCACCCCCTGCTCAAGGAACCCACTGTTGAGACCAGCGGATTCATGCTGGCCCCTGTTTCCTGCCACCATGTGGGAAGGGTCACCCAGGCCATGCCCCTGATTGCCACCTCCATGAGGGGGCCCCTCAACACTGGGACCCCCTGCTCCCACACCCCCATCCTGGTATCGTGCTGGGGGGGGTATTACTCACCCCCCACGCCGGACCGTCTCCTGCATCCCGATGGGGGTAGGCCCTAAGAGGCCAGACTCTGAGCCTCCATCGCTGTTCACTGGCCCAATCAGGGGCCCGGGACTCATGTTTCCCAGGTCACCCATCCCACCGAAGGCCCCCCCCACCGTGTGCCCCCGCGTAGGTTTGCTCCCTCAGCCGTGCCTCGCATTGCCTGAGGCGGGCAATCATCACCTCTCTGGGGGGAAGGGCTTCCCCTTCCACCCAGCTATCACCTCCTTCCAGCTGCCCAGCGTCGTTGCCCCGGGATCCTGTCACTGGCGGGGCCTTGTTCTTAGAGCCCTTTCTTCGCACCGTCCCCATGGCGCCACAAGCAGACCAGGCCTTCACCTTTAGAGCCCGGTGATTCAGCAGCAAGGGGTTCTTGCTGCTGACTCGTCGCCTCCACGCGGTTTAATGCCGCTGCTTGCGGCTCACAGGAGACTTGCCCCGCCTAAAAGGGGCGTGCCTCCAAACGTTCCCCGCGCAGCGCATGCGCTTTCAGGAATGGCTGCCCAGCAGCCTCGTTATCATGCTGCAGCGGAGCCTTCTAACAGGTCTCCGCTGCGCGGCCCCGTCAGGAGGAGAAAGGTAGAAAAAAGGGCGGGGGGACAATTAGCCCTTCGCTGCCATTTAGGTGGCGAAGGGGCCTAGTCTTACAAGAGAAATATACAATAGCAACAATTCAGTGCCTGGAATGAAGATGTTTCTTGTGCTGTTGCTAGAATCGCTCCCGTGGCCGTGCTGACAATTCCTGCAAGCTTATTTCTCCAAGAAGGGCAACTGACAGGGTCCCTGGAGTCTCCATAAGTCTCCAGTCACTATGAAAGGGAAGCACAGTTTGCCAGATTCAGCAGTCTCTCTCGATCTGCTCTATTGATATTTGTTAACACCCAGGGCAGCCTGGATGTTGAAAGTTATTCCTTCATCGCATTTATTTGGCTGGCAAAACGGGAAAATGTTTAGCAGCCCAAAGGTTATGCTGGCTGCATTTTGCAAGATTATCCCTTAGTTACATTCGGCTGACTCCAGAAGCATTCAGTTACGTTTCCACATCTAATCACAGCATCTGACTCTGGTCCAGAGCCCGGGTCTGTCTCTTGCAACAGTTCCTATCTTGTTCCATCTTTATTTTCTGCTCCTTAAAACTGCTCATGGCTGCAACTTTCAAAGCCACCAGCCAGGGAGGTGGAAGCATGAGAATGAGAGGACTGAATTCTTCAGGCAGTTTTAAAAGCATCAGGCAATACCTTACACAGTGTAGCCTTGTGGATGAAGTGTTGGAACTGGACCTGGGATACCAGGGGTTTCCAATCCCATCTTAGCCATTAATTCACTGGGTGGCCTTGGCAAATCTCTCTAAGGGTGTTTTTACACAAGGCTTGCTTCTCATATATTTCTAAATTTCTGGAGAAACAAACTCATGCGGGGGGTGGGGGTTAGATGTTCCTCCCTGGTACCAGAAATGAGCTGGGTGCCATTGAAAACAGCAGGCACCGCGAGCTAGTGCAGACTTAGAGATGTGGACTTGTAAAAACCTCCATATGGGGGTTTTTACAACTCCACATCTCCAAGCCTGCAGTAGTTCGCGGCACCAGCTGTTTATAATGGTGCCCGGTTCACTTCTGGTAGTAGAGAGGAATGTCTAACACCCCCCCCCCCCCCAGCCCAAGTTTGTTTCTCCAGGAATTTACAAATACGCGAGAAACAAGTCTCGTGTCAAAATGCCCTCAGTTTCAGTTCCACATCTGTCAAATGGGAATAATAATGACCTTCCTCACAGAGCTGTTGTGAGGGTGAACGAGACAAGGATTGTAAAGCACTTTGAACACTAAAATCACTATATAAATAATAAGTAAGAGCATTTGTGACAGAACTGGCCACCTAGCTTCCAAAGTCAAAATATGGCACTTGCCTGTATTTTTTTGTGCCTTTGAAAACCTCACCCATTGTCAGAAGAATATTGTCTATCACGAACACTATATTATTTATAGAATACTAACAGCCTGTAGACATAAAGTAGCCAGAGAGAGACATATCAGTAAGGTCTTTGCTGTGGTTTTAAGTGCAACATATGGAAATAGTGTGTTGAGAGGAAATCTTCCAGGTGCGACTAGAAAGACCAAGAGCAAATCTGGGAGGGGGTAGCTTTTTGAGGTGACAGAGTGGGTGGCTTTTCTTTTTCCAGTGGCCATGCTTGGTCAAATGGAAGGAACTATGAATCTGAGCTCCACCAAGGACTTCTCAAAGGGTATTTTCAGACGTGACGAGATCTCAGTGAACCACGGTCAATAACCACATGGGGCCAAAGCGCCCTGAACATCTGTTAGGCGGCCGCCAGATGTTGACCACGGTCGATTCCCACATGGGGTCAATTTCAACCATGCTTCCGGGGCTCCCCGCCGGACAAGCACCGCAAGCGTGGTCAAAGAGATCCCCAGCGGGAACCAACAAAAAGTAATGTCTGGCCGGCACCCATGGCCCGGAATCCCCGGCGGGATTCTGAGCCGTGGTCAAATCGGGTGGGCGCCGCGGCCGTATTGGCCGCGGCGCCCGCCCATCTCCCCACAGGGCGGGAGGCGGGGGAGCATTGGGGGGCGGGGCCATGCGACCTCATGTTGCACCGTGCAGCCCCTCCCCGATTCCCTGCCAGGATCAGCCGGCACGTCTGTTGAATGTGCCGGAGTGATCCCGGCAGGGAATCATTTGGGTGATTCTGGGACGGGACGAATGCCACCCCGTCTTGTCTGAAATCACGCAGGGAGTGCTTTTTTGGGAGGTTATCTACCTCCATCCTAGCTCACTTTAAATTCACCTACTGTGTTCACACAAGCACAGATTTTAAAGTGAGGCTAAAAGATGTGGGGGCACTAACATCTCTCAAGAAAGTGGATTTAAAATGTGTATGTGTGAGGCGGGGGGCTCCTTCCCCATGGGGCATGTTGATGTGTACCGTTCAGAGAAATGGCCTCCATCCATGCGGGCCTCTGCTGTTCCAGTCAACCCCTCACAACACTTCTGCTTTGTTCTCCCCCTCACACAGCATTTCCATTTCCCACCTCACAGACTGCTTGTTATTCCTGCTGCTTGCACGTTCCCAAAGGAGGAGATCTGCAAGGTGAAGAGCAATCATTTAACCATTGCTTGTGGAAACAGAGGCAGAGGGAGGGGTAGTTACTCCAAAGTAGCTTCTCCAGCATACCTGCCCTCCTTCAAGTTTGCTTATGAGAACAAGCCCCATCACGTGTGATTCTAGTATGAACACACATAATCTGTGTTTGAATTTCCAAATTTAGAGGCCGCTAAGACTCAGCGTTTCAGTTTCAGCTCATTTCTTCCTCCTAAAATTCAACCCCTTTTCACTCACCCCCCTCCTTTCCCCTAATCCACGGCAGCAAACAAACTGCTTCCCAGCCTTCTTGTCAGGCTCTGTCCCTCCATATCTCTTCATGTCCCAGAGCTGACGATAAGCCCTTCTGTCTTCCTCGCACAGCCCCAGTTTCTGATCCCAAACAAAAGTGCCAAGATTAGCAGTAGGTCTTAGCGATAGCACACCAGTGTCCCAAAGAACAGCAGAAGCAAAATAGAGGTGAAAAGACAGAGATTCCCTGGTTGTTCAGGCTGAGTCCCACAATCTCTTGAAATCAATCGAGGAACAGTTGAGTTACAAAGCACCAGGCCACCAAATTACTGGGCTAGGCCGAGCAATAGCTCCGTATTATTTTTGTTTCTTTGGATTAAATGTTAGACAGCAAATTATTCCACCTGGCACGCATCATAAGCTCAACGGGGGCAGGGAAAGGGAAGACTGCACAGGGAAAGCAGGAGCTAGGGGCTGGAGAACTGTGGAGAAATAGCATTATGTGTCATGAGGGAGAAACAATTTCCTGCCGTCTTTCTTTAATACTATACAGTCTGACTCTGTTATACGGCTGAAATGACAAGGAAATTAATTCTCGTGAGAATTTTGCGACAATCTCGCAGCCCCGGCGAGATCTCGTGAGAAACTCGAGATTCTCAAAATTCCCGCAAATGATCTGTGCATGCACAGAACGACCACACATGCGCAGACGTTTTGCATTTGCACAGATCATTTTTATGCTATTTCGACGTTCATGAGAATCTTGTGAAAATCTCAAGTTTCTTGTGAGACTTGCGAGAATCTCAAAACAAGACAATCTTGTTGAGAAGCCTATTCTCGATGAGATTTTTCGAGAAGGGCCAAATGATCTCGTTTCAGCCCTACTCTGTCAAGTCTGGTATTTAAGAACAGTAATAATTATTTATATACGGGGACCCATATTCACTGCACTGTATTTTCCCCATTGACGGCAATGAGGAATACAAAATGAACACGGGTTTATATAGTGCCAGTCATGTGTCTGGCATTGAGCAATCGTTCGCTACCGATATAGCATAATTTGGCATTGTTCAAATTCAATTTGGTATTATTCAATTCATGTTCAAAATCATTAAAAGTCATTCATCCTGAGGGCATTCGGCCTCTGACTAAAATTCTATCCCCTGTCCCCACTCACCCACCCTGCACCCCCCACCTGCCAGAAACAAAGTGATTAAGATGTTGCCTGGGTGTGGCCTGGTGTCTCAACTTCTGTCCTCTCCAGGAGCTTCTTGCCAAAGCTGTGACTCTTTCTGAGTCCTCTTGGGAACTCCTCTATGGGACTGATGACCTTCCAAATGCCTCGAGTCGTTCCTCCTCTCTGGGAAGCTGTGATTGGAAGAGGCCCCGGCCCACGTATGGCATTTGGAATGGTTTAGGCCACGGTGTAATTTAGGGATGGGCATTTCGGATTTGTGGGTTTCTGGATTTTGGAATAGGGACACCAACTGCTGCCATTTTGGTTAAGGGTAGTGTGGCCATTTTGCGTGTGCACCGTGAATTTTAAAATATTTTATTATTTTTAATACGGATCCATAATACGAATCTGTAAAAAACGTAAAAAAAAAGAAGAAAAAAGATCAGAATCTTGAAATCCATCCAAAGTTATGTCCCTAGTGTACATGGGAAAATCCATAGGGAAAACTGATTAAGAAAACCCAGTTGTCATTTGATTTTCAAACTGGAACCTGGGGACTGGGTTGGCCAACAGGAATCTAGCTCGTGTCACAGGTTCGGCACTTGCCACAGAAACTTGGGGAGAGTTTAAAGGACATGGGCTCTGAAGCAGAACTTAGGGCACTTGAATAATGGCACCTGATATGGCCAGTGGGAAGGTTACCATGTTCTGAGGGTAGCTGAGGGAAACCGACATCTGGAGCGGTTTTACGATCCAAACTCAAGGGCTGTAGCACCGTGGCAGCAAGAGGAATAGCCACACGGAAAGTTAGTACAAGCTCCGAGGGGTCCGGGTCACATACACGTTGGGAGTAGCGGTGCTTACGGGGGAGTACTCAAGAAAAGAAGGGTCCGTAGAAAATAGACCTGTGCCATGGATCTGTCCCTCTCTCCTTGTTTGCACACGCTCATCTCTGCTCCCTTCCCCTGAGCTCAGTTTTTTAGTGGGAACTGAATCCGGGGGCCAGATCCAGGAACTGGAAAGAGGCCACATGAAAACTTGCTTTGACCTGCATTTGGTCTCCGGGCTCTGAGGTTCCCCGCCCCCCCTGGCCTACAGGAAGCTGATGTTCATGATCCCGAGTGAAAGAGTTTGTCCCTTGCTTCCATTCCTGCTGGGGAAAGGAAGAGGAAAACCTTTACAACCTAATAAAGCCAATTACATGTGATCTGGGACTATGATAAAACAAATTAGGCAGACAGTCTATCTGCTGCTGTAATCTGGCATGGGTTGAAAACCCAATTTTATTTCATTTTTACTTATTTTCCAACCTGGCGTATTGCGATGTGAGTCTGCGGCAACAAAGGAAAAAATGCTGACAGCTTGTCTTCTGCTTCCATTGGCAGGACTCCTCTTTCCCGTTCTAAATGATAAATGGTTTGGCAAGGTTCAGCTGTTATTGCATTTGACAGGGTTTCCATGTTTCTCTCTTCAAAATAGGTCTTATTAAACCGTATTTGGGGTTTTCTTTATGCTGGACAAGTAGTGCCTTTGTAATCATATAGATGACCCAACGCCTTCTTTTGCTAAGTAATTATTCGGGGGAGAAGAAGTTCTCATTTCACTCCTGCAGGCACTTCATTCAGCTCCGTGCTTCAGGGAAGCAAGGTTAAGTAGGCCTCTGCAGCAAGGAAAATTAAATCAGCGCTGCTTTTATGTTCACAGGAACACAAGTGGATTATTATTTTTCCCTCTTGTGATTTAATTCCTCCTGTCACTTATCATGCATTCCAAAATCCCGTGTTTTAAATATATTAGCGGCGATAATCAGTGCCGGGAAGTAGGCAGCCGCATTTGAAATATTTAAATGTTAACACTTCTCCAAGGACTTTGATGTCTGTGTGGGGTAATTTAATATATTTTTCATTGACTGGAAAACAAATAAACAAGTATTTACACACTCTCTCCTGTCGGAACCTTCAGGCATCTATTTTCCTGCTGAAGGCCTAGCTTATATAACAGCCATTAGAAGGTAATACTGACGTGTTGGCAGAAGCATGGAAACCCTTTCAGTTACAAGGGATGCCTGAAAAATGAATACCTCCTTTTTGGGCGGTGAAGAAGGGCAAGTGATAAAGTAATGGACAACGTCAGACAGACAGACTGACTCACTCCTGCTTAGGGATGTGATGGCTGAGTAGCAGAGGTGGGGCTGGGGGACCTTTTCCCTTGTATGGACCACTCTGTAAATTAGTACAAGCTTTGCAGGCTGGATAGGAGTTGTGGGGCAGGGACACTTAAGGGTAGGGCTGTAGCGGAATGCCGCAGCGGTAGCTATTTCCGGCAGAAATAGTGTTTCCGCAATTAGTGGAACGGCATGGCAGAGGCTTTCATTCCGCTAGTTTCATTCCGCGGTTCCGCTTATTTCATTCCGCTACTTAGTGGAATTGTGGAAACATGACATTTTTGCTACTTCCGCAATTCCGCCAGCGCCACAAAATAGCAGAATAGCGGTTTCCCGCAATTTCCCCTAAATTTTTCCGCAATTCCGCGATTTGCAGAATTCCAGCGGAATTAGCGGAATGTCCGCAGAAAAGTCGTGGTGTGGCACGGGCAATTCCGAAATGGTGGAACGGAATTGCAGCGCGGTAACAGCTGCTGCCACATCAGCCCTACTTAAGGGTGTGAGCAGGACGGGGAAGGAACGGGAGAGTCCAGATCACGGATCTATGCCATGGATTCACTGCCTTTCCTTGAATTCATGGCTTCCTCTCTGCTCCCATCTCCCAGGCATTTTATGACGCAGCATAGACAAGACCTTGATTTTGAGGTCTTAGCTACGCCGCGTCTCGAAACACCCGAGAGCTGCACCCAGGTCACTTCCAGTTCACAGAGGAGCGTCTAAAGGCCCCCGCGGGGGTTTCCCAGCGCTGCAGGTTTAAACTGCAGGCGAAATCCTGCTCATATAAAAATGGTCTTAGGGTAAGGTCCGGGGAAAGACGGGAGTGCAGGGAAGAACTGCTAAGTCAGGTGGTCCAAAGTAGCTCTCACATGAATAGACACTTCCTTCTTCTTTTTCTTCTGAGGCTTCTGTGGCATCAATCAGCCCTACCAAGAGGCCATACTAGGGCGGCCACCGTCATTCATTTTTTACCAGATACTTCCATTTTGGCCTATGGGAATGTCAGGTAAAAAACCACCCCAGGTGGCCATACGCGCCAACAGCAGGAGACCATAATCAAACAAAAGCTTGGCCATTAGCCCAGTATCAAAGAGGAAACCAAACAAGATGGATCCTCTCAGCATGGCACCACACGAGGAAGATCTCTCGACAATGCCTGAAAATTAAAATCCTTGCACCGCTCTCAACCAGAACCCTAATTTTCTGTTGACTAGACATCACAGCTGAATAAGACAGAGTGGTCAGTGGACACCTTCTGCCTCTGGCTGTGGACTTCTCTAGCAGACAGTAGCCAGTGGAAGTATGGGAATTGATCAGCCACTCAGAGATGCTGCAGACTAGGTACGGCCAATAGGAAGCAGGCCTGCTAAGTCTCAGTCTGCTAGCTTGGGGCTGCTTGCACCAGATCCCAGATGGTGGAGTGGAAAGAGCAGACAGCTGGAATCAGGGAGACCTGGGTTTTGATTCTCCAATTTGGTGCACATTCCCTCACCAAATAGTTCATTAAAATGGCTGCTGGCACTGACACACCTCTAAAGCAGAGGGCAGTTATTAACTCTCACCAATGGAAGGATTTCTGTAAGCGAGATTCACCATTGCGTGATGAATGCCGTGGTGTAATGTTCCCATGAACGTTTTGGGGGATGGTGGGAAACAACTGACGGGGAAACAGGTGCCATTTACTCCCCAAGTCCTGCTGGGGGCAGCTTGGAGCTTTCCTCTCGGTGTTGGGCGATGGTTCTTTTCATTGGGAAAAGGATGGGAGCAGAATGTTGGGTGTTGGCAGTTTCTGGTGGGGGTGTCAGCTGGGGGCAGAGTGCTCCCACACTCTCCTGCACTCTGCTGCATGGGAAAGGGAAGCCCTGCCCCTTCCCCTCAGTCCCAAGTTCAAATTTAGTGAGGGACAGCCCTATTGCTGTCCCCCCATGCTCTCTAGCTTTGGGAAGGACATGTCACCCCCCAAAATTACATCCATGGATGAATGTGTGTGAAAACCTACGTACCAAGGTGTAGCAGGGAGTAGCTTAGGAGGACTGATACCCCTTTAAAGAATATAAAGGAAATGCAGAGTGGGCAGACACTGACTCTTTAAGGCTGGAGAAACTGGAGCAGAGCCACGCCCACTCTGCTGGTATAAAAGGAAGGCTGAGTTGAAACGTCAGTCTGTGGGTATTTTCAGACGTGATGAGATCACAGTGAACCACGGTCAATACCCACACAGGGCCAAAGTGCCCTGAATGTCTGTTCGGTGGCTGCCAGATGTTCACCACGGTCGATTCCCACATGGGGTCAATTTCAACCACGCTTCCGGGGCTCCCCGCCAGACAATCCCCGAAAGCGTGGTCAAAGAGATCCCTGGCGGGAACCAACAGAAAGTCACGTCTGGCCGGCGACCACAGCCCGGAATCCCCAGTGGGATTCCGGGCCGTGGTCAAATCGGGCGGGCGCTGCAGCCGCATTGGCTGTGGCGCCCGCCCATCTCCCCAGAGGGTGGGCGGTGGGGAGCGTGGGGGGGCAGGACTGTGCGGCCGCACATTGCACTACACAGCCCCGCCCCCTCCCCGGTTGATCCCGGTGGGGAATCATTTGGGTGATTCCAGGACGGGGCGAATGCCGCTCCGTCTCATCTGAAATCACCCTGTGTCTGGACACAGAGACAAAAGGAGCTTCCTGAGTCTGCTGAGGACTGCTAACCAAGGTCCTGAAGGCTACCCTGAGTAAACCTGAAGGAGCATGAGGAGGCCTGGACAGAATCCTAGGCAGTGAGTGCCAGCCTGAGGATTGCTGCCTGACTGGGAGAGATGTTGGGGGTTGTCGCCTAGGTGGAGAACTGTACTGTATAAAGAGACTTTGTGTACTGGAGACTATGTTGATAACAATTAAAGGGACTGTGTGAGCTAATTCCCAAGAGACACACTGATTTGGGTCTGATCCTGCGGGGACCTACCTCAGGACACCGCATCCTGTTACTCAAACTGAGTACTAGGCAAAATGTGTTTTAAAAATGTTGAAAATGAACTTCAGGAGAGGCCTTACAGCTGCTAACAAAATACCATAATTAGGTGCAAACGTGTGGATTCTGATGGCAACTAGGTGGAAACTGTACATGGTACTTTTTTTTTTTTTTTTTTTTTTAAAAGAACCCATTCTTTTGTCTCTATGTTAAGATTTTAAAGGTTAATTGAAGAATGTCTTTGAGTCCATCTTGAGAAAATAAAAAGGAGGCATTACTTTTGGAAAAAACCAGGGCCGGCCTAACCACAGGGCAACTGTCCTGGGTCCTTCTATTTTCTTTATTTCCAGGGGCCCTACAGTGCCTCCATTTTCACCAGGGTAGAGTGTATGGTCCCCACTCCCTCCCAGTACAATTAACTCCAGGGCCCCAGAGACGGTGCCCAACGCACTGTTAAATGGTGGAATTTGTTACCAGAGGAGGTTGTCAGCGCCAGTAGTATAACTCCATTTTAAAAAGGACTGGATAAGTTCTTGGAGAATAGGTCCATTAATGGCTATTAGCCAAGTAGATTACGAGATGGGAACTTCTTACTGTCAGGAGCAGAGAGTGATCCGCAGGGAATGGATTGCCCGTTGTGAATGCTGATACTTCTCCCATGCGACCGAACGTGGCCGCTGTTGGAGGACAGGATGCTGGGCTTGATGGACCATTGGTCTGACTCGGTCTGGCACTTCTTGTGTTCTTATGAGGCACGGAGTCCTTTGGGGAGGGGAACAACCACCAAGATGCTTGCATTTTATCTTTGCCCTGGGCCCACAAATTTCAAGTCCATCCCTGGAAAAACATCACCATCCACCAGTGCAGGCCAGTGGAAGGACCACAGACATTGCCAGACATTGCTTTGCTTACTATGTTGGAATTAATCTATCTATTTTAATTGGATTCTCAAGCAGGCCTGGACTTAGGGGCAGGTTCCCTAGGCCTGGGCCTTGGGTGGCATTTTTTTTTGGGGGGGGGCAATTGCTGGCACCACCCTCTTTTTTGTCTCACCCTGCATGGCTGGAGGCTGCTGCTCACAGGTTGCTGCCTACAGTTAAAACCCTGCTGCCTGGGTCCCCATCCCTTACCTACCTCTGCCTTCTTTCTGCCTGTTAGTAGTGCAGCAGCAGCGGGACACCTGGGAGATAAAGCTGTTTGTTTACAAACAACTCCTCCCCATGTGAGTGATCAGAAGGTTGTTGCCTTGTAAAGAAGGTTCTTTGAGATGGCGTCTAATTCTCACAACTGGGTTGTGCATGCTCACCATATTCAAATAGACCACATGATGGTCTCGAGCTCCTCTAGCATAAAAAGCACTCTCCCACTCAGAATGACAGTTCCTTCCAACCCGTTCTAGGAATATAAGAAAAAAATTCCATGTGGGTCTGAAAGGGGGGTGTTGGGAGACTGTTTGGAGTCATCTTGAAGAACCTTATTTACAAGGCAGTAACCTTCTGTTCTTCTTTGAGTGGCTCCTCACAGGCCCTTTTTACATGGCTCCGCCAGGTGAGGGGGTTCGTGGATGTGCCGGTACGTGGGTGGGGCATGCACACGTCTGCACATGCATCCCCACTCATCTGCACCCACGGAGCAA